>CAJHNH020001024.1:67500-390000 GCA_905116865.2 Candidula unifasciata
TGTGAATGTATGGACATGCGTCAGGTGGATGGGTGGAATGGGTGAGTGTGTGGCCAGGTGAGGGGTGGATGGTTGGATGGATGCTGTTGGATGTGTTGTATGGATGGCGAGGTTGGATGGATGGATGGGTGAGTGTTGGACAGGTAGAGGGGTGGATGGGTGGATGGGTGAGTGTATGGACAGGCGAGGGTGGATGGGTGGTTGTATGGACATGGAGGGTGGATGGGTGGAGGGGTGAGTGTATGGACAGATAAGGGTTGGATGGGTGGATGGGTGAGTGTATGGACAGGTGAGGTGGATGGGTGAGTAGTGACTGGGTGGTGGATGGGTGGTGTATGGACAGGGAGGGGGTGGATGGGTGGAGTTTATGGAATAAATAATTTAGGGTGATGTATGGACAGGGAGATCACGTGGGGTGGATGGGGTGACGCAGTGTATGGACAGATGAGGGGTGGATGGGTGAGTTATGGACAGGGAGGGGTGGATGGGTGGATGTATGGACAGGCGAGGGGTGGATGGGTGAGTTATGGACAGGGAGGCTGGATGAAATGTATGGACAGGCGAGGCATGGATGTATGGACAGGCGAGGGGTGGATGGGTGGATGTATGGACAGGCGAGGCGTGGATGGGTGGATGTATGGACAGGCGAGGCGTGGATGGGTGGATGTATGGACAGGCGAGGGGTGGATGGGTAGTGTATGACAGGCGAGGTTCATATCCAATGATGTTATGGACAGGCAGGGTGGTGTATCATGGATGGGTGAGTGTATGGACAGGCGAGGGGTGGATGGGTGGATGTGGACGCGAGGGTGGTGGACGGGTGCTGTATGGACAGCGCGAGGGGGTGGATGGGTGAGTGTATGGACTCTTTCAATGGGTGGATGGGTGATTGTATGGACAGGCTGAGGGGTGGGATGGGTGGATGGGTGAGTTATGGATACTGTGGATGGGTGGATGGGTGGATGGGTGAGTGTATGGACTTGGAGGGTGGAATGGTGAGTTATGGACAGGGAGGGGTGGATGCGCTGGGATGTTGGAAACCTTCCTGTAGTGGATTTCATTGTCGTTGTTTCCTCTGGGTGGATGGACTGGATGGGTGAGTGTATGGACAGGCTGGGGTGGATGGGGTGAGTATGGACAGGGAGGGGTGGATGGGTGGTTGGACAGGGAGGGGTGGAATGATTGGATTATGGACAGGCGTTTAATGGGTGGATGGGTGAGTGTATGGACAGGGAGGGGTGGATGGGTGGATGGGTGAGTGTATGGACAGGCGAGGGGTGGATGGGTGGAGTTATGGACAGGGAGGGGTGGATGGGTGGAGTGTATGGGTGGACAGGTGGGTGGTGGATGGGGTGGTGTGTATGGACAGGCGAGGGGTGTGATGGGTGGATGGGTGAGTGTATGGACAGGGAGGGGTGGATGGGTGAGTGTATGGGCTGGGGATGGGTGGATGGGTGAGTGTATGGACAGGGGAGGGGTGGATGGGTGAGTGTATGGACAGGCGAGGGGTGGATGGGTGGATGGATGGGTGAGTGTATGGAACAGGGATGGGTGGATGGGGGTTGGATGGGATGGTTGAGTGTATGGACAGGGAGGGGTGGATGGGTGAGTGTATGGACAGGTGGATGGGTGAGTGTATGGTGGCGATGGGTGAGTGTATGGACAGGTGGGGATGGGGGTTGAGTGATGGATGGGCGAGGGGTGGGCATGGGTGCGGTGGATGGATGGGAGGGGTGGTGGGTGAGTGTATGGGCTGGTTGGGTGGATGGGTGAGTGTGGAACATGAGTGGTGGATTGGTTGAGTGTATGGACAGGGAGGGGTGGATGCATGGTGAGCGGATGGATGGGTGGTGGCATGCATAGATGGTTGACTAGGTTGCTGGCCAGATCACTGGCTGTTTGATAAACTGATTATTCTGTTGGTTGTGATTATTCTAGACTAAGTTCTGACACTTCAAGTTCAGTCTATTTTTTCCCGAGTGATCTGAACTCTATTATCACATTGTGTGTACTGGGATTTCTATGTCCCAACCTTGAAAAGATTTATGAGGATTTAGTTAAAGTTAAATATCGACTTTTTGGCAAGGGGTTTTATCCCCGAGGGCTCATCTTTCCTTCACAGAACGTCTAGCAGCCTGTTGTGAGCATCGCGCAAAGCACGAACTCATAAGCTCCAGGCACAACCCGTATAAATTGTACTATCGAACTTATCAACGTGTCCGTGAAACGAACCCACGACTTTCAGAGCGTGAGGCAAACGGCTTGACTATTTGACCAAACGGAGACTGATGGTTCTGGTGTTGACACTGACAGGCGAGCTCTTGTGGTCATATTGACCATTTTCTGGGGGTAGCGCTCTAGCTCCAGGCAGCTTTGAGTAGGGTCTCAGTCTCACTAAACCGTATGTCCTTAAGAATTTTTACATTTAAAAAATGATATTGCAAGTAGTTGTTTTAATACTATTTTTATTGCTGTATGCTGACGAATAGTTTCTATCCGCAGCGTTCATTCTGTCGCTTGTAAATGGGCTCGTGTGAAGCTGTACTGTCCGTTTCCCGCTTTTTTTTTTTTAATGATATTGCAAGTAAAAGTTTGTTTTATATCCCCGAGGGTTTTTATTGTCGTTTTTTTTTTTTTTGGGCTCGTTGTGAACGTTTAATTTATTCATTTTATGTTACAGTTTACAGTCCAAATCATTTCAATTTTGTTCTCCTGGTACTCAGTATTTCTAAAAACATGCAAACCCATAACAACTGAATGTTTTAGTATCATGCAGTAAAATGAGTGTTATGTATTAACTTCTCGCAGTGCATTTAAATAAAACGAGACGAACAGTACTTTGCACTGAATCAAGAAAGAATTACACCTTTTTGAGTAGAAAGATTCAATTTGTGTGCTTCCTTATATGTTTGTGTTGTTTGTGCCCGGAATATTTAAACATAATATTCATTACAGATATTATAAGTGTAGTATCATCAGTTCACACCAGACAACATGTCTCATTTCTCAGGGCACAATCCGATATCGCCATGACTTTGATGCAGGAGCGGTTGCCGAGACCTTGAAGAACGCCATGTCTGGCGTTGGTAAGTTCGGCACAAACAAAATGACAAAAGTACTGATTACTGATTTAAGATTCGACAATATAACACACTGGACATGCTCATATATACCCAGTCTCCCGCAGCAAATGTCATGAGGGCTATGCAGCAAGGTTCACTCAGGAACCAAAATATAACAAATGTAAATCGTTGTGGACATGAGACTCGAGCATCCATCATAGAAAGATCACTAACACAGTACAACTGGCAATGGCTCATGGGCTGTTAGTTGAATAGCCCGGGTGTAGATCCTATCTGTCCCCCTAACATACTGATTGTGCATGCATCGTTCTCTCGCTCTCATAGATCCTATCTGTCCCCCTAACATACTGATTGTGCATGCATCGTTCTCTCCCTCTCATTGATCCTATCTGTCCCTCTAACATACTGATTGTGTATGCATCGTTCTCTCGCTCTCATAGATCCGATCCTATCTGTCCCCCTAACATACTGATTGTGTATGCATCGTTCTCTCCCTCTCATAGATCCCATCTGTCCCCCTAACATACTGATTGTGCATGCATCGTTCTCTCCCTCTCATAGATCCAATCTGTTCCAACATACTGATTGTGCGTGCATCGTTCTCTCCCTCCCATAGATCCTATCTGTCCCCCTAACATACTAATTGTGCATGCATCGTTCTATCCCTCTCATACTCTCCCTCTCATACTCTCCCTCTCATACTCTCCCTCTCATACTCTCCCTCTCATACTCTCCCTCTCATACTCTCCCTCTCATACTCTCCCTCTCATACTCTCCCTCTCATACTCTCCCTCTCATACTCTCCCTCTCATACCTCCTTCCACGTTTACACATTCTTACAGATATTATTTCCTCTAACTCGTGTCTTTGATCAGCATTCGTTCTTAAATGGTCTTCACCGTGCCTCCTTTGTCCATTACGATTTCTTTAGCTATCGATTTTGTACGGCACAACAGAACTTTCATATCATTGTGTTGCAGCAAATACTACCTCAAGTAGCATGATGGCGGGTTCGCTAGTGGACGCTCTTGTGCACATGTGTTCGAATCCTTTTTGTGGCAAAGATTTTTTTTCTCTCTAAAATTAAACTGAATACTCGGTTCAAGTCAACTTTAATCTGAAACCCAGAAATGTCTAGGAAGTAAAGGCGGCCGGTTCGACAATAAGCACATCATCCATGATGGGCTTAGTTGTCTTTTTAAACATGGACCTGACACAATGTACTGTCTTGACTGACTTGTTTGGTTGGTTGTTGTTTGCTTCGTTAGTTGGTTGGTTGGTTAGTTAGTTAGTTAGTTAGTTAGTTAGTTAGTTAGTTAGTTAGCTAGTTAGTTAGTTAGTTAGTTAGTTAGTTAGTTAGTTAGTTAGTTAGTTAGTTGGCTGGCTGGCTGGCTGGCTGGCTGGCTGGCTGGCTGGCTGGCTGGCTGGCTGGCTGGCTGGCTGGCTGGCTGGCTGGCTGGCTGGCTGGCTGGCTGGTTGGTTGGTTGGTTAGTTAGTTAGTTAGTTAGTTAGTTAGTTAGTTAGTTTAGTTTAGTTAGTTAGTTAGTTAGTTTAGTTAGTTAGTTAGTTAGTTAGTTAGTTAGTTAGTTAGTTAGTTAGTTAGTTAGTTAGTTAGTTAGTTAGTTAGTTAGTTAGTTAGTTAGTTAGTTAGTTAGTTAGTTAGTTAGTTAGTTAGCTAGCTAGCTAGCTAGCTAGCTAGCTAGCTAGCTAGTTAGTTAGTTAGTTAGTTAGTTAGTTAGTTAGTTAGTTAGTTAGCTAGCTAGCTAGTTAGCTAGCTAGCTAGCTAGCTAGCTAGCTAGTTAGTTAGTTAGTTAGTTAGTTAGTTAGTTAGTTAGTTTTTTAGTTAGTTAGTTTAGTCAGTTAGTCAGTCGGTTAGTATTAGGAGGTTGACTGGCTGGCTGCTTTGTTGGTTGGTTATTTTGATGGTTAGTCGACAGATCATTCTCGCTGCACATCGCATCATTCACTCCATAACCAGCAGCAACTGAACCAAACAATGATCTTATCTACCTGCAGGGACAGACGAGGAAACGGTCATCAACTGCCTTGGCAACCATACCTGCGAACAGAGGCTGGCCATCGCCCAGGCCTACAAGACCGCCTATGGAAAGGTGGGTGCCTGGTGTCAGCTGACCTGTGCTTTATTGATCTAATGTAGAGCCCCGTTTGTGCAAATGTCAGCGGATATTTTGCTAGGCTGTAGTAATCGATAAAAAACCGGCTCGTTCACATTTCCATACGAGTGATTCATCTTGCTAAATTGCACTTTTTTCTTCATTATAATTCCCACTTTGCTCGTTCATCCATGCATGCATTAATTCTCTCGAGGGTGGGGGAGAGGGGGGCGCCGAGTGGTCTCGAGGTACGGCATACACCTCGAGTACTGGAGGTCCCAGGTTCAAACTTCGGCGAAGGCTGGGCTTTTTCACGTGGACTTCTAGCAATTTTCCCTGGTCTGTGGGTAGAAAGATTGGACGCCCGTCTGTATTGTTGCGCACGTAAAAAATGCCTTAGCAGTTGGAAATCGAAAAAAAAAGAGAGGCTTAATGGCGCTGCCCGGCAAAATTATGAATTTAAAATCTACCTAAAGTATTTCAGGATTTTTGCAGGTGCAACTGAATTTGTGCACTGCGTTGAGGTTTCTTTAGGTTCCGGCTTGAGTTAGAAGTGGAACGTAGCACTTCTGGGTTACTCCAGTCGTCCATGATGTTGATCCATTGAAACAACATAAAACATTCATTTATTCGAGACTTTCTTCTCTTTCTTCTTTTTTCACCGTCACGAGGGCCAATAAGGAAAGCCAATTTTAGCAACGCTGTAACCGGCCATGCATGCCGTAAGGGGTGAGTGGCATGGACAGGCTGGCTACCAGAATTATAACCGTAAAATCCAACCAATCGCGGACTTTGAATTTGTCGGTTGAGGGCCTATGAAATTCGGAAGAATAAAATCGGCCACGTAAATGTTATCCAGTTTCGTCCTTTTTAGGACGAAATTTTTTGTTATTTGAAGTCCCACCCTGGTTTTTGCCAGGGGCCTCAATATATGCAGGCCATAAATATGGTCAATTGTCTGAACGCGGTTTCTGGGACCTCTCCACGGCGATCCTCATCCACATGGTGGCTCTTTGTGTCATCGGGTGTTTATCGCTTGTGTGATGTCCTAGTGGGGTAGAAAGTCAGTCAGTCAGTCAATCGATTGTCAGTACATCTAATTATATGCTGTTGGAACTATATGTTTATTACATTGTGTAAGAATTATATGTTTATCCTACGACATGACAGAAAAAGAGAACCTTTCGCTTTGCTGTAAACATCTGCCAGATCCAGGGCAGTGTCTGTGCTAATGTATTCTCTGCTGGCCATTCTTCTGACGTCATCCATCCAACAGATTATCAAGTTATCCTCTGAAATGTCGATGTAGAATCAGTTTTCTGTCATTGTCATCCTTTGTGTGCCGTTAGACGTCACATATTGCTCGAATTCGATCCCGCCACTCCGCTCTATTCCACGCAACTTTCTCGATTTCTGACATGGAGTTCAGCCCAGCGTTTTCAGCCTCTGGTTTTAATGTTCTTCTTATTGATTCCCTTAGACGAACTCTTTATCTCTGACCGTTTCTTCCTCATTTCAGTATCTGTTTTGTAATTCTTCGCTCACTTCGTCTCAGAGTGATCCCAATTTATCTTTACCTTCTGTGTCTTATTGCAGTCGATACAAGTATATGTCCACATATTTCTCTTACCTCACTTTTTTTTTTTTTTGGTTTATCCTATTTTATGTTCATGAGTTTCCTCTGAAATTTTTTTTTTTTTTTTTGAATGCACTTAACTTTCGTTCCATATCTTTGGCGGTTATACAACTGTCGCTGTTGGAACTGAAATAAAGTCAGAATTTAAGATTCGTAGTTTGTTCTCAAAGCTGTATAACTTGGAGCTCCATATTTTGTTAAGGCTTTTAAAGACAGTTGTTGCTTTGCCAGTACGTATCGTAATTTTCTTCGTTGCATTATCTCCTTTAAAGTCAAAATTGGTACTCAAATAAGTAATATGGTCTGTTACTTTTATTGGTTTGTTCTGAAGCATATCTACACAATCTATTATTGTGATCTTTAATGTCTTCTCATTACTTAACTATTTTAATTATTACAAGAAAACGAAACTGGGGCACCGGTATCGCAGTGACTAGACACTTGTTTGCCAGCTCGAACGTAATTGATTCGATTCCACATTGATGTGAATTTTACAAAATCGACCTTGGTTCCCAATGTCAATAGGGCCTAAATGTCATGGAAAGTAAAAACGGCCGGCGGATTGTTGACCACATCACATCTCTACTGCCACTGGGTCTACAAAATAGGTTTGGCACTATACACCAGATTTAGCGCTGGCGTGACAATGATTCTATACTTACATTTTCAGTTGTCGAAACGTTATAAGTTATGAGTTATATGATTTGAGTTATCTTCACGGCACTCCGGACATGTAAATGTTTCTTGCAACAGGACCTTCTGGACGACATCAAGTCAGAACTGTCTGGAGACTTTGAGACCGTCTGTGTCGCCATGTTGACGCCCCCTAGGAAACTAGACGCCCAGCAGCTTCATGAAGCCATTTGTGTAAGTTACTGCAACTGTGTTAGTAATCACAGATCGATCGATCGACCAGTGTGTCCCATTCGGACTGCTTCCCAAAGGTGTACTATACCATCATGCGATGCGTGTGTGTGTATTATATATATATATATATATATATATATATATATATATATATATATATATATATATATATCTGTGTGTGTGTGTGTGTGTGTGTGTGTGTGTGTGTGTGTTTTGGAAGGTGGGCCAGTAAGGCAGGTTACAGATATCCAATTCAGCCTCAAACAAAGTTAATATAATTAGGTCATCTGGAACGGATGTATCAGTCAAGTTTAGCCTGCAGTCGTCTGCTTGTAAGGGCGTAGTCACAAATGTACTTTCAGATTTAGGGGCTGCCTGGCTTGTGTTGTGGCCATGGACTTGCCAGGTAAGATTTTGTTTTTGCCCTCGACAGAAAACAATCAGTCACTTTGGCCGAGGAATCGAACCTGGGTGTCATGATTAAGAGCCCAGCATTCGTGACCGATCTGCAAGTCACTCCTCTACGTTGTTGTGTTGTTGATATTGATGATGTTGTTATTGTTGATTTTGGAGGGGGAAGATGGGCTGATTTGACCACGTTTAAGAAGACAGCTTCGGTTATATTTGTGGTATGGTTTTATCTGCAAGACGATAAATGCTCGAACAGCCCTTCACACCACAGCGATACCAAAACTCCCCCTCATACAGAGCATATGAAAGCGAATCTTTGGAAACAGAAGTAAGGAATTTCATCGCAAACTAAAGGGAAGCAACCAGCCGAATACCGTTATAATCATTTATTAGTTCTTTCCCGTTGCGAGTTTTCGTAGCGGTCGGAGACGCTAATAGAATTGTTGGATACGATCGGGTGTGATAGGACCTGCTTGATTCTCATCCTTGGGGTGCTACCTGTGCAGATTGCGGTCCTGATGGGGACTAACTACACACTTTGCGTGTTGTTTACAGGACTTTGCAGAACCAACCCCAGCGGGAGTTTTTTTTTTTTTTTTTGGGGGGGGGGGGGGGGGGAAGAAGCCTACGTGGTTTTTCTAGTTAAATTACATTCAGTAGTTTGCCATTGGTGGCTGAACTGTGAGCTCTGGATACCACTATCAAAACCAGTGCTGCCAAATCGCCTATAGAGGATGATCAAACCCAGCATTACGAAGCGTCTAAGACACAGACGCTTACCTACATATCATTACAATAATATTTTGAAATGACCTGCCCTTGACTATGAACGGTTGCAGTGAGCTACCCCCCGAGATCAAACAACGGTTACAAGGTTTCCAATAAGAATGTCAAATTATAAAGTAGAGATTTCCAAACTGTCTCGACGCATTCTAGTGTTTCGGCTGCAGTCGAAAGGTGGGTCGCTGGAACGCAACGCGTTAAATAAAACAATGAGTAAATGTCCGGCTTGCTAGTAGACCGAACTACTGTGTTGAAAAATTATGTTTATCCAAAAGAAAAGCGTCATCACTATGCAAAGTTTGAAAAGTTCTGTTATAAAGACACAAAAAGTTTACTGGAAATGGTTAATTACGTAAAGTAAAATCTAAATCAAAGAGGACCCATTTGTAACCCTTGAGCATATGGTGCTCCAGACCAATGGCGTTCATTCAGTGGGAGATATAATCAGGATCTTGTCACGGCCTTAACTACCCCGGACATTTCTGATACTCATTTCTAGCTGTGCCAAGTTCAGAGCCCAGGAATACCTCAACTGATAGAATACCCCCTCCACTACCCCCCCCCCCGTGATCCCCAACCGTAGATGAATACCCCAACCAGTGTCAATAGTGATTGTGCCACAACAACCCTCCACTACTCACCCCCCCCCCCCCCCTTCCCCTATATGATGAATGATTGTGCCACAACACCCCAACCAGTGTCCCCATAGTGATTGTGCCACAACCCCCCCCCCCCCGTATGATGAATACCCCAACCAGTGTCATAGTGATTGTGCAACAACAACCCTCAAATGAATACCCCAACCAGTGTCATAGTGATTGTGCCACTCACCCCCCCCCCCCCACCCCCTTCCCCCCCGTGTTCATGATGAATACCCCAACCAGTGTCATAGTGATTGTGCCACAACAACCCTCCACTACTCACCCCCCCCCCCCCCCCGTATGATGAAACATACCCCACCCCAACCAGTGTCATAGTGATTGTGCCACAACAACCCTCCACTACCCCCCCCGTATGATGAATACCCCCAGTGTCCAAGTGATTGTGATGACTACTACCCCCCCCCCCCCCCGTATGTGAATCCCCAACCAGTGTCATAGTGATTGTGCCACAACAACCCTCCACTACTCACTCCCCCCCCCCCCCCCCCAACCGTATGATGAATACCCCAACCACTGTCATAGTGATTGTGCCACAACAACCCTTCACTACTCACCCCCCCCCCCCCAGTGTTGATGAATACCCCCCCACCCCCCCCCCGTAGTGATTGAATACCACAACCACCCTTCACTACTCACCCCACCTTCCCCCGTATGATGAATACCCCAACCCTTTGTCATAGTGATTGTGCCACAACAACCCTACTCCCCCCCCTCCCCCCGTATGATGAATACCCCAACCAGTGTCCATGATTGTGCCAAACCCCCACTACTCAACCCCCCCCTCATGAGTGAATTGTGCCCCAACAGTGTCATAGTGATTGTGCCACAACAACAACCCTTCACTACTCACCCCCCCCCCTTCCCCCGTATGATGAATACCCCAACCAGTGTCATAGTGAGTGTGATAGTGATGAATACCCCAACCAGTGTCATAGTGATTGTGCCACAACAACCCTCCACTACTCACCCCCCCCCCCCCCCCCCGTATGATGAATACCCCAACCAGTGTCATAGTGATTGTGCCACAACAACCCTCCACTACTCACCCCCCCCCCCCCCCCCATAGTGATTGTGCCACATGAATACCCCCCCCCCCCCGTATGTGTACATAGTGATTGATTGTGCCACAACAACCCTTCACTACTCACCCCCCCCCCCCCCCCCGTATGATGAATACCCCACCCACCAGTGTCATAGTGATTGTGCCACAACAACCCTTCACTACTCACCCCCCCCCCCTTCCCCCGTATGATGAATACCCCAACCAGTGTCATAGTGATTGTGCCACAACAACCCTTCACTACTCACCCCCCCCCTTCCCCCGTATGATGAATACCCCAACCAGTGTCATAGTGATTGTGCCACAACAACCCTCCACTACTCACCTCCCCCCCCCCCCCCCCCCCCCCCGTATGATGAATACCCCAACCAGTGTCATAGTGATTGTGCCACAACAACACCTCCACTACTCACCCCCCCCCCCTTCCCCCCCCCAGTATGATGATGAATACCCCAACCAGTGTCATAGTGATTGTGCCACAACAACCCTCCACTACTCACCCCCCCCCCCCCCCCCCGTATGATGAATACCCCAACCAGTGTCATAGTGATTGTGCCACAACAACCCTCCACTACTCACCCCCCCCCCCCCCCCCCCCCCCCTTCCCCCGTATGATGAATACCCCAACCAGTGTCATAGTGATTGTGCCACAACAACCCTCCACTACTCACCCCCCCCCCCCCCCCCCCCCCCCCCCCCCCGCGTATGATGACATAAAATTGGGGAGATGTATCCATGGCAAACATTCAGCTTGATCTCCACAGGGAGCAGGGACTGACGAGACGGCCATCATTGAAATCTTGTGCACCAAGACCAACGAAGAAATTGAGGAGATCAAGGCTGCATACAAGCAAGGTAAGCACCAACATGTGGCACACAACAATAGGCTCTTTTGTTCAAAGTTTATGTTATAGGAAAATGTTTCTAACAACTGAGCAGCATGTTGACAAACTTGCCAGCAGAATGACCAACTGGCCAGCAGGATGACCAACTGACCAGCAGAATGACCAACTGGCCAGCAGAATGACCAACTGGCCAGCAGGATGACCAACTGACCAGCAAGATGACACCATCTGGCCAGCAGGTTGACAAACTTGCCAGCAGGATGACCAACTGACCAGCAAGATGACACCATCTGGCCAGCAGGTTGACAAACTTGCCAGCAGGTTGACAAACTGACCAGCAGGTTGACAAACTTGCCAGCAGGTTGACAAACTGACCAGCAGGTTGACAAACTTGCCAGCAGGTTGACAAACTGACCAGCAGGTTGACAAACTTGCCAGCAGGTTGACAAACTGACCAGCAGGTTGACAAACTTGCCAGCAGGTTGACAAACTGACCAGCAGGTTGACAAACTTGCCAGCAGGTTGACAAACTGACCAGCAGGATGACACCATCTGGTCAGCAGGAAAACCAACTTGCCAACAGGATGACCAAATGACCAGCATGATGACCAACTGATCAGCAGGATGACACAGAAGATGACCCAACGGTCAAAATGAGCAAGAGCGCAGTTGTCAAAGAATTGTATCACCTTCATCGCCAGCTTAGAGATATTATTTATTTTTTAACCTAAATTCCAGCCTACATGATGTCAAACCGACACAAACTGCCCGGGATTTTCCCTCAAGTGGTCATTTTGTTTGCATTGATGATGATAGTCGACACACTGCCACTTAGATCAACCGGTAGTCGATGAGTGTTCAATGGCTAAAGCTATATTATACACACACACACACACACACACACACACACACACACACACACACTTTTTTTTGTGTGTAAACAACATGCAAGACACATCAGCAATTCATAAAAATATTAATAAATGTTACTAATTATTCCCGCCTAGAATATGAAAGCGACCTAGAAGCAGACTTGAGCAGTGATACTTCCGGATATTTTCGCCGTTTGTTGGTGTCACTGCTGGCTGCCGGCAGGGAGTCGGACGAGGGCGGTGTTGATTCTGCTAGGGTGCAGGAAGATGCACAGAAATTCTTTGAGGTACGAGTAAGTTTTGTGGCCTGTCGGTTGGTTGAGAATTCTCTAAAAGACTCAGTTTTAAAAACCCCACTGCACCTCCGCGCGGTAGAGCAGAGCTAGTCAAGCGGCAACCCACAGGCCAAGTCTGGCCCGTGGATGCTTAGAAAGTGGCCCGCCATTCCTTGCTAGTTGTATTGTATTAAAACTTTTTTTATGCTGGGGCTCTGACATCTGACCACCTCTTAGCTGGGGCTGGGGCTCTGACACATGACCCGTGACCATCTCTTAGCTAGAGCTATGACATATGGTCCATGACCATCTCTTAGCTGGAGCTCTGACATCTGGTCCATGACCATCTCTTAGCTGGAGCTCTGACATCTGGCCCATGACCATCTCTTAGCTGGGGCTCTGACATCTGGTCCATGACCATCTCTTAGCTGGAGCTCTGACATCTGGTCCGTGCCCATCTCTTAGCTGGAGCTCTGACATATGACCCATGACCATCTCTTAGCTGGGGCTCTGACATATGGCCCGTGACCATCTCTTAGCTGGAGCTCTGACATATGACCCATGACCATCTCTTAGCTGGAGCTCTGACATCTGGCCCATGACCATCTCTTAGCTGGGGCTCTGACATCTGGCCCGTGACCATCTCTTAGCTGGAGCTCTGACATTTGGTCCGTGACCATCTCTTAGCTGGGGCTCTGACATCTGGCCCGAGACCATCTCTTAGCTGGGGCTCTGACATCTGGCCCGTGACCATCTCTTGGGCTCTGACATCTGGCCCGTGACCATCTCTTAGCTGGAGCTCTGACATCTGGCTCGTGACCTTCTCTTAGCTGGAGCTCTGACATCTGGCCCGTGACCATCTCTTGGGCTCTGACATCTGGTCCGTGACCATCTCTTAGCTGGAGCTGACATCTGGTCCGTGACCATCTCTTAGCTGGAGCTCTGACATATGACCCATGACCATCTCTTAGCTGGAGCTCTGACATCTGGCCCGTGACCATCTCTTAGCTGGAGCTCTGACATCTGGCCCGTGACCATCTCTTAGCTGGAGCTCTGACATCTGGTCCGTGACCATCTCTTAACTAGGGCTCTGACCTGTGACCATCTCTTAGTAAAGGTGTGTTGTGACACATTAGTGTGTCAGCTGCTGCGTGAAGGTGTGTCGCAACAGATTAGTGTGTCAGCTGCTGTGTGAAGGTGTGTCGCGACACACGAGTGTGTCAGGTGCTGTGTAAAGGTGTGTCACAACACATTAGTGTGTCAGCTGCTGCGTGAAGGTGTGTCGCAACAGATTAGTGTGTCAGCTGCTGTGTAAAAGGTGTGTCGCGACACATTAGTGTGTCAGCTGCTGTGTAAAGGTGTGTCACAACACATTAGTGTGTCAGCTGCTGTGTGAAGGTGTGTCGCGACACATTAGTGTGTCAGCTGCTGTGTAAAAGTGTGTTGTGAAAACATAGAGAGATGTGCCTGTCTCTTGTTAGGAGTTAGTCAAACATCAGCTTTGCTGCTAGGCTGAATTACCATGTCATGAAATTTTACTTGTCAAAAAGTTTCACTAACATGAAAAGTTCTTTTTTAGAGTGAGATGAAAGACAGGGCAAAAAAGAAAACCAGCTGCAGTTTTATGTAGTAGTAGTCGTCGTCTATACTTTGTGTGTACATTTAGAATTCCAGACCGCTGGTCAGTCTGTGTTGCTAATATATCTTTGGTCTCTTGATATACCATTTCACTTGATCTGACTTTCTGGGCCAATCTGGCATTAGGTTACTGTTCCTCATTTAGTTTATTTTGTGCATTGTATGTGTTCATGTTATTGTACTGTTACAGTTACAAACTCTAAAAAAAATGTATGTAAATTTTTTCGGCACTGATGAATTTTCAGGCTGGTGAATCTCGATGGGGAACTGATGAAGCTGACTTGAACGCCATCTTGTGCTTGAGAAGTCGAGAGCACCTTCTGGAAGTTTTCCGCGAGTTTGAGAACCTGAGTGGAAAGTCCATTGAGGAATCCATTGAGAGTGAATGCAGCGGGCCTTTACAGCAAGGCTATCTGGCCCTAGGTTAGTAGACATGTGAATTCTTTGTTTATCTTTTCGGTTCTTGCACCACGAAACAAAAGAAAAATTGTCCTTGTATTAATTATATAATATCGTAGGATTTCTTCATGTCTGGTGCTGGGAATAAAATATTTCTGATTTAATAAGTCATTCAAGAGCTTCAGACGCAGAAGCGGCATAGGGAGGATACTAGTCTTATCTCAATGACTCGATGAGTATGCTCAGAAAGATAAGAGAAAGGCTTGGTCCAAGAAAGGATTGGTCCGAGAAAGGCTCTGTGGTTGGTGGCTTTAAAGCGTTCACGGCTAACAAGGACTAGTTTTATTTTCGTGCCAGGACATGTTGGGGTACAATGAAATGAACAAGCTGATAGGCTTGCAGGTAAGGCTACTGTGAAAGCCGGACAAGCCATGGACCAGGCTGATATACTGAATGCTCTAGGAGATTTAAGACGTTTGGTGAACCTCTGAAATGTGTGAATCTGCAAGAGCAACATGTTGAACGGGGTGTCGCCAAACAAGAACACTACGCGGGTTGCCAAAGACAAAATAATAAACCAGCACAGAACTGGTGTCGTTAGCCGCTACACGCTGAGGAGGGGATCCGAGCACTTATGGACCGAGGGGTTCCACGTGCAATGAGGATAATCTTTCGAATAATTAACTAACTAGTCTTATGCCAGGATGAGGAAATGCAATCTGAGAACATTGTGTTATGGCATGGCAGACCAGGCCCTTTACCTTGGCTGGCAGCTGGTCTAAGAGGGAAGCCCCGACAGGTGCACAGACTAAGCACTGGTCTTCTGATCCAGCAGCTTCTGCAGAATCTTTTGTTCCTAATGTATTGGTGTTACCTTTCGTTTAGAGTAAATAAAGCAGGTCGAGCGAGGGATCATGCTGCATGGACGAAAAAGATGATATCTCCAATACTGCTTAGGCTTTGTGAAATGGAAAGAAGGAACTTCATCACTGACTGATCTATGTGGAGACTGCCATGCTTAACTATAGCAGAGTATAATACTATCCTCTGCAAAGACGGAAAGGTACTAGCAAGCAGTAAGTCACTGACACAAAATGTCAGAGAGTACTGGAATGTATGGACCTTGTTGTGTTGCAGGGAAG
Organism: Candidula unifasciata; assembly: GCA_905116865.2. Lineage (NCBI taxonomy): Eukaryota > Metazoa > Mollusca > Gastropoda > Stylommatophora > Geomitridae > Candidula > Candidula unifasciata. Next base: position 83,288 of record CAJHNH020001024.1, read on the forward strand.
AAGGTCTTGGAAAGCCAACAAGCCAATCAGACAGAGCTTGGAATCATTGAAGGTGTGCTTCCTGTAGAGAATATAGAGAATAACTGACATGGCCAGACAAACTCATGATTGCCTGACAAGAAGCTGAAAGTTGTTTAGTGACACTAGTATCTGGTGAACCTTGTGTGCCTGTGGTATCTAGCATCAATGTTTTTTCCTCACCTCTTGTATTTTTTCTTTATTTATTTCTCTCTCTACATTCTGCACCATTGATTCAGTGAAACCATTCTGGTCTATATGGGCACCAACAGATTACACACCACTCAAATCCACTTAAACACCACTCAAATCCACTTAAACACCACTCAAATCCACTTAAACACTACTCAAATCCACTTAAACACCACTCAAATCCACTTAAACACCACTCAAATCCACTCAAACACCACTCAAATCCACTTAAACACTACTCAAATCCACTTAAACACCACTCAAATCCACTCAAACACCACTCAAATCCACTCAAATCCACTCAAACCCACTTAAACACTACTCAAATCCACTCAAACACCACTCAAATCCACTTAAACACCACTCAAATCCACTTAAACACCACTCAAATCCACTTAAACACCACTCAAATCCACTTAAACACCACTCAAATCCACTCAAACACCACTCAAATCCACTCAAACACCACTCAAATCCACTCAAACACCACTCAAATCCACTCAAACACCACTCAAATCCACTCAAACACCACTCAAATCCACTCAAACACCACTCAAATCCACTTAAACACCACTCAAATCCACTCAAACACCACTCAAATCCACTTAAACACCACTCAAATCCACTTAAACACCACTCAAATCCACTCAAACACCACTCAAATCCACTTAAACACCACTCAAATCCACTTAAACACCACTCAAATCCACTTAAACACCACTCAAATCCACTCAAATCCACTTAAACACCACTCAAATCCACTCAAACACCACTCAAATCCACTTAAACACCACTTAAATCCACTTAAACACCACTCAAATCCACTTAAACACCACTCAAATTCCCTTAAGCTCTGAAATTGTTATGTAGATTTGTTTGTGCAGTTAAGAAATTTTACCAGAGCATTGTTATTGTAGACCACTCTCTAAATGCTCTCTTGTCGGCCTGAAAGTCGTGTGTTTGAATCTTGTTGGCCTAAAGGTCGTGTGTTTGAATCTTGTTGGCCTAAAGGTCGTGTGTTTGAATCTTGTCGGCCTGAAAGTCGTGTGTTTGAATCTTGTCGGCCTAAAGGTCGTGTGTTTGAATTCACAACTTCAATTTAATTGAATGAGTCTTGTAGGATCCATAAACTGAAAATAAATGTAGACATACAATGAAGATATCTGACTATCGCAACATTTTGGTTTCTCAATATTTCAGTTGAAAGTATCAAAGACACGCCCGGGTTTTTTGCCAGAAGAATTAAAGAAAGTGTTCAAGGTGCAGGGACAAGTGACGCACATCTCATTCGAATCATTGTCACCAGGAGTGAGGTAAGATATTAACAATTAGTTAGATTACTGCATCCTTACAATGTCAAATAGTTCCCGTGAAAGAATGATTTCATCTAACACACACAGTAAAGGCAAAGGACACTTGTCCACACCTTCAGGTGTATTGGGTATATAGGGCTGAACCTATGTTTTATAGACCAATCGACACTTGGTGGGTGATGTGGTCGACACTTGGTGGGTGATGTGGTCAACACTTGGTGGGTGATGTGGTCAGCATCATGCTGGCCGTACTTACTCCTCAGGACTCCATCTGATACCCATTCAAAATTGGGTCAACCTGGGAAACAGGGGCATTCTTTGAAGAAGAAAAAAAAAGTCCTGCCAATCTGCAGGCAAGCGTCTAGCCATTACACCACGGCAGCTCCCTCATCTAACACATTACATTTTAAAATGTAAACCTACATGTTTTAAACCCGGTCTGTCCCAGGAACACCCACCTAAAGCCAGGTCACCAAGCCACATGGGGACTAGCAGGTTTTTTTTTTTTAGTTTACCAACTGGGTTATTCCCGTTAGTAGTACGCTATAGCATGACTGACTTATCTGATAATTAATTTCTTTAAGACATCTGATCCACTAAATATATCAAATAATTAGACAAATAGTTCCCCTGTAACAACTGATATACCTAAGACATCAGAGAATTAGTTCCCCTGTAACTACTGACACATCTAAGACATCAGACAATTAGTTCTTCTATAACTACTGACACACCTAAGACATAAAACAATTAGTTCCTCTATAACTACTGACACACCTAAGACATAAAACAATTAGTTCCTCTATAACTACTGATCAACCTAAGACATAAAACAATTAGTTCCTCTATAACTACTGACACACCTGACATAAAACAATTAGTTCCTCTATAACTACTGACACACCTAAGACATAAAACAATTAGTTCCTCTATAACTACTGACACACCTAAGACATAAAACAATTAGTTCCTCTATAACTACTGATCAACCTAAGACATAAAACAATTAGTTCCTCTATAACTACTGACACACCTAAGACATAAAACAATTAGTTCCTCTATAACTACTGACACACCTAAGACATAAAACAATTAGTTCTTCTATAACTACTGACACACCTAAGACATAAAACAATTAGTTCCTCTATAACTACTGATCAACCTAAGACATAAAACAATTAGTTCCTCTATAACTACTGACACACCTAAGACATAAAACAATTAGTTCCTCTATAACTACTGATCAATCTAAGACACAAAACAATTAGTTCCTCTATAACTACTGACACACCTAAGACATAAAACAATTAGTTCCCCTATTCAACTAAGTTTACCAAGGGGTCAAAATTTGGAGAAAAACAAATGAGGATCATCATGGGCCAGAAGGCTAAACCTTAGCGTAGAAAAATCATTAAAAAAATACACCTGGCAATGATCCGCGGGCCACTTGCTAGGCCTCTGTGGGCCAGATTTGGCCCGCGGGCTGCCAGTTGAATAGCCCTGACCAAAGACATCAGACAATGAATTTCCCTGTAACTACTGATACACCTAAGACATAAGACAATTAGTTCTCCTATAACTACTGATACACCTAAGACATCAGACAATTAGTTCCCCTGTAACTACTGACACACCTAAGACATCAGAAAATTAGTTCCCCTATAACTACTGATACACCTAAGACACCAGACAATTAGTTCCCCTATAACTACTGATACACCTAAGACATCAGACAATTAGTTCCCCTGTAACTACTGATACACCCAAGACATCAGACAATTAGTTCCCCTGTAACTACTGATACACCCAAGACATCAGACAATTAGTTCCCCTGTAACTACTGATACACCTAAGACATCAAACAATTAGTTCCCCTATAACTACTGATACACCTAACACATCAGACAATTAGTTCCCCTGTAACTACTGATACACCTAAGACATCAGACAATTAGTTCCCCTGTAACTACTGATACACCTAACACATCAGACAATTTAGTGAACTTGTAACAAAGATATACACCAAACATAAATTAGTTCTCCATGATACATAAAAAATATCACATTTTCAGATTGACATGGTGGAAATTGACGAGGCCTACCAAGCCAGGTATGAAAAGAGCATTATCGAAGAAATTGAAAACGAGTGCGGAGGAGACTACAAGAAGTTGCTGATTGCCTGTGTGAAAATCCAGGATTAGACAGAAATAACTGTAAAAATTTGCATACTTTGCAGATCTCTAGAAGTAACAAATATTGTTTTGCAATGTTTTCTGGGCTGTTACTGCCGAGCCTGTAGCATCAAGGTTAATCTTTGCTTCAAGTGTAGCTTGTTTTATGTACCAGCTTTCTGTCAAGTTCTATCAGCTTCTATAAACACATAAAAATACATTAAAAATCGTCAAATGTTATGTAACATCAACCCTGGCTGTACGGTATAGAAACCTGGAAAATAAACAGGCTACCAGGGAACAAAAAGTCTCTGAAAATGTGGATACACAAAAGAATAGATCGTATTTCATGGAACAAAAACAATTAAATACAGAAGTTCTGCAGAGACTTAATGAAAAGAGAATCACTGAAATACATTTTTTTTAAAGAGATAATTGAAATATGTCGGCCACACTGAAAGACATGTCTTTTAAAAACAATTCATGAGGAAAACAGCAAGAGGTAGACAACAATACAAGTGGGAGGAAAATATCAAAAGATGGATAAACAGCAGTTTGAGAAAGTACACAAGGACAAGAGACAGAACTTGTTGGAGATCACTGCAACCAATCTTCACTGTGGAGACGGCACTGACTGAATGATACTAACTTCGGAATCTTGAATAACTACATCCTCACCTACAAAAGACTGTTGATAACACATGGCTGTCCCAATTATAACTTCTTATTTCTAGGTTGAAGCCGGTGTCAGGGATTTGCCCAGTTAGCTCGCCATTCAGACTAATAGAGAGCAAGAAGAATCATACTCTAGAGTACCCAGCAGAATACACTGGCAACAATCCACACATTAAAACCGTTTGGAGGCAGTTGTTTGTTTTTTAAAAACTGTCAAGTACAGGGCACTTTGCCACGCCCTCACGTGTACTGAGCGTTGCATTTAGACCTATATTTACCGACCAATCGGCACTTGGTGGGTGATGTGGACAACATCACGCCAGCCACCTTTACTTCCCAGGACTGTACCTGGTACCCATTTATAGACAAGGTCTTTTTGAAAAGAAAAAATCCTGCACCACCAAGACCTAAAACAACGACCGTCTAACCACTACAAAATGGCTCCCTTTGTGAAAACTGTTACTATTTAATATTTTTTAAATTATATTTAGTTTTATTGCACAGCGTACATAGTAGCATCATAGATTGCAAATATTACTGCTTAATTTAGCACAGGCATGAACCACCTAGTCTTATTAATACCTTTTTTATTTTTATCTTAAATGGACTAATTTTTACATGTCTCAATTAATATACAATGACATTTGTTACCTGTTGTTGTTAGGACCGAGTTGTCGGTAGCAGATTAAAAAAATAAAAATAAAACCATCCCCGTTATGTCGCTACTTTTGCAGAATGTCACCTTCACTGCAACCTAATAGAAAGACACTCAATACTTTCTTCCCCTGCCTCATCCAGTGTCATAGACAGGTTGACTGTAATATCCTGTATCCAGTCTCATAGACAGGCTGTCTGTAATGTCCTGTATCCAGTGTCATAGACAGGCTGTCTGTAATGTCCTGTATCCAGTGTCATAGACAGGCTGTCTGTAATGTCCTGTATCCAGTGTCATAGACAGGCTGTCTATAATGTCTTGTATCCAGTGTCATAGACAGGCTGTCTGTAATGTCCTGTATCCAGTGTCATAGACAGGCTGTCTGTAATGTCTTGTATCCAGTGTCATAGACAGGCTGTCTGTAATGTCTTGTATCCAGTGTCATATTGTTCAGTCTCTGACTTTTGCCAAGGAGCCATGCCATAAATGACAGTTCTTCCCCAACCGTTGTGATACAATGAGATACGACAACATTTATTTCAATAAATTATCTATATGGTGTTCGCTGAATACAACAAGGCATCCCTGAGTAGTGTGCTACAAAATCTGATACCTGTGCTGAATTTTACAATCACCAATTACTCTTTATTACTCCAGTAGGGCACTGACATATGATGCTGCACTCATATTCGAATAGACCAATCAGCACTTAGTGGGTCATGTGGACAGCAGCCTGCCTCAATGTGAATTTGTATTCAAGATCTCTGGGCTGACAGACAAATATCTAACCATTAAGCTGCCGCAGCTTTCTGACACTTTACAGGGTCAGTTTGATCAGATTTATTGCCGCCAGTATGACGTACATGTAACAATAACTAAGCGCTTTGTTGCACTTATGCAATTATTTTTTCAGCAATTAAAATGCCTGTGTTATTTTATTTTTAGTCTTGTTAATTTTCTTCTATTAACACTGCTACTTCTTCTTCATAAATCTTCCTTCTTCTTCTCCGTACACTTTATTCTTCTTTGTACATCTTTCTTATCTGTACACTTTATTCTTCACAGTACATCTTTCTTCTTCTACGTACTTTGTGCTTCACTGTACTTCTTCTTCTTCTTCTACGTACACTTTGTGCTTCATAGTACATCTTCTTTCTTCTTCTACGTACACTTTATCTTCATTGTACATCTTCTTTCTTCTTCTCTGTACACTTTATACATCTCCTTTCTTCTCATTAATATTTTTCTTCGTATTTCTCCTTTCTTCTCTGCACCCTTTATTCTTCTTCTTACATCTTTTTTCTTCTCTGTACACTTTATTCTTTATCTTAAATTTTCTTTCTTCTCCTCTGTACACTTTATTCTTTATCTTACATTTTCTTTCTTCTTCTCTGTACATTTTATTCTTTATCTTACATTTTCTTTCTTCTTCTCTGTACACTTTATTCTTTATCTTACATTTTCTTTCTTCTTCTGTACACTTTATTCTTCATCTTACATTTTCTTTCTTCTTCTCTGTACACTTTATCACACATCTTCTCTGTACACGTCTTCTTCTCCATATACTTTATTCTTCTTCGTACATCTTCCTTTTTCTCTGTACGTGTTATTCTTCTTTGAACACCTTCTTTCTTCTTCTCTATAAACTTTATTCTTCTTGTACATCTTTCTTCTTCTCTGTACACTTTATTCTTCATCTTACATCTTCTTTCTTCTTCCCCCTACAATTTATTCAACTTCCCACATCTTCTTTGTTCTCCGTACACCTTCTTTTTTGGTATACATTCTTCTTCTTCGTAATCCTCTTTAATTTACATTCTTTTTCTTTGTAACCTTCTTTATTCTTCTACAATCATCTTCTTTCTCTTTGTGCACTTTATTCTTCTTCGTATGCCTACTTTCTTCTTCTTCGTATACTTTAATCTTCATATAATCTTTTTCTCATTCCTACATCTTCCCTCTTATTCATACACCTTCTTTCTTTTTTCATGCACTTTATTCTTCCTACACCTTCTTTCTCCTTCTTTGTACATCTTCAGATATCAATATGAATACACTTAACGAAAGAATAAAGTCAACTTGATTAAGACTGTTGACATCTCCACAAAGTCTGTCCTCAGTCTGGTGGGGAATACCTTTCTGAGCTCTGCCCACATTGGACACTCTTGAAGTCATTATTTAGCCGTCATTTTACCAATTTCAGTTACAAACATCAGTGTCAGTTACAAACATCAGTGTCACCTACTTATTGAACTAGTGGTATTGTAAGTACTCCATGTCCTGTGTGAAGTTGGAAGATCTTATTCTCTTTGATCTAGCTGGTGGTACACATCCTCTTTTTGGCTACCTGAGTGTTTTGATTCTTGGTTGCACAGGTACATCCTGTAAACCTCTGTTGTTTCTCTTGGATGTGTATACAACTGGCCTGGGCTCAAATGCCAGACCAGCATCAGAAAAGCCAACCACACTGACATTCTGCCACACCCCCCTACCAGTGCCACTGGGTCTACAACAACAGCAGCCTGGCACTAGCATCCAAGCTACCAACACAGGTATTTAAACAGAAACACAAAAAACATGTCCAAAACCAAACAAGCAAGCCAACGAGCATCTCATTTCAAAGTATTTTGTTATTTCTAAAGATGTGCAGGAGTGACAAATAAACGAGAGTATCTTAGGATGAGGACGATGATAAAAGATGAAAGAGAGACTGACGACTCAAATATTTACAGTATACTACACCACCTACCTAGCTCTATATAGTAACAGGTGAGATTTCCTCGTTTCCTAGTGATGGTTGCTATGCATTACTACAGCCCACAAATATGTTTGAGGTCATACATATAACACGTGTATGGCCAATGTCATGTCATAAGTAGCAACTAAAATCAGATTCAGTGTCAATGTAAAATGTAACCCAAGTCTTAAGTTTGCACCTGTGCATACACCACTTACTTATTCACTCTCTTTCACACACACACCAACTTCAAACATCAAGACATTATTTCTCAAACACTTGTCAGGTAAAGTAATGGGGATGTGAGGAGAAGGGGTTTCCAAGCTGACATCTGATCATGTAGCACCTCGCTAACTCATATAAACACACACACACACACACACATATGTTTAAACATCAAGGCATTATTTCTCAAGCACCTGTCAGGTATAAGGGAATGAAGCTCCAAGTTGACATCTGACCACGAAGAACCTCTCTCACATGAACGCACAAGGCATTATTTCTCAAGCACCTGTCAGGTTTAAGAAACCTAGTCAATGAACAGAAAAATTATTCCATTCATTCAAATACTAAATCAATTCTTGTATTACATCATGAACCAAGATAACTAAGAGTCATGTTACCTATCATAGAATAAAACCATTTTGTATGGAATAAATGTTCTCCATATCATGTCAACAAGCTCAGCTGTCACCCAGTGACAGTTCTAGAGAAATGGCACATGACAAACTGTTAATACTGCCTTAATTTGACCCTTGTTCAGGTCAGTACAGGATGGGAGCATCGGGAAAAATGATTGTATGCACATGTTCTGTGCATCTCCTCCTCCCTAGAGTGTAGAGATAAACCAGACAAGCCCCTTCCTGTGTGTGTTTGGGTGTAACTTCTTAATCTGTGTGTGAATTATTTGCCTGATTGATATGTACATGTTGAGTAAACCCCTACGCTAACTATCTCCTGCAATTACCATTTTGCTAGTTACCTCCCATGCTGTCACCACTGTGTTAATTACCTCCCTTGCTCTGACCAGTGTTGTAACCACGTCACCTGTCCATAACTCCTACGCCAATAATAGACTTTTTTTCCCCCGGAATAAAATCTTCATTACCTGCCCAAGTATGACCGATGAGTACGTTCATTCCATTTCATGTTCTAAAAACGGAACTAATGATACCATTTGTCTTTCTCTGGTTCTGTTCAGTGTGCTTCAGCTACATCCAGTATGTTGTATGTTTAATAGATAACATTCTGGAATCACTGTACAAGTCACTCTGCAGACAGTAAAGTGTTCCATCGCTGTCTCACACAGACAGTAAAGTGTTCCATCGCTGTCTCACACAGACAGTAAAGTGTTCCATCACTGTCTCACACAGACAGTAAAGTGTTCCACCACTGTCTCACACAGACAGTAAAGTGTTCCATCACTGTCTCGCACAGACTCTTTGGGGGTACCTCCTCGTCGAAATGCTCAAGCTATTTGCCTTGTGCTTTGAAGGTCTTGGGTTCGCTCCCGTCGGCACATCGTTGAGCTCATGAGCGCAATTTATGTGGAGATCCCTGAGGACTGTCGATGAAGCTAAAGAGTTCATGCTACGTGCACCACTCCTAACAGGCAGCTGGTCATTCTGCTGATAGAGACATGTAGAATAACCCAAGACAACACTTTCAACTCTCACACATGCATGATTAATGTATATGGCATTCAGACATTATTCACTAATGACAGAAACGTTAACACTGTATACGAAGAAACAACTGTCTCCGACTATTCTCCCTGGTCATAAGACTAATGATGCCAATGACAAAAAAGCACTTGATATATTACAGTGATGATGGTGGTGATGATAAAGATGCTACATGACCCTGTTATCTTCAACTGATAGACACTGCTAAGATGATGGCATCGGTCAACCACAATGATGAGTATGTACAACACTAAGTATCAACAATACACCAAAGAGGAGTGGCTCAACAGATAATTTCAACAGTAACAGCAAGAGCAAAGGATGAGAACATGGCTACACAACTGCTTTATCTACAAGAACAGCAAACAACCAGACTGACACCATGTCCTCCATACACAGGACACAGGTTACTGCCAAAGTTGCCTTCATCATTCATTAACAACGTGAGCTAAACACACAATTATGCATAATATAATCAGGACTGCAAAAGATATTGGAGGTGACACACATGAATTAAATCAAACATGTTAAAACTGATGTGCGGAAGATGTACTATCACAAGCCAAGTCACGCCCAATATATTTGTTTTACAGGTATCCGTATTAGTTTTCTTAAAATCATCAATCCAACCATCATTGTTATAAAAATCTGGCATTAAAAACAACAGAATAAATCAAAAAAGACCTAATGAAAAACCTTTAAATTAATGTGTTAGATAAGCAATATAACATGGAGAAGGTAATATATACACCACAGTATGAAAATATAAATGATCTTATGTGCAATGGTCAGATAAATTATAAGGGTGACACAGAACAATTAGCTCTTCTAACGCGACTTTGATTCTTATTGTCACAAATATTTACAAGTAAGACTATCCAAGCAGTCCTGTGAAAGAACACACACAACTGTACAGTTCACTTGTAACCAACACTTTTGCCATGAGAGTTATCAGCACCAGTGACAAAGAACAAATACAAACAACTTCTCGGTCACACTGCTGTTTTAAATGGTAGGCAGCACTGGCCAAAGCATCCAACCTGGCAAAACTCTAGCTGGCCAGGTGTACAGTGATGCTTGCAAGCTGTAGTTGGTCAGGGGATGTATCCACACCTGGCATTGTCTTCTGTAAAGTGTGTGCTCTCGTAGCTTTGTTGCACAGCAATTTAAACCCCAGATGATCCAAGTAACACACTGACGTGGTAACACAATGATTATTAATGCATGTCACCGCTGTGTGCCTACACTTTGTGTACATTTCATCAAGCATTCCAATCTAAACTTTTGCTACCATGAATATTCAGCTATCCCAAAGATTCACACACAATCTAAACTTTTGCTACCATGAATATTCAGCTATCCCAAAGATTCACACACAATCTAAACTTTTGTTACCATGAATATTCAGCTATTCCAAAGATTCACACACAATCTAAACTTTTGCTACCATGAATATTCAGCTATCCCAAAGATTCACACACAATCTAAACTTTTGCTACCATGAATATTCAGCTATCCCAAAGATTCACACACAATCTAAACTTTTGCTACCATGAATATTCAGCTATCCCAAATATTCATATCCCAAAGATTCACACACAATCTAAACTTTTGCTACCATGAATATTCAGCTATCCCAAAGATTCACACACAATCTAAACTTTTGCTGCCATGAACATTCAGCTATCCCAAAGATTCACATATAATTTAAACTTCTACTATCACAACAATGCAGTCATCACAAATATTTGCACATTATCTACAACTTAAAACATCTGCTCACACAATGGTTCAGTTATCCCAAAGATTCACACACAATCTAAACTGCTACTAAGCCAATGATTCAGTCATTCCAAAAGTGCACACACAATCTAAGGTGACGGTGCATGAAGAGGGTGGATGAAATATAGGGAAATGGGAAACAAATATGCAGAGTGAGGACAGAGCAAGAACCAGAGACCTAGATCTTTTCAATTTCTGGAGAAAAAAAAGGAGGAAAAAAAACTACATGGGCCAGCAGAACCTACAAAGATAACTTTGGTGGATAAGGTCAGAATTGCTTCCACATTTTAACAAAAGAATCCTCACCTGACAGAGGATTTTACAATCACACACAATCATTAATTAACAATTGATTCCATATATTCAGTCACACACAATCATCACATGGCAGTACCTAAAACGTCCTTTACTAGTTTTGACAGCTGGTTGTTCAGAAAGCAATGCCTAACTACTGAATGTAAACACTGCCTAATGAAATCCAAAACGGCCAAGAAATGCTGCGGTCAGCTCTGCAACCTCCTGTAAACGACATGCAACTAACCAGAGCCTACAGTCAGTCAGACTTCCCTGTCATTAGCTATTAAAAGAACAACTAACAATCATATTTTCCTGTCATTAGCTATTAAAAGAGCCACAATCGGGCTTTGCTGTAATTAGCTATTAAAAGAACGACGATTAATCTGACTTTTCCTGTCATGACCTACTAAAAGAACCACAATCAATCAGACTTCCCTGTCATTACCTACTAAAAGAACCACCATCAATCAGACTTCCGTCATTACCTACTAAAAGAACCACAATCAATCAGACTTCCCTGTCATTAGCTACTAAAAGAACCACAATCAATCAGACTTCCCTGTCATTAGCTACTAAAAGAACCACAATCAATCAGACTTCCCTGTCATTAGCTACTAAAAGAACCACAATCAATCAGACTTCCCTGTCATTACCTACTAAAAGAACCACAATCAATCAGACTTCCCTGTCATTACCTACTAAAAGAACCACAATCAATCAGACTTCCCTGTCATTACCTACTAAAAGAACCACAATCAATCAGACTTCCCTGTCATTAGCTATTAAAAAAAAACCACCCACTAGCAGTCCGACTGCCCTGTCATGACCTATTATTAAAAAGAACCACTAGCAATCAGATTTCCCTGTCATCACCTACTTCAAGAAACGAAAACATCAGCAATCAAACACATACGTTTCCCTATTTTAGGTCAAAAGCTCAAACTGTTTTTTTTTTTCAAAAGACCATTAAACACACCGCAGCGCAGGCTACCTGAAATTAACAGCCGGAAATTCAATCTCTCACTTTAATTTCACATTCCCCATTGCTCTCTCATTCTTTCTTTCACTCCCTCATCCAAGACAATGAAATGTACAACAAAGGTTGTCAATGGCACTTGTCTAGCTAGAAAACCAGGAGCACTCCAACTTCAATGTTCAACTCTTGTCATAAATAAACTGAGGAATTATAAAATCTTCCAGGAGAAACTTCATGCTGGGTCTGACCTTTGCCCTGGAGCGTAGACCCCTGCCTTGGAGGGATTGGGGGCAAGATTATTGTAGTTGGGGTAGACCCCTTGCCTTGAGAGTAGATCCCTTGTAGTGGTGTGGTAGACCCCTTGCCTTGACAGTAGACCCTTGCCTTGAGAGTAGACCCTTGCCTTGAGAGCAGACCCCTGCCTTGAGCGTAGATCAGTGCTAGGGGCCAGGCCTGTGCCTCGAGTTGAGTCCAGATCAATGTATGTGTCTGTCTTGTCAATGAGGAAGTATTATCTGTGCTGCTGTACTCGACGACGTTTGCTTGCATTCTGCTCCTGAGAGTTATCTGTAACATTTCAAGTAAAAACTGTCATTGCACAAAGAGTTATCTGTAACATTTCAAGTGAAGCTGTCACAGCACAGAGTAATCTGTAGCATTTCAAGTAAAACTGTCATTGCACAGAAAATATCTGTAACATTTCAAGTAAAACTGTCACAGCACAGAGTTATCTGTAACAATTCAAGTAAAACTGTCACAGCACAGAGCTATCTGTAACATTTCAAGTAAAACTGTCTCTGCACAGAGCTATCTGTAACATTTCAAGTAAAACTAACAGCACAGAGTTATCTGTAACATTTCAAGCAAAACTGTCATTGCACAGAAAGTGTAACATTTCAAGCAAAACTGACATTGCACAGAAAGTTATCTGTAACATTTCAAGTAAAACTATCATTGCACAGAAAGTTATCTGTAACATTTCAAGCAAAACTGACATTGCACAGAAAGTTATCTGTAACATTTCAAGTAAAACTGTCACTGCACAGAGTAATCTGTAGCATTTCAAGTAAAAATGTCATTGCACAGAAAATATCTGTAACATTTCAAGTAGAAGTGTCACAGCACAGAGAGTTATTCGTAACATTTCAGTAAAACTGTCAAAATTATTTAAGCATTTATTTATCTATATTATATTATGTTCAATTTGCCAGTAATACAAAGGCTGTGTGCATGTGGGGGGGTGGGGGGTGGGGGGGGTGTACGTTTGGTGTGTGTGTCTGTAATGGAAGAGAGGGGAGATAGGAAGAAAAGAGATTAACATACACTGCAGGACAAACAGTTCTAAAGAACTATTCTAAGAAGCGCACAACTACCAACCTTTAGTTCTGACAGACCGAGTGGGCCGCTTGCCTCCTGCCTTCTCTGCGGAACCCTCAGCTTTCCCCACCGGCGCTGTCTGCTGCCCAACAGCAGGATGTTGAGGATGAGACTCTGTCCCACTGGCAGCAGGTGCTGCTTCCTCCAGGGCTGCATCGCCCAGATCACAGGGCTTGTTTTTGCTGCGTGTCCGCCCACTCAGGATGGGAGTATCAAAGTAAGCTGACCATGGAGGAGAAGAAGAGGATTGCTCTATCATTATGGGGAAGTCAGAGAGTTCACACACATTTCCCTTATAACATGTGAGCCATTTCAGTAAACTCTCACAACAGCAGAGGCACCCCCCAAGAGGATCTATGACCTGCATGACACCAGCTCACAAACACATCTGATGCCTTCTGGCAGTAACAATTCCTCAAACCTGATTTCAATTCTGCAGCAAGCAAGGTACTAACAGCTATGCCACCAGGTTGAGATCCAACTCTTTGAAACAGAAAAAGAACTGAGAATCTGCAACATGTTCCAGCTTAGTCAAAGCTTCCTGTTCTGACAGTGTGCTCCTCCACCAGCAGTAGTTTCTTTAGCTGTGTATGTCCCAGACAGCTGTCACCTGAGTTCTAACTAACATCATCATCCTCATGTCATGACATTACACACCACCCAGGGATCCCAGTCTAGAGCTCCAGCCTGTTCTACCCTGTGCAAATCTCTTCATCAACGGAACCCAGTCTAGCAGCACCCTTGGCCCTTCTGAGCATCACTTCAGGTGACTCTTGGACGTCCTTGTTTCCTCAATCCACTTGTTTCCCATTTCAATGCTTGTTTAGTGATTCTGCCAGATTCTCCCTACAATGATTTCATGTTTTCTACTGTCCTAGCAACAACAAAAAATTCCAAGTTTACCACACCTGTTAAGAGAGGTTTTCTGAAATGGCTCGTGGAAACATGTAAACCAAGCATAAGTTACTAACAAAGTTAACAGTGCAAAATTGGAGCTAAATGCAAACAAAGTCAATAGCGTTAAATCTAATACTGATGAGACACATCACCTGGCTTCAAGTTTGCATCCATCGACAATGAAACACCTCAAACTTGTAGAACAGAACAGTAGAAACTGACACACGGAGGAAGGTGAGGACAAGTATACTTGGTGCAGAGTGGCATGCTTCGCTTAAGAAAAGCAATCTCTTAATCTTTTCTCTGGGTATGCTGGTGTGCTGAGAAATATATAGACGGACAGACTGGCTGGCTCTGCAAAACTTGGTGCAATACTAATGCATGATAAGGCAGATGTGGTTAGGGCCAGGAGAACGTAAACAATACGGAGGAGCAAATGGATCATCACAGTCTGGTGAGAGTGATGCAGTGGGGAGTGACAAGGGAGTTTGGCCGATACACAACACTCAGAGGAAAGGTAAGACATACGTATAATCAGAATGCTACTGGGACCCTACTGGTACTGGAACTCTGCGCTGGCTGCTAAAGATAGGAACAGAGCACTACTGTAGTGAGGAAAGCCACAAGTTCTGTGAGGTCAAATCAACTCAACTGATGGAGAGAACTGACTGCCCACATCAGAAGGAGGCAATCAAAATTCTCTGGTAGTGTCATGAGAAGGAGAAAACTGGAGGACATCGTAACACTGGGAAAGTTGGAGTGGAAAAGATGTCAGGGAGACAGAGAGAGAAGATGCTGGACAACTCGGCACGAAGATCATTTGTGTCACAGTTGACAGAGTACATGAGACAGAAGGCTGTTGATAGACTGCCAAAGCCCCACAGTACGGAGTATAAGAAAAAGTGCAATAAAACATGATCATGAAATTTCATCTCAGCCTGGTGACATCCTAGTATGGCCCTTCGCAGATGTTAAGTGTCAGCAAAAGTCTAAAGCACTCTAACAGTTGATGAGCTTGCCCAGGAGAAGAATAACTCTGCAACACTCTCTTTGGAAATGGTACATTGGTACTGGAGGGACAGGAAAGTTCCTAACTTTACATTGAAAGGAGCATGCCCTTTTCAGGACCAGAAGCCAATATGTTAGGTCTAACCCTGTCATTCAAGAAAGCCAGTTTTCCCACTTTTCCAGATGACATGTTTTCTCTGAGCAGTGGCCAATTTGATTGACTATATAACAGCTTTGGTACTGTGGCAACTGCAGAGTGTGTAGACAAGGTAGGCATGTTTTTATTGACCGGAAAATGTGAGATATCAAGTGTGAAAAACAATTGCTATGTCATTATGACATCATAATAAGGTGATATTGAGATAACTTTGCTCTCTGAGCCTTGTCAGCAAAACCCATTTCCCTGGTAAGGGAAGGGAAAGCAGTTATTGCTGTGCTCTGTACTGAATGATTAATTACCTTCAAACAGAGACAATCACCTTTGCACAAAATAATGAATCTAAATATATCTTCTTCTTCTTCTTTGCGTTCACCAGCTGTAAAGCTGTGTTTGATTTTATACGATACGATTCCTTGCCTCTCAGGCAGATGCACTCCGACTTTGAAGGAAGCTCCCAATTAGTCAACTCTTACGACATGCTTTTCGGTAGGCAGTGGGTATATCCCCCCCCCCCCCCCCCATAATAGGGCCCCAGAATCCACACTGGAAAAATCAAAATATGAAAGCTTTTTTTTTTTAGTGACCTGGGGGTTCGCTAAGATGCAACAGCAAGCAGGCTTGCCTGTCTTCTCTGTGATCACAGGTTTCTACCCCCTCAATGTTTATACAAACTGATCTAGACTCAGTTTCTTCTGCTTCTTTTTCTCTTCTGTCAGTCCTACTGGATAGCGTTTCTGAGAACTATAATGCATTTTTTTAAAAAAAAACTGTCAAATATGTTGTTTTTTTAAACAGATTTTTATGGGGCATAAGGGTTATGGTTTAAAGGTTAGACTCCTAGAGGATTCCTCTTGTGGCACTCCGGCACCATATCGCAATCAGCTACAAAATTTGTTCTCAGCAATGAAACCTCTCGGGTAAACAACACTATACATTGTCTCTCTATTTCTATGTACAGTGAACCAAGATTGTTATCTCCCTTGAATTTTCTTCCGTGTAGCTCTGTGGCATACAGCAGGTCTATTCAAATGGCTTCTGCATCTGGCCCCCGAGGCTTAGCATGTGGCCCGCGGATCATTGCCAAATGTACTGTGTGAATGACCTTTCTATGCTGGGGTTCGTCTTCTGGCCAATGATAATGCCCACTGCCAATATTCTGACCCCAAGTAAACTCAGTCGAAAAGTCCTTGCTTAGAGGTTAGTGGATGCATGTCGTGATTTTTATATACGGGTGTTCTTTCAACGTGTGTGCACGCATGGGGTGTGGGGAGGGGCCACCAATTCTTATGGTTTTTGGGTAATGGCACAAGAGTTGCACTATGATCTTACCATGTGACATCCCCAAAGCTGCCAGTAAGCACACTGTAACCAACCTTCATTACGGAGAAGGCAGCACATCACTATTTTAACGCATCTTCTAAACACAGAACTAGGTTACAGACAGAATATTGATAGCCCAACCTGAGTACAAAAAGATACTTCAACATACAAAGGTGGAAAGTTATCAAGAGAAGGACAAACAGCAAAGGGATCACAACCAGAAAGTATTCGGAGACAGATGGCAGTCAACAGATCTGGACCAAGTGATACAGAGTACAAAAAAATATATACAATGTACATTAGCAAACAATGACAGATCAACAACAATTACAGATACATAACCTACTTTGATCTATGGACTTTTCAGGGACATATGCATAGAACTGGCGCCTGATGCGGTGAGTCTTCTTTTGTCCGTCATCCAGCTTTGAATCTGATAGTCCTCCATCAGAACTTGCAGGCTTCTCTGAAGAAACCTCCCTGCCAGAGTCGGCCGAGTCTTCCAGTGAAAGGTTCAACTGTGAACTATTGTCCTGCTGATCATCTTTTCCATCAGGGACGTCTGCTGTCCTGCTAAGGGAATCGCTGTCCTGAAGAACTGTGCCTTTCTGGGAGTTTTCACTGTGATCTACCGATGACAATGGAGAAGAAAGACCATCTGTAGTCAGACGTTGGTCTTCAACAGCTGAAGAAGCTGCACCAGTGCAATGCAATTGTCTTTCTTTACCTTCACTTCCAGAGTCAGCTGCACTATGATGAAGCCTGGATTCTTTCAAAGCTGAGGTTTTTACCTCATGATAAGTATTACTAAGAAGATTCTCATCCAAAGAACTAGTGTCAGAAACCACTGATCGATGTGACCTGGTTTCCTTGGGACCATTATGATCTTGGTTTTCAGATCCTGATGTCCTCCGCATCCGACTAACGTTGTTTTGAGAATCTGCCTCTTCTTGTGGTGCTTCTAGTGTTACCCGGCTAATCTGCTCCGTCTTCCACTCCTGTGGCTCTTTTTGACCGAGACACTTGCCCAGATGGACACCCTTGCTCTCAGGGCTATCAGTTCTCATGTTTGAATGTATCACTGTGAGATCATCATCAGCTGAGGCACATTTGGCCCTGGACCTTATGCCAGACCCCAGACTGTGCATCACAAGTGGCTGTTTGGCGGGCGTGGGGTCGGCAGAAGAAGCCTCATCAGTGCTATCATCCTCCTGAGTCAACTTTCTCTTCCTGGCTGGTCTTCTAGTCAAAGGGTCTGAATTTAATATTGCTGCAGAATCAGATGAAGACAGATCCAAACTAGGCTGCCGGCGACTATAGTCCTGAGCTCTACGAGGACCACTTTGAATGGTCACAATTTTGCTCTCAGTTACAGCTTCCTCCTCTGCACGGTGAAACTGCAAGGTCAACTCACTTGAGGAAATTTGTTTTTCTACAAACGACTTACCAGGTCTGCTGGTCTTTGTTAAAGAGGACCCCAACGCAGAAGCTAATATTTCTAGAATTGGTTCTTTAACCAGAGGCATACTGGAGTTGGACAAACCTGGGGTCACCTTTACAACGGTATCATCTTTCCCCACGGCTGGTGAAGCCTGGGTGTCTCTGAGGTTGTCTGAGGTCCTGACATGAGCGGCCACAGAAGACAAGGATGAGGTAGAAGGCTGGCTGGTGTGTGCATGAGCAGATTCCTGCAAACTCTGCGATACTGACAAGCTGGTCTTCAAGATACTTCCACTGCAACTGCTGCCTTTAACAGATACCTTGTTTAACGACAGAACATCACAAGCCTGAGCTGGCAAAGGAAAGTCTAAATTGACAACTTCTGTTGACAGAAATGTAGAAAGTGACGTTTCTTGTGATGTCACTATAGACTTTGAAGCGGCATCTGCTTTAGATGACTGAGACAAGCTGGCTGCCGTTCTTCTGTCCCCACTATCTACAGATTTCTGTCGAAGGGTCTTCACCAACTGGTCCCCCTTTGATTCATGAGACACTGATAATGAAACAAAGGAATCACTGGGACCGTCAGTTGTGCACACTGGTAAATGAACACTCCCATGCCCTGCCGAGTCTAAGGAATTATTTTCAGAAGCTTGCTCCAATTTACTTGATGACCTACCATCCTGAGTCAATGTACCCGAAACACTTTCAAACAAATTGCGACTAAACTGTGGTGTGCTACAGCCACTTCGTGAAGATGGTGATGGGTTGTTGGGGATGTGGACCTTTTTCGGTTTTGAATTTGATGATAATTCAGAGGGCAGCGACAACCTGGGACGTGTTGCTGTGTAGCTGGGAGAGTCCTCTGCCTTTCCTAGCACAAGTGGTGCAGTTGATGCTGCAAACGATGTTGGTAAGAATGTGGACAAAGTAGTTGATTTAGCTATAGTGTTGGAAGTTGTGCCTGAAGAAGCAACTGTGATAGAATAAGGCACATGCTTGTTCTGAGTCGACGATGTGGTACCACTGCTGCCAGTGGTTGCTGTTGAGATCTCTCTGGCTGTGAAGATGGAGGAAGGGGACTGACTAGATAAACTGGGCATGTTCGAGGCCGTGGTAGGAGTCACAGGAGAGTCCTGCCTCAGCTGCAGCATAGGCATCACTGGGGAGGCAGCATTGGAATGGCTAGTGTAAGCACTTGAGTTGTCTGCAACATGACTGTTGACAGCGGAATGGCTAGGTTCAGCAGCTGGCGGCTGCTGCGACCCCAGCCTTGCCTGGCTGGTGTCTGAAATAGATGACAAATGACCACTCTGCAGGACATCTTGGTGTGACCGGTTGGACAAATGAAACCTGCTGTCCTGCGAGGAAGACAGTGAGGACTCTGCTCTCGCTTTAGGCAACTGAGTGTGGCGGGTCGTATTTACAGAGGAAGAAATGTTTTTCTCGCTGAAAGAGGAGTTTGACTGCAGACTCAAGAACAAACCATGACTGGTATGAGAACTGTTTGGCTTCATGTCTTTAGATTTATGAGGAGGAAAACTCTGAGA
This sequence comes from Candidula unifasciata, assembly GCA_905116865.2. NCBI lineage: Eukaryota > Metazoa > Mollusca > Gastropoda > Stylommatophora > Geomitridae > Candidula > Candidula unifasciata. The sequence continues at coordinate 103,541 of CAJHNH020001024.1, forward strand.
CAACATTTTGCTTGAATACGACTTGGAATCGAGCAGATCTGGAGAAGTCCGACTTGAAGAAAAACAGTGTGTATCTTGGAATAAAACATCGGATGCTAATGCTTGTGATCCCATTTGACAAGTGACCAGGTCAGTACGTTCAGAAGTGGTGGATGCAAACTGTAGATTGGTAAGACCAGCCAAATCCAGACCACCGGAGAGAAGAGAGTGTTTATCACTAGCTACAAGCTTCGGCATGCTAGCGCCTGGAGAGCGAACTCCCGACATACGCAGGGAACTCTGAATGCCGACACCAGAGCCTGCCCTGGGTGACCCTCCAGACCCGGGAGATTTGCACGGCCGCATCTGCGAGTAGGAGACGGAGGTTTCTGCCGCAGGCAATGGCTTGACCAATCGTTGGACTGATTCCGTCAGTCGACGCGGCAACGGCAACCCAGGTGCATAAATATGATTCAGCATGTTTACGTTGACAGGGGATGATCGCTTCGAATAAATAGACGTGATGTTACTGCCACCTCGGCTCTCCGCGCCGCTACTTCCAGACCCAGTAATTCTACCATTGACTAACTCCTCCATGTCAAAGATAATCTGATCGGGTCTGTCCTCCGAACTATTCAATCGCTGAGATAAGGCATCAGGAGAGCCAGCTTTCTCCAAGCTGTTTGCTTTCACAGACATCACATGAGAGCTTTCTTTAGCAGACTCAGTTGACTGGTGCAGCTTGCCCAGCCTCTCCAAAACCTCTGCCTGAAGCTTCTGATGTTCGGTCGACACATCCATCAATCCTGTCAATAATACCAGAGACATTTCAGTTACTTTAAAAGGAACATATTTTGCTTTAATTGATATCGAACTAAAGTTTCGCTGCTAGACTTCTTTTGCCAACTTGTCAAAGGATGACTTACCTGGTTAAAACTGGGCCAGCTTCATTCCTTTCTGAGGACACTGTATGAAACCCACTCATGTATTTATTTCTGAGGGGAGTGTAATGACACCCATTCATGTCTCTACTTCTGAGGACAGTGTATGACACCCATTCATGTCTCTACTTCTGATGGGAGTGTAATGACACCCACTCATGTCTCTACTTCTAAAGGGAGTGTATAGCACCCACTCATGTCTCTACTTCTGAGGACAATGTATGAAACTCACTCATGTCTCTACTTCTGAGGGGAGTGTATGAAACCCACTCATGTATCTATTTCTGAGGGAAGCGTTTAACACACACTCATGTATCTATTTCTGGGGGGAGTGTAATGACACCCACTCATGTCTCCATTTCTGAGGGAAGTGTTTAACACCCACTCGTGTATCTATTTCTGAGGGGAGTGTGTGACACCCACTCATGTATCTATTTCTGAGGGGAGTGTATGGCACTCACTCATGTATCTATTTCTGAGAGGAGTGTATGACACCCACTCATGTATCTATTTGTGAAAGAAAGGTTTGAAACCCACTCATGTCTTTATTTGTGAGGGGAGTGTGTGACCCCCACTCATGTCTTTATTTGTGAGGGGAGTGTGTGACCCCCACTCATGACTCTACTTCTGAAGACAGCGTATGGCACTCACTCATGTATCTATTTTTGAGAGGAGTGTCTGACACCCACTCATGTATCTATTTCTGAGGGCAGTGTCTGACACCCACTCATGTATATATTTCTGAGGGCAGTGTATAACACCCACTCATGTCTCTTCTCACAGATCGGCATCTGTTTGTCAGATTCTGTCCACGGTACTGAGCTTATTCTACACAAAGATTTTTTACCTTAACATGTGGCCCTATTTTGCTAATGACATATTCTTTGTTATTTCCAACTGTTGAATTTATTAGTATGCAACTTGCAGAACAATAAGACGGTGGAGAGATAACCAAGCAGACCTGCAAACGCCTCGAGTCACCAAATGAAACGAGAGGGCCAATCACAGAGATAAATAGAGACGGATTATATCTGCTAACATCATCATCATCACGTGGATGCCTCTGCACCTCTGACAGTTTAAATATTTCAGGTGTATACATTACATACATCAACATTTATGTTCAATTTCAAAAATATGCTCTATCCATTCTTGTTCTTCATGTTCATCAGCTGTGAACTGCGGTGGAAAGTTCTGGTTGTTTGTGTTTTGAACTTTAGGCCTGTTCCAGAACCTGAGTCTTGCGTGCGCATCCGTTAAACAGATTTGACTCATTTGTATAAGTAAGGCGCACTCCAACTTCGAAGAAAGCTTCCAATTAGCCGACTCTTACAAGATGTTTTTGGGTAGGCAGTAGGTCCATTCTTGTTTTTCCTGGATCCCACACGACGAGCTCAATAAGGGGTTTGTGTTGACAGATATGTTTATTCCAGATGATCTGAAGACTTCTGTGAAACCCAGTAAATGAGTTTGTATTTGTTGCTGCTGCTTCCCTTATATAAAAAAGACAATTAAAAACCATGAGGTGAAAATCTGTGACAAATGCCGTATTACAAACTGGTACTCATCAGGTGAAGACAGCTGACTGACTGACCTCACTCTCATGATATAAACTTGTGAAGACAGCTGACTGACAGACCTCAGTCTCATGATATGAACTTGTGAAGACAGCTGACTGACAGACCTCAGTCTCATGATATGAACTTGTGAAGACAGCTGACTAAAATACCTCTCTCTCATGATATAAACTTGTGAAGACAGCTGACTGACAGACCTCACTCTCATGATATAAACTTGTGAAGACAGCTGACCGACAGACCTCACTCTCATGATATAAACTTGTGAAGACAGCTGACCGACAGACCTCAGTCTCATGATATAAACTTGTGAAGACAGCTGACCGACAGACCTCAGTCTCATGATATAAACTTGTGAAGACAGCTGACTGACAGACCTCAGTCTCATGATATAAACTTGTGAAGACAGCTGACCAACAGACCTCACTCTCATGATACAAACTTGTGAAGACAGCTGACCGACAGACCTCACTCTCATGATATAAACTTGTGAAGACAGCTGACTGACAGACCTCCCTCTCATGATATAAACTTGTGAAGACAGCTGACTGACAGACCTCCCTCTCATGATATAAACTTGTGAAGACAGCTGACCGACAGACCTCAGTCTCATGATACAAACTTATGAAGACAGCTGACTGACAGACCTCACTCTAATGATATAAACTTGTGAAGACAGCTGACTGACAGACCTCACTCTTATGAGATAAACCTGTGAAGACAGCTGATTGACAGACCTCACTCTAATGATATAAACTTGTGAAGACAGCTGACTGACAGACCTCAGTCTCATGATATAAACTTGTGAAGACAGCTGACTGACAGACCTCACTCTCATGAAATAAACTTGTGAAGACAGCTAACTGAAAGACCTGACTCTCATGATATAAACTTGAGAAGACAGCTGACTGAGAGACCTGACTCTCATGATATAAACTTGTGAAGACAGCTGACCGACAGACCTCAGTCTCGTGATATAAACTTGTGAAGACAGCTGACTGATAGACCTCACTCTCATGATATAAACTTGTGAAGACAGCTGACTGACAGACCTCAGTCTCATGATATAAACTTGTGAGGACAGCTGACTGACAGACCTCACTCTCATGATATAAACTTGTGAAGACAGCTGACTGACAGACCTCACTCTCATGATATAAACTTGTAAAGACAGCTGACTAAAATGGAGATGCAATAAAAGCTTACCTTTTTTTAAACAAAGACCCAAATCTAGAAATGGACGAACAAGCACAGAGTTTACAGACAGTTAAAGTAAAGAAGAAGAAGATCACATTGTATGTCTAGCGACAGGTCTAACCTATGAAATCTCTTGCTCAGCCGTGAACTGTGTAATAACAAGCATTTACCTTTCTTACTATTCTGCTTTGGCGACGACCTGATTTTCTTATGTTGCTTATCACCTGCTGCCTTGACCATCTTCTCAATGCTGCTCTGAGACGAGGGACCGTTGACTTTTCCACTGGATGTGTTACCCTAGGTGACCACAAACAGATGAAATAAATGTGGGGGGAACAAAACATGTAATACATAAATAGACACTGGCCATAAAGAGCAAAGAAAAACATTTGTAGACATTCCTCCTCCTTTTTTTTCTAGCCACCTTAGCGAAGTTTTGGGGCAACAGTTGTGCAAGCACAGACTATTTGCAAGGAAAGGGAACCATGAAAATGATGACCAGGACATGTGTATCCACAAGAAATGATCTTATTTCATGGGAGTAACACAAATACACACACAAGACATCTAGCTTTGGAACTGAGAACAATGATGAAGAAAGTAATAAAAGTGAAACAAATATGTTACATTATAAAGTAAAGGATCCTCTTCCATGCACTCAGACCTATTAGGCATATAGGGTTAAACATATTTTATAGACCAAGTGGCACTTAGTCACCAGCAACCTTGACTTTCCAGGACTTCCCTTGGTACCTTTTTAAGGCTGGGTCAATCTTGGAGCTAAGTTTTTTTTTTCAAAGAGGTTTAGCTGCTACACCCGGATGGCTCCCATGTTACCTTCTATTACTATAAAAACTATACTGGATGGAAATGTACATGTGTCATCTTCTGTGATGTGATTGAAAAATCTCTGGCAGAATCTATTATTTCAAGCAAAGTATAAACAGATGAGCAAGTTCTCCATTTATAGGTTCTGAGGACCATCTGTTGGATGCTGAATTAAGAATCGACATCACAGCACTCAGGACACTACCATAAGCACTCCGTCCCCATCTTCAGCAGCAAGCGAAGAGTTCCTTTTCTGATGGCACCAGTAACTGTATGATTGTATATCCGTCCTTCCCCTCAGTGTTGAGTGTCGGCCAGATCGACTGAAAACTCCACGCAGCACCATTCCCCTCAGACAGTAATGATCTATCTGGGCCTCCACAATGTTCACTCGCTCCCAAAGGGCCCTCACAACATCTGGCTTGCCATATATTAATTTACCACCAAGAGTGACAGAGCCAGTCAGCCTATCTGCCTGCTTTTTTTCCTAACACACCGGTATAACCTGGAGAAAATATCTAAGTCATGTTAACTACCCGAGACGTCTGAAGTGATGTTTGCCACTCTGCACAGAGCATGCTTGTCTCTACCTTTCTCAACATGCTGTTAGTCAGTTTCAATCACGGCATGTGTTTACAGCTGATTCTCAAGCCAGTGGAAGCAGCAGTGACTGCCTCCACTTCCATTCTAAAACCAAAACGTTGTGCTATCCTATGCAGGCTTTGTTGCACTAAGAAATGTCCATTCCCTTTTGCTATGAACCACCCATGCACTTCATCTGCTCCCTCACAGCCATCTGTATAGATAATCACATCACTTGGGGGAGAGTTGGTCATAGGGCCATCTGAAGGATACTGAATATCATAACCATCTGTATAGATAATCACATCACTTGGGGGAGAATTGGTCATAGGGCCATCTGAAGGATACTGAATGTCATAACCATCTGTATAGATAATCACACCACTTGGGGGAGAGTTGGTCATAGGGCCATCTGAAGGATACTGAATGTCATAACCATCTGTATAGATAATCACATCACTTGGGGGAGAGTTGGTCATTGGGCCATCTGAAGGATACTGAATGTCATAACCATCTGTATAGATAATCACATCACTTCACTGGAGAGTTGGTCAGGGCCATCTGAAATACTGGTCATAGGGGAGGGGAAATTGGTCATCTGTATAGATAGATAATCACGTCACTGGAGGAGGGGAAATTGGTCATAGGGCCATCTGTATAGATAGATAATCACGTCACTGGAGGAGGGGAGAGTTGGTCATAGGGCCATCTGTATAGATAGATAATCACGTCACTGGAGGAGGGGGAATTGGTCATAGGGCCATCTGTATAGATAGATAATCACGTCACTGGAGGAGGGGGAATTGGTCATAGGGCCATCTGAAGGATATGGAATGTCAGAGCCATCTGTATAGATAGATAATCACATCACTGGAGGAGGGGAAGTTGGTCATAGGGCCATCTGAAGGATATGGAATGTCAGAGCCATCTGTATAGATAGATAATCACATCACTTGAGCAGAAATGGGTCAGAGCCATCTGAAGGATATGGAATGTCAGAGCCATCTGTATAGATAGATAATCACGTCACTGGAGGAGGGGAGAGTTGGTCATAGGGCCATCTGAAGGATATGAAATGTCAGAGCCATCTGTATAGATAGATAATCACATCACTTGAGCAGAAATGGGTCAGGGCCATCTGAAGGACATGGAATGTCAGAGGTATCTATCCAAAGAATACAACACACATAAGTAATGTTCAATATACCCTGCTGCTGGTCATCTTTTCCCCCCAGGTGTATCACTGACACAATCACAGATCTACACATCATTCCCCAATGGATTACAGGCCCTCCATCTTCTCTTCTCCTTAGAGTTCATCAACTGTAAAAATCTGGCAACAGGTTCTGGCTGACTGTCCACTTCTGGACTTTGGTATTGTTTCAGAATGGGGTGTGGGGGTGTTTCGTCTGTATACTATTCACCTGACAGCTCTATAGTCCAAAGGTTTAAATTTGTAACCAGGTGGATTTTTAAATTGACCTAGTTACCCATCTTCATGAGATGGTACAACCTTAGAGCTATTTTTGTTTGGGTTTTTTAAGTAAAGAAGCTCCTCTGGCTAGGGGGAACATCCTGCCACTTCTAAGGACTGAAGCCAGAGTGTTTCTGTCGGCTAATGCACAGACACATGTAAACGATTTATAAGGAATTGGTTGGTTGTAGATTTCATGGCAGATTTTATGCATGAGTGTCCAGTCTAATTGCTGAAAGGCTTTGTAATTGTCAGAGTAATGCTAGTGTGAAGATTTTCCTCTACAACAGTCACCCAGGTACCATCTCCAGGGAAAATGTGTTGCACAGTTCTCCACCTCCAGCTAGGGTCAAAACAATAGTGTGTGTGTGTGTGTGTGAAAGATTAATATTGGAACTTTCCATCTGCAGAGAAAGATTTGAAGTAATGATTTAGCACAGCACATCATCTGTATAGTCCCTTAACACCAGGTGTCCTTGGGTCACCGGTTGATGTTGACTGTCAAAGTGTCGGGGCACCGGTTGATGTTGACTGTCCAAGTGTCGTTGGGTCACCGATTGATGTTGACTGCCTGGTCAGTTCTCTTCACCTCTGATGTTGACTGCCTGGTCAGTTCTCTTCACCTCTGATGTTGACTGCCTGGTCAGTTCTCTTCCCCTCTGATGTTGACTGCCTGATCAGTTCTCTTCACCTCTGATGTTGACTGCCTGGTCAGTTCTCTTCACCTCTGATGTTGACTGCCTGATCAGTTCTCTTCACCTCTGATGTTGACTGCCTGATCAGTTCTCTTCCCCTCTGATGTTGACTGCCTGATCAGTTCTCTTCACCTCTGATGTTGACTGCCTGGTCAGTTCTCTTCACCTCTGATGTTGACTGCCTGGTCAGTTCTCTTCACCTCTGATGTTGTCTGCCTGATCAGTTCTCTTCACCTCTGATGTTGACTGCCTGATCAGTTCTCTTCACCTCTGATGTTGACTGCCTGGTCAGTTCTCTCCACCTCTGATGGTCAGATGTAATGAAGCCTGCCCATTCATCCGCAATCTGTACCCAGGTCTTTCATAGTCTGCCTTTTCTATATTTCCCCTCTACTGAGAAGATGGGAAAACTTTGATGAAGAACTTGACATCAGATGTGGTGAAGCAAACCAGGTACTGGGACAGCTAGCCCCCCACCCCTTTTCCAGCATAAGACAATTCCAATCAGTACAAAAAAACATACAAAGCATATTCCTTTCCACCCTATGTTACCACTGCAAGGCATGGTTACTTACAACAAACAAGAAAACATACAAAGCATATTCCTTTCCACCCTATGTTACCACTGCCAGGCATGGTTACTTACAACAAACAAGAAAACTTACAAAGCATATTCCTTTCCACCCTATGTTACCACTGCTAGCCATGGTTACTTACAACAAACAAGAAAACATACAAAGCATATTCCTTTCCACCCTATGTTACCACTGCTAGGCATGGTTACTTACAACAAACAAGAAAACTTACAAAGCATATTCCTTTCCACCCTATGTTACTACTGCCAGGCATGGTTACTTACAACAAACAAGAAAACATACAAAGCATATTCCTGTCCACCCTATGTTACCACTGCTAGCCAAGGTTACTTACAACAAACAAGAAAACATACAAAGCATATTCCTTTCCACCCTGTTACCACTGCTAGGCATTTACAACACCCTATTCCTTTCCACTGCTAGGCATGGTTACTTACAAGAAAACATACAAAGCATACAACACAGGCAAAAAAACATACAAAGCATATTCCTTTCCACCCTATGTTACCACTGCCAGGCATGGTTACTTACAACAAACAAGAAAACATACAAAGCATATTCCTGTCCACCCTATGTTACCACTGCCAGGCATGGTTACTTACAACAAACAAGAAAACATACAAAGCATATTCCTTTCCACCCTATGTTACCACTGCTAGCCATGGTTACTTACAACAAACAAGAAAACATACAAAGCATATTCCTTTCCACCCTATGTTACTACTGCCAGGCATGGTTACTTACAACAAACAAGAAAACATACAAAGCATATTCACCCTATGTTACCACTGCTAGCCATGGTTATTACAACAAACAAGAAAACATACAAAGCATATTCCTGTCCACCCTATGTTACCACTGCTAGCCATGGTTCCTTTCCACTTACAACAATGGTTACAACAACAAACAAGAAAACATACAAAGCATATTCCTTTCCACCCTATGTTACCACTGCTAGCCATGGTTACTTACAACAAACAAGAAAACATACAAAGCATATTCCTGTCCACCCTATGTTACCACTGCTAGGCATGGTTACTTACAAAAAACAAGAAAACATACAAAGCATATTCCTGTCCACCCTATGTTACCACTGCCAGGCATGGTTACTTACAACAAACAAGAAAACTTACAAAGCATATTCCTGTCCACCCTATGTTACCACTGCCAGGCATGGTTACTTACAACACAAGAAAACATACAAAGCATATTCCTGCCAGGCTATGTTACCACTTAGGCATACTTACAACAAGAAAACATACAAAGCATATTCCTGTCCACCCTATGTTACCACTGCTAGCCATGGTTACTTACAACAAACAAGAAAACATACAAAGCATATTCCTGTCCACCCTATGTTACCACTGCCAGCCATGGTTACTTACAACAAACAAGAAAACATACAAAGCATATTCCTTTCCACCCTATGTTACCACTGCCAGGCATGGTTACTTACAACAAACAAGAAAACATACAAAGCATATTCCTGTCCACCCTATGTTACCATTGCTAGGCATGGTTACTTACAACAAACAAGAAAACATACAAAGCATATTCCTGTCCACCCTATGTTACCACTGCTAGGCATGGTTACTTACAACAAACAAGAAAACATACAAAGCATATTCCTGTCCACCCTATGTTACCACTGCCAGCCATGGTTACTTACAACAAACAAGAAAACATACAAAGCATATTCCTGTCCACCCTATGTTACCACTGCTAGGCATGGTTACTTACAACAAACAAGAAAACATACAAAGCATATTCCTGTCCACCCTATGTTACCACTGCCAGGCATAGTTACTTACAACAAACAAGAAAACATACAAAGCATAAAGCACTGCTAGCCATATTCAACAAACAAGAAAACATACAAAGCATATTCCTATCCACCCTATGTTACCACCCAGGCTGCTACTTAAACAAGAAAACATACAAAGCATATTCCTGTCCACCCTATTTACCACTGCTAGGCAACTTACAACAAACAAGAAAACATACAAAGCATATTCCTGTCCACCCTATGTTACCACTGCCAGGCATGTTACTTACAACACAAGAAAACTACAAAGCATATTCCTGTCCACCCTAGTTACCAGGCATGGTTACTTACAACAAACAAGAAAACATACAAAGCATATTCCTGTCCACCCTATGTTACCACTGCCAGGCATGGTTACTTACAACAAACAAGAAAACATACAAAGCATATTCCTGTCCACCCTCCACTGCCAGGCATGGTTACTTACAACCAAGAAAACATACAAAGCATATTCCTGTCCACCCTATGTTACCACTGCCAGCCATGGTTACTTACAACAAACAAGAAAACATACAAAGCATATTCCTGTCCACCCTATGTTACCACTGCTAGGCATGGTTACTTACAACAAACAAGAAAACATACAAAGCATATTCCTGTCCACCCTATGTTACCACTGCTAGGCATGGTTACCAACAAACATGTTTACAAAGCATATTCCTGCCACCCTATGTTACCACTGCCAGGCATAGTTACTTACAACAAACAAGAAAACATACAAAGCATATTCCTGTCCACCCTATGTTACCACTGCCAGCCATGGTTACTTACAACAAACAAGAAAACAAAATTAGTCCACCCTATGACCACAGAGTTACTTACAACAAACAAGAAAACAAAATTAGGACCACAGAAATGAGACACTGAGAAAGGCTACAGGAAGAGATAATAATCAGGAATGAGGTCACAAGAAAAGAAAAGAAGGCACAGAACCAATTCTAATTTACACATACAGCCAGCACAACAGAGAACGCTTTGTATCACCGTAGCATACAAGGTATATACTAGAAGACAAGAAGGATGTAGATCACGAGGTAGATCAAGAATATGGAAATATAACATCAGAGAAACTCCACCATGACAAGATGAGTCTACGCTCGAGGCAGCCAGAAGAGCAAGAAGCAGAACCTCATATCACCCTCCACAACAGAAGGGGTGTAAAATAGGAAATTAACAAGACGCATAAGTTGTTCTCTCATTAAAAGATGTGATACAACGTATCTGAACATCAAAAGGAACAAAGCTAAAAGTGTGCACCGCAAGTGTAAAACAGATTCTGGACATTTTTGTCCTCAACCTTTTCATTCTTGTTATTTTTACAGAAATTCGCTTGGTTTGCACCCTACAGTTCAAGGTCATGTGTTTTTAAAATTAGTTTAATAGACTCACCAAATCTTCGGGGCTCTGACCATTCTCCCGCAGTCTTCCTGGTAAGCTATGATTGGGCTGTCCCTTACTGTCCTCCACCCCCACCTCCATAGAAGACTGCGAACTGCCAGTTAGGATGCCAGCCTGTTTACCCATTGACATGACATGAGTATGGAAGAAGTGTGAAATGTCCGTGACCGCTGAGGTTGAAACAACCACACTGTTCTTGCTGGTGTGGCTGACATCTGTAATCTGGGTCAGTTTAGGCTGTGCTGCACTATCACTGGGGTTCATCATGTACCCAACGGTTATCGTGTTTGAGCTAGAATTCACTTTTGATTCAAGTTTACAGTTAACTGGTTTCTGCACGGAGGCTTTGCTGCCATCTTCTACTTCGGCCCCTGACTGCCCAGAACGGAACTCAGCGTCACCAGGTTCCGATGGCGTATCATCAGATCTCTCTGAGGAACTGCCAATCCCAGAGTCATGATTTTCCGCCTTGACGCTCGAGTGCTCAAGAAGAACCACAGCTCCTGCATGTTCTGGAAGAGTATCAGCGACGGACTGACTGTGATTGGAGTTTTCATCCCCTTCAGACGAAGTCTTGTTGTCTGCAGGGCTGCTGGTACCATTCTGAGAGTCTGCGTGCTTGTGTGGCAAAGAATTGAGCAAAATTTGGTTGGTTAAGGGGGTGACCATTTCGGAGCTTGCTGCCTGACTGTTGTGGTTGGGAGGGAAATGGCTGGTGTCAGCTATCTTCATCCTGTTTGTTGCCTGGGCATGGGGGATTTGAGATGAAGATAATGATGCTGATCCCAATCGGGGGGTCAGTGAATTTGATGACGATACAGAAGTGCCGAACCTGCATACTGTCCATAGTACTGTCTCTAGGCTCTAAATGGCCTGTGTACGGGTTGATGATCTTCCCTGCTGCTATTTCCATACTGAATGGGTCTAAATCTTTAGGGAATGGATCCTGTCCATTTGAATCAGAAATGTTAGAACTGCTATATCCAGTTCCTATTGCACTTCTACTACTGAAGTCAGAATGGAACTCATCTGAAGGACTACCAATGTGACTCTCACTACCCGGACGGTCTGATAAAAATGAAGGTTTACAGTCTGGAAGAGGTTTTAACATGAAGGAATCTGCTATATGGCTGGCAGCAAGCATGTCAGTTCTAGAAGGCATGAAATCCAAAGATGTGGCAGAGCTTTCTGTCACTCTGCTGTTGCTATGCTCCACGCTGACATCTGATGGAAACAGCCATGAGTGGACACCAGCTCTGCCGCTGACAGCACTGTCAGTTAAATACGCCTTCATAACTCCATCTTTCTGCTTTTTTGGACGTCTTTTCTTAGACGGAGAGCCGCTGTTGAAATCTCCCGCAGCCAGGGGCTTGTTTGGATGACCACTGGCTAGGCCCACAGTAGCCATCAGCGGGTCAGTCTGCAGCAGGTTGACCAACAGCGGGCTGGAGGAAGTGACTGGTTTTCCTTGCCTGTTGGCATTACTGCTGCTGGGGTAGGGGGGAGGCGGTGGCAGGTCTATCATGAAGCTGGGTGTTGGAGACGATGGGGGGACATGAAGCGGCAGAGCATTCACGTGTGCACTTGAAGCCGCTGGTGAAAGTCTTAATGCACTCACAGGATTGAAGGTGTTCATGTTGTGCTGAAACATGTGGGCACTAGGTGCCGGACTGGAAAGGCTTTGTTGAGTGTTCTGTGTATCATGCCCTAGTGACCCCACCAGCCTGCCGTTCACTGGCTGTAGATGATGTGTGGAGTTGGTAGCTGAACTCTGACCTGCAGAGGAAGATAGCCTGGAGACTGGCGGATGAAATGCTCCAGGGGTCTTGGTAAATGGAAAGCTGCTGTTCAAGTTAGAGCCTTTAAGCGATGAACTCTGCAAGGAGGTGCTGACAATACTATTGGGTCTAAACACAGTACTGCTTCCTGAAGGACCAGCTACCGAGTCCAAGGACTGAGGGAGGTCTAGGTCAAAGCTAAGCGCAGGAACAGATGAAGTCGCTGATCCTAAAATAGAATCAAAGATGGCGTTTTGCCGCAGGCCAGATCCTTGCCTCAGGTAGTTCACAATGTTTCTTCTAGTGAGATCATCACTGCTAGATCCTTGGGGTGACCCATAATCTTCAGAGTTCTGAATACCTGAATCCGAGCCACCGGCACTGAGTGGCAGCGATGAGTTGCCAGCTTGGGATACTGGCTGAGTGCGTAACAGCAACTGGGTTGGCTCATTATTGCGGCCAGCTATGGTCAAAGAGATCTGGGTGTCTCCCTGAATCTGCACAGACAAAACGCCCATCTGCCGGAGTGCATCATTTCCATTCTGGGCTAACTGCCGTAGTCGGATGGCTGCAGCTCTAGGAATAGTGACTGTCACCTTGACACTATTCCATGGTTCTATTTTCTTGACCTGTAACCTCTGCTTTTCTGAAAAGTAAAAACAAACATTTTTTATATTTAAAACAAAACAGTTTCACACACAAACTATCTGATGACATTAAAAAACAAAAAGATAAAATTCAAGCAGGTGGGGAAAATGGAGGGTACATTTTAAAATTCAAGTAAAGTGTGAGCAGCCTGCAGAATGCCCAGTAAGTGCATGGTTATGGCCAAGATATCCAGGCTCCACCCGATGTCAACATACTGACCTCAATCCAGAAACTGTGATTCTCATGCTCTCTTTAAGTGTCCCAGGTCTGGTTCTTTCTGACATACTTTCACCTTTTTGGGGTTCTCATTGGTCCTGACAATCCCACTTCTTCAACTTTCCTCTGACCTCCCACCACCCCTCTAAAACATCCCACTAGCTCTGACCCTAAACTCATGACCTCATTCCATGCCACATTAACCTTGGTCTGGTCCCCATGGAAGCATCTCATGCTATGTAACCTCAGTCTTGACCGCCTGCCACCATGTCATGTGTCATTAAGCCTGGACTTGACCGCCCGCCACCATGTCATGTGTCGTTAACTCTTGTCTTGACCGCCTGCCACCATGTCATGTGTCGTTGACTCTGGTCTTGACCGCCTGCCAGCATGTCATGTGTCGTTAACTCTGGTCTTGACCACCTGCCACCATGTCATGTGTCGTTAACTCTGGTCTTGACCGCCCGCCACCATGTCATGTGTCGTTAACTCTGGTCTTGACCGCCCGCCACCATGTCATGTGTCGTTAACTCTGGTCTTGACCACCCGCCACCATGTCATGTGTCGTTAACTCTGGACTTGACCGCCCGCCACCATGTCATGTGTCGTTAACTCTGGTCTTGACCGCCCGCCACCATGTCATGTGTCGTTAACTCTGGTCTTGACCGCCTGCCACCATGTCATGTGTCGTTAACTCTGGTCTTGACCGCCTGCCACCATGTCATGTGTCGTTAATCCTGGTCTTAACCCTCTGCCACCATGTCATGTATCAGTGATCCTGGTCTTGGCCGCCTGTCACCAGGTCATGTGACATTAATCCTGGTCTTGACTGCCTGCCACCAGGTCATGTGACGTTAATCCTGGTCTTGGCCACATGCCACCATGTCCAGATGACCATATTCTGGGACCCAAAAGGTTATTTGTTAATGACCTGCGATTCCAGCTTAGCCCAGTTGTAAATACTGTCAGTCAGTCAGTAGCCTGTCCTTTGCAGAACCTTGCTCTCATAACAACCTTCCAGAAAACTTCTTGATCATAAGCAAGATGTCCCGCATCCCATACAGCCTTCTGGAAATCCTCTGCCACACTGAAGTATGAATGCATTTATGTGTTGTCCAGCTTGTTTAGCAAATGTCCAGGTCTCCAGTTTGAAACAGGCACAATGGAATATCCAGTATGAAGTCAGCTGACTTGATGCTGACAACATCCATTGTATACCAACTGTTCACAACAACAAAACTGATGGTAGCACGATATATCTAATAAGTCGCAAGACTGTGAAAGGAGAACTTTTATCTTTTTTTTTTTTAACCTAAGGATCCAATGCCCAATCATACTAGCATTGTGTAATCTTAAAAACAGTGCACCATCAAAATTTGCAACCTTACCCAAGTATCCCAGTCAAGAATAGCTGAAAACCCCATCTTCTTTCTGGTCATCGGTTGTAAACTCTGGTCGATAGTTCTGGTTGCTCATTTATTTCTGGACTTTCGCCCTGATCCAGAACCTGTAGTTTTGCGTGCACATCCATTTTACAGATTTAGATTAGTTGTATGCAGACTGCTGGTCCCTTGCCTCTCAGGCAGAAGCACTCCGACTTCGAGGGAAGCCACCAATTAGTTAGCTTGTGGGGGCGGTAGCTAATCTATTATTTCTCCCCCAAAATGGGGCCCCAGAATGCACCCAGGGAAGAAGCTCCTAAAGATAGACAATGGGCAGCCAACAGTTCAGCATCTCTAGGGTAGCTACTACATCAACATACAACGAACATAAAGAGAGGAGGGTAGCAACTCTAGCAAAGAAACTAACCTGTCAGCAATAAATCCTTGAGGCGGTGCCTGAACCTCTCTATTCTGATGCTCAACTCTGGGTCATGGAAGTCACCCTCGCAAGTCAGTACAGCTTCCACAACATCCTCCTCCTGTCCCATTGCGCCATCCATCAGAGGCACACCTAAACACACAAATCAATGGTTAAATCAGCAGATCTACATGCAGAAAGTTACACAATCCTGCAGTCTTCTAGTGTGTTTCTTTGTGTGTGTGCCTTTCCATTCCAAATGCAGGCAGCATAGGCCCTCAACCAGCTCCCAGTCTTTTACCTGGTTGGGTTTTACACTTTGATGTTTACAGAATGAGGGAGACAAACTCAGCCAAACCCTGTTTGGTAACCTGGCGTGATACCCATGATACACAACAGCCTTATTATGACTCTTTACTTACCTCAATGGCCAAGAGAACATTTGGATAAACCCTGTGCAGTATTTAGCAAATTAACTTAGATTTTATGTCAGAAGGAGCTGCAGTTGCTAGCAGTTATTTATTCCCTTCCATCTCTAGACAATAGCAAAGGTTTCATCCGCAAAGTTGCAGGATTGTTTCCCAACTAGTGCAGTTTTTGGACACGCCCATGCTATATTATAAGTAGGTATCAGTGTTTGCAAATTTATGAAAATTCTGAATAAAATCCAGCAAGGAACAGAACTGGATAACCAAGTTCACGTTTTTATGTCTCCAGGATATGCATGGGAGCCTTTCTCCTCTTAGCGCTCACCGGCTGTAAACTCTGGCAGACTGTTCTGGTTCTTCATCCTCTTCCGGACTTTGTGGTTTTGTTTCAGGACATCAGTTGTGCATACATTTGTATTACAGATCTGGCTTATTTGTATGCAGGCTGCTGGTTTCTCACCTACCTAGCAGATGCTCGTGACTTTGAATAAAACACCCATAATTAATCAACTCTTACAATATGCTTGATATAGGGGCTAGTAGGTCTATTCTCCTCCCTTCCCCATCCCATAATGGGATCACAGAGTCCATAGCAGAACCGGAGGAGCCATGGTGGCACAGTGGTTAGTGAGTTTTCCAGTTAAAACAATGGACCAGGTTTAAGCCCCAGCAATGGCTGGATTTTGTTTCCCCAGCAAGCAAGGTAGCGGATGACCCAGTCTTTAAAAGCAAGGGTACAAGAAAAAATGTTTATGTGAATTGTATGAGTAATAGGAAAACTCACCATTCCTCATTACCGGATTTGTTTTAAAAACTACCTTGGCTCCCACATCAACCCAGCCTAAGATTGGTACCTAATAACAAAGACAGAGGAAGTAAATGCGACTGATATGATACTGATGATTTCACCCACCTAGTGTTGACTGATCTAGAAAATATAGGTCTAGCCCTATATACCCGATGGTGTGGAAAAGGATTCTCCCCCCCCCCCCCCCCACAGGGGATAAACAATTCTTTTACAGAATGCATTCACAATGCTGTAAATATGGTTGCCATTAACAAAACTTAGACAGGAACTGAACTCTAAAACTATAACAAGTCCTAGAGGAATGCACAAAAACACTGAAATAATATATTATCAGGGTGTCTACTGTTGACCAATAAGAAAGACTACTATAACTGAAATTAAAGAAGTATAAAACTACCTCACGTTTGTTATTTGTTATTGATAACAGAGAAACTCCATATTTTCACATCAAAAAAATTATTTAAAAAATTAAGAGACTTCATGAGAAAATATGAGAAAAATTAGGGCAATATTTTTAACGCCATAGAAAGGGAGCAGTGCATTAAATTCGATGATATTATATTGTATATATATCGCTTTGACCATAGAAGAAAGTGTGAATGAGAATGCTGAATGATCTAGCTCTACTCATCTATGATTTGCTTTACTTTGCCCCGACCCCTACCTAGCACGGGTAACTATATAGTAAAGAAGTAGATAAATGAGTAAAAACAACTGTAAACTAGTGTCGAATCTTACTGCTAAATGCAGGTAGTGTGGATGTAGCCAGCCGCAACGATCGGGGTGTCCTGATGTCATGTTTGTGATCACTTTGCTGTAGTCTATCAATGTGACACGCACGGCCATGTTTGCAAAGATCATTCGGCACAAAGTGGGTCAACACAAGTTTGATATTTTTGCTCTCTCTCAACTTAGTTTTTCAGAAAATATGCTCGCTCGATATTTTAAAACAGAAAACGGCTACACAATATATGTAAAACTGGCAACAAAACTGTAGAAGCGATAAAACTGACTGGTGAAAGCGCGTTCAAGTTTCACAAAACGGCCAGGCCTTGCTGGCAGATTTCGCAGCAATGGCCGGAAAGGCCCTTGTTTAGGTACAGCTTAAAATGGTAGTATATTGGAACGAGCACGGCTAATTTAAATTATTACCACCCGGTGTTTATAGTTCGAAGTTTTGTGAATGTCAAAGCAGCAAGTTTACCTAAATAGGTGTCCAAATGCCACTAGATATTCCCATGTATCACAAACGCTATGGAACAATAACAAGAGCCGCCATTTGCAATGATTCCAAAACGCATGCGCAATAACCGACAGAATTCTGGGAGGGAGTGAGGCAGGCAGGCCGGACTGGACCACGGACGTTATATGGGGGTTCATCTTCTTACTCAACTTTTCAACCACTATAACCTCATTCCTGCATTTGACTACAAGCTACACCTTATCCGTGAAGTATACTAATATAAGTGGGTTATGCGGTTAAACGGGGTTTACTGGGATTTACCCCTGTTTGGTTGTCATCCTCAAGGTGTTCATTCTCCGGACAGCAGTTCTTGTGGAGAATAGTGACCATTATACCAACTTGTATTCTTCTTTTCTGTACCCACGACTTTGCTTTCGTGAGCAAATACATTACTAATTAACTGAGTGTATTCGCGGTGTTGTTGGTGGCACCATCGATTGTGTGTGCAGTAATGTGGTGACCACGAGAAACTCAGTCAAGCAGAATTTAATGGGCGTGGACAACAGATAGGCTAAAACTATTATCAAGAAATTGTACTTTTTTTTTTTGGGGGGGGGGGTGACACATATTGTCGGGGGGGGGGGGGGGGGGGTAGATGAAGTTAATCATGGTAGATGAAGTTGTCAAATAAAAAGTCTGCAGAATAGCTTTGGTTACTCTTGAATACGCCAACTTTTTTCAATTTCCAACTGCCAAAGAATTTTGTTACCTGCGCAACAATACATACAGGCGTGCGATCTTACTATCCGGAGACCAGGAAAAAATACTTGAAATCCATGTGAAAAAAAATCCCCGCTTTCACCGGGACCTCCAGCACTCGAGGCGGACGCCATGCCTCGAGACCACTCCGCGCTTATCGACTGTTGCGCCCCACGACGCTTGACGGTACATTTTGAAGTCTAGGGTGATTATAACGATTGCTGAGAAGCTTCAACCTCCCCCTCCACACACAGTCTTAATTCTAATGTAAACTAAAAGTAAAGTAAATTGTATACGAAAAGCAGGACGAGTCTGAACAGCCAATCATCGTTTTCCTCTTCTCTTTCTCGGGTTACCTCATCATCATCAATCATTTAGTGACTTAGGCAACTTATTCTGACGACAAGTCAACCAGTGCAATTATCATTGAGCAAAACTGATGATTGGCATCTCATCATCATCATCAGGTGCCTTGCTGACTGGCGTGGGCGATCATGCCTCTCCATAATCTGCGATCGCCTGCAGCATGTATCAGTTGGTGTGCCGACACACCCCCATGCCATGCAACAAGACTGACAAGCATCTTCTCTCTTTGTCTTCCTCTATCCCTCCTTCCACAGATCTTTCAGGTGGTCACAACATGTTCTAGTTACCCTCTTTTCATAACATGGCTGAAAAATGATGACTGTCTCTTCTGATGTCTGTGATAAGTTGTCTTCGGCTCCCACCTCTTTCAAAACCTCTTGGTTGCTCTTTTTGGCTGTCCAAGGTATTCTAAGCATTCTTCTGTAAAACCACATCTCCGAGCTGATCAGACAGTCAACTGGTGACCCAACGACACGTAGTGTTACAGGATGATGATGAAAACTGATGATCTGCTTCCATATGAGAATACGATACAGCGAGGATTTTTTTCTGGCAGGACGAAGCAACACACAGTACCGCCTCCTGTTATCTGTGCATCAGTTATTCAGCGCTATTATAATAGACACTCTGTAGTGAGTATCGGCACCTCTTTAATGCTCTTTGGTTCGATTACCGGCACCTTTTATATATTATAAAAGGCCCTCGGTTACAGCATATGGAAACAACACCAATACAAACTGGACATGGTCCCATCACGCCTCTTTACAGATCAAACATTTAAACTTGACACCGCTGCCAAATGTTTCATCATCTCTGCACCGAACATTGACCCGCTGAGACAAACATTAATTCTTCATTGTCGTTTGTCTGAGTAACATAATAGTGCTGCGACTGTTTACAGCATAGCTGCGATATTTGCGCCTTCCAGTCCATACAGCCGACTTCGTCGGGTCAGTGAGTGACTTTCAAACAACGAGAGACTAATACCCGGCGACACTGGTCAGATATCTCCTGGGTACATCCCAGAAACCTTGTTCAACCTTTAGGTTATATTGAGGCCGCCGATAACAAACGGGCGGGCTTTAAAATGAAAGGGGAAAAATTGCGTTCCATGCTTGGGGGGAGGGGGGAGGGGTAATCTGGTTAGCCTTCCAGTTTGGTTTCACGGAACCTGACGTAACTTAATTTATGTGATGTCGTCTTTGCCCTTTTATCTACAGTTGTTGTCCCTTGAGAAGCCATCCAGGGCAACGAGACAAATATATGCACAGCTATCATCGGGTATCAGCTAAGTCCTCACTAGGACGACACATCATCGTCTTATCCCGTAGCCTTTCTTGGGCAATGCTTGGAGGTCTGTCGAGGTGAAACATCAGCAATCATAGAGTTCTCCACGTCGGCGTCGGTGGCTTGGGTGTTGCGAACACGCTTGGTAATTCCGATGTGTCCGGTTCGAATTGGCATCAGACGATTTTGCATTGGTGTCGAAAGTGTTATCAAGAGCTGACCGTTTAGAAGCAATGGTAAGCTACTGAACGTAAAATCGCCTAGTAAAATAAAATAAAAATAGCCCCCGATAAAATGCTGGGGTTGGTTCTGCAACGCAGCTAGAAAAATATCCCAGAACAAACAAACATCAATGACTTCCTTTTGGCGAGGCAGCCATTATCCTCACCTTGTCAACTTTCGTCTTCATATTCCTAGTTGGTTCTTTACCTGGCATGTTGGTTTTGTGCCTAAATGGTTGACTCTGTGCTAAAATTGCCGACTATGTCCACAAGTTATTATTTATCTTGATTTTAATCCTTCACCTTAATTCTTCGTTCAATACTTTTCTGATAACTTAATATACCCACTGACATACCTATCTGGTACAGCTCTTTAGTACAGCTTTCTGAATCAGCTCTCTCGCACAACTCTTTAGTACGCACTTTATGCAACTGTAAATGGCAGAAGCGCTTGGTCACTGAATATCCCCAAAGGAGATATTTAAACAAATAACCACCAGGGCAACAGATCGGTGCACTACCTTATTCGATCCAAAGAAGTGTAAATAAATAAACAAGCATTTATGTAGTGAAGTTGTTAAACTGTGGAGCGCAATGATCGCTATCAGCTATTTTGAGAGTCAGAAAAAAAGTGCATAGAGGCTCATTGCTTGCTACAACGAAGACCAGGACATGATACCACAACACCTAGTTTAAGAATGGAGGCTGAGGCAGTCACTGTAGCTTTCTGCTGGGTTGAGAACCAGCTGCTGACACATGTATGATTGTAACAGACTCAAAAAGCATGCGGAGAAAGGCATGATCCGAGCAAAGTTGCTGGCATAGTTTAAGATGTCTAGCACTGCATGTCTGATAACACACTGCGGTAATTAATGTCCTTTACATATTTCCCTTATTACCTCCAACAAAGAAGACGGTCAGCCTTACATGTATATGAGAGAGACCATCAGGTCTCATTCCATTAGATCCAATTATTTCATTTCTGTAACACCACGGTTCTCACCCTATTCACTGAAGTAGGGAAGTAGCAACGACAATTTTTTTTAATGGTTGTGTGGTTACCACAACACGAGGAACTGTATTAAAAGGTCGCGGCATTAGGAAAGTTGAGACCCATTGTTCTTCCACTCTTTATTTCGACATTCATTAAGTAACTTTTCAATGGCGAGAAGTCAGAATTTTTGTTATGTGTTATACAGTCAGTCAATCAGATGCCGTCTCCACAATAAGGGTTGGTTGCAATGGACCTCAAACACTCTCTGTCTCGTGTCTTGGTTGTACACTCTCTCAGACTGCTGTTCGTCTCCCTCCCTCCCCTAACTGTAATCTTACTTACTTTCCTTCCTTAGCCCCCCCCCCCCGCCGTATTTATTTTAAAAGTGTTATGTCTAATGTGGCCGATATATTTCAAGAGTCTCTTTTT
Organism: Candidula unifasciata; assembly: GCA_905116865.2. Lineage (NCBI taxonomy): Eukaryota > Metazoa > Mollusca > Gastropoda > Stylommatophora > Geomitridae > Candidula > Candidula unifasciata. The sequence continues at coordinate 125,550 of CAJHNH020001024.1, forward strand.
TGTTTCTTTCAGTGATTCTTTTTTTTTTTTTTTTTTTTAATCATTCAGTCTTCACAGAACCACTAAATTTGCTTGTTGATTGTCCTGGTTTCTGCACCGTATAGCGGGACTGACTATGCATAACATTTGACGAGTTGCCCCCCCCCCCCCCCCCGCCCCCTTCCCTCACCATACCCCTAGTAATTGTTTATCCCTCTAATTGGCAAGGATGTTTGCATCTTACTGAAGACAGTTTTAGCCATCCCTATTCTCTTTTTTGAATTCGTTTCACTTCTGCCAACATCTGTTCACAACTTCTTGGTTGTTATTAAAATGGGAAGAATGTCATGAGAATGCGTATTTGGATCATATTCGTTACTTAAAGCAGGTATCTTATGGTGTCAATAATTAAATTTGAACAAAGCAGACGTAAACAATAGACTTCACAATTTATTGCTTGATATATTTCGGGGTGTCTTGTCAGGTGAGTACTACAATAAAAGTTTTTTTTTTTTTTAACGTATCCAGAAACCATGAGTTGTAAACCCTTTAGCTCGGTACTATGGATATCGCAACCCTTCGGCATTGATTCCATTATAGGTACCGTTAATCTGGGAGAAATGTGGCTTTTCTGCCTACCCCCGGGAGTGAACCCGGACCACAAGGAGTTCGTCACCCGGCCGCCGCGAAAATCAGGTTTAACCAACTTCGCTAGAGAGCCGGGCTACAATAATAGTTGAATAAATGAAGTCAATAAGTTAATCCTTTATAGCCGAAGTATACATTAAATCACTCTCAAAGGCCTTATTAAAAGATTTGAAATATCCAATATTGTAAATAGATTATTAAATTGGTGATCAGACTTTTGCTATGGGAAACAGAGTGCTAATAATTTTGTGCCAAGCCTAATTATGCCAGTTCTTCGTTAAAAAAAAGATTAAATCTAACCAAAACTGCTGACTATTTTTTTTTTCTTATGCGTTAATCAACCGGTTTTTCCGCGAGAGAGAGAGAGAGAGAGAGAGAGAGAGAGAGAGAGAGAGAGAGAGAGAGAGAGAGAGAGAGAGAGAGAAATCTGCCTTGTCATGCAATCCCCCATCACCAGATGGCGCGGGCGGCCGAGGTCAGGAATTGACGTAACGGGGGTTGCCCTTCAGCCAGGCTTCGCGGAGAAACTCTCTGCCTTGATCAATGTTTACAAATAAAAGCCGCAAGTTGTAGCTTGCCACACCGCTTTACAAACTCTCTATAAAGCTGCGATGCGGCCTGCTCTCCCACATTCTGGTCCACCCAGATAAGCGTACCCTAGTCGACATCGGTCATTCCCACAAGTAGCAGCTCTCGACTTGTTGTATACCACTACACATTCAATATGCCAGGTAAACCTACAAAGCGAAAGGCTGCAGTAGATACAAAGGCGAAGAAGACGCCGACTAAGAAAGTCCGTGTTGATGATGGTGGAGCATCTAGCGATTCTGGACACGGGCTCAGGTGGATTAACGTTGGCGACGCGCATGGTGGATTGTATCCTCTGATTGCCTACACCTCCGACACACTAGAGGGCGTGGAGAAAGTTGCCGGTTTTGACATCGATTTCACCATTATCAAAACGGCAAGTGGGAAAAAGTTCGCAACAGGTGATTTTTTTAAAAGGTTTTTTAAATACTAATATAAGAAGCCACTTTGTGTTTTATTGACGTGCAAGTATTGCGTCCTTACTGATTTATGGGTACTTAAAATAATTCATGCAGCGTTTAAATAGCTATAATGTTTTACTTTTTTTTAAACCGTATTGTTTGTTTCGTTTGGAAATGTTACTTTTTTAAACGATTCCCTGCTGTGTTTATTTAATTGTTTTCCTTACAATGAGCAAAGCTGATCAACTGACAAACATTGCGGCAACTAAATCTTTTGTAATCTATGACAGCCACAAGACTAGTTTACTTTCATTACCTCTGTTTATTGTAAGGAGATGAGCTAACAAGCATTTTTGTTCGGGTACGGAGAAATCAACAAAGACTATAAGATAGATATATGCAGTTGAGTACACAGCAGATACAAAGGGTTAATATAGCATGTGTTTGTGACAGACGGTTGCAAAAACAGTTAATTATCCTTGGAACTACCAAACGACGTATGGTGCGTTGTCCAGCACTGGAAAAGTAAAGCACCTTATTGTAGTTTTAATTGGATTGGGCGGGGGGAATTTGGGGGGGGGGGGGTAACCCAGCCCTAAGCTGTCAGTTAACTTCATAACATTGTTATCTAGTAGACATGAATTATAACTACAGTAGAACTTTGGAAGTTGATCACCCAAGGGACTGTAGCAAAGTTGACTGAGGTAGTCAACAGCTTTAGTTGCACCGTGCACTATTATGCTGCTCTGTACTTGGGCCAGTTCCGCTTGGAAAATTCCTTCTTGACCTGGCGCAGTGCAGGTTGCTATGTCATCATCCTTTGCAACGAAAACCTCAAAATATATTCCTTCGAATGTCGCCATTGGTAATGGAATGCCCAGTAGGACTTGAACTGCCATGCTCTTGGGTTGTAACAAATCAAACTGTCTGTTGTTTCATGGTAAACTTTGTTCTAAGCAAGGCTCCAGTGGACCAAGAGGTGAGGAAAAGACGCTGGCGTTGGATAGGACACACACTGAGAAAACAGGAGAACAGCATAACTAGAATGTCTTTGCATTGGAACCCACAGGGGCATAGGAATAAAGGAAGGCCAAAAAACACATGGGGATAGCTCAATGTAATGGCGAAGGATAGAACGACTTGGTGTGAGTGGGTTGAGGGCCTATGCTCCATTGGGGGATAGAAAGGCAGAAGAAGAAGAAAACTGATCTAGTAGAAGACGGAATTCAGAAAGTACTCTGGCGCAGCAGATGAAGTTGCTTCCACAGACCTGTGTTTAATGACCCACTACAAGAACTGGGCCCGGTAGTGCATTTTAAATATTTTAATGATGTCTCCTTGGTCAAGAGGTTGGGTTCTGGGCGTCGTGTTAGATAGCAGAAATTTTAATGTCACGTTGGTTGAGTTGAGTTAAGAATTGACATCACAGCACTTGGGGTATTCCCATGCATGCTCCGTCATCTTTAGCAGCCCATAATCAGTCACGTTGGTTGAAATGATCCATATGTGGACGACCAGGACAGTTGTCTTCTGTCAACAAAATATAACGTTTCTTCGCTTCTTCTTCTTTTTCTTCTTCTTATCCTCTTCCTTCTTATTCTTCTTCTTCTTCTTCTTCTTCTTCTTCTTCTTCTTCTTCTTCTTCTTCTTCTTCTTCTTCTTCTTCTTCTTCTTCTTCTTCTTCTTCTTCTTCTTCTTCTTCTTCTTCTTCTCTTCTTCTTCTTCTTCTTCTTCTTCTTCTTCTTCTTCTTCTTCTTCTTCTTCTTCTTCTTCTTCTTCTTCTTCTTCTTCTTCTTCTTCTTCTTCTTCTTCTTCTCTTCTCGGCGGTAGTCTCTTGCTCACTCCCCAAATCGTTATCCATGCCGATTTGTTTGATCTCCAAGTAATGGGAAGTCTTTGGGCTTTAGGTTCTAGATCGCGCCTGGTTTTGTTGATTACAACCAATTAACAAAAGCTTTAATTTCTCTCCAGTTGAAATAGCACAAAGCCTTATATGGGAAACGTTATTAGGACAGTGTTCAACTCTTTCACGTGTCACCTTTGGTGGCAGGACCTCTTGTGAATTCTGCCAGGAATCAAATTTAAAAAGAGTAAGCGCGCGTCAGCATAAAGATGTCGTTTTTGAAGTCCTCCCTTATATAACCTTCTTTAAAACGCAGCTACAACGGTCCATAGCCAGGTGTAGTTACAACGAAGATCCAACTATTTGATGTCGCTTCATTGACTTTTTGAGCGTCTGCTCTCAGCAATTCGTTTGGTTCTTTGAGATCAAAAGAACACCAACCCGTTGCGATTGTAAACTGCGACAAGAGTACACGAAGACATAGCTGGTTAAGACCAGCGGTCAAGTTTCAGAGAGTAAATTACTATAGTATGTCATATTCCAAGTGGTCAACCAACATACAATTTACAGAGGGGGTCAACATTTAGACGTAGTCTTCCATTTGGAATAATGTGACTGTCTGGTCAAAGAAAATAAAATGGACACAGGGAGGTGGTCAACTTTGAAGGTTCTACAGTATATCTCCCGGAGTTTTTATTTGATGATGCGGGTTCGCAGAGGCTTGCCTCCATGTCACGTGATCAGAGTATGATTATCCAAGAGGACAAATTTCTTCAAAATCTACTATGGTCTTCCTGGTCTAATTATATTAAAACAGATACCGCCAAAATTATGGGAAATAAAGGCGACAGACGTGATATTTGACAATATAATCTATTTTATAGCAATTGGTATATAAAAAAAATGAGCTACCGTCAGGTACCCACAACGCTTCAAGGTGAGGCAAATGGCCCTTATGCCCACATACGGTATGATCACCGCCTTCTCCAAATAGAATCGACCGTGGATATAGGTATACCAAGGTACGGCGATGACCGTGTACCATAGCCTGATAACCCAATTTGGTTATCACAAAAACCAAGAGTACGACAGCAATATCTGTGACAAGGATTTCGTAATACAGTAGTAGTGGGGGGAACCAGACACCAGATTTTGTATATTTAGAGAACACAGCCAGCCTTTTAATCGACTGATCGTCTTCACAGAACATTCATACACAAAGTGCTCTTTAGTTAGTTATGCGGGTACTGAAGGAGTATCGATGAGGGGGGGGGATCCGAGCACTTATGGACTGAATGGTTTGATGTGCAATGAGGATAATCTGTCGACTAACTAACTAACTAACTAACTAACTAACTAACTAACTAACTAACTAACTAACTAACTAACTAACTAACTAACTAACTAACTAACTAACTAACTAACTAACTAACTAATTAATTAACTAACTAACTAACTAACTAACTAACTAATTAACTAACTAACTAACTAACTAACTAACTAACTAACTAACTAACTAACTAAACTAACTAACTAACTAACTAAACTAACTAACTAACTAACTAACTAACTAACTAACTAACTAACTAGCTAACTAACCAACATCTTCTTCTTCTCTTCCACCTTGTACCTCAGTGAAGTGTCGGGGAGAGTTGTAATGTCAAGAGCACTATTAAGACTCATGTTCATTTCTGTAAGGCTGTTCTTAATGCCATCACTCCATATTTTCCGAGGTCTTCCACTCGCTCTATACCCATTGTAACATTTTAGTGTGGCTCGCTGTGGCAGATAGTACCAGCGCATTCTTGTTAGGTGTCCAAACCACGTCACTTGTTGTTCTTTGATGACCTGTAGGACTGGCTTTATTCCTAGCATTCGTCTGATTTCTCACCTTAAGCGGTCTGCACTGTACTTCTCTAGAGGTGTGCATTGACACTGGCAGCAGGGTGAACTCTACCAACAGATGACATGTGGCGTCTCCTCCCTCCCAAACACATGACCAGGATTGACGTCAGTTGGTGGGAGGTACCTGTGGGGTCTCCTCCCTCCCAAACACATGACCAGGATTGCGTCAGTTGGTGGGAGGTACCTGTGGGGTCTCCTCCCTCCCAAACACATGACTAGGATTGATGTCAGTTGGTGGGAGGTACCTGTGGGGTCTCCTCCCTCCCAAACACATGACCAGGATTGCGTCAGTTGGAGGGAGGTACCCGTGGCGTCTTCTCCCTCCCAAACACATGACCAGGATTGACGTCAGTTGGTGGGAGGTACCTGTGGGGTCTCCTCCCTCCCAAACACATGACCAGGATTGCGTCAGTTGGTGAGAGGTACCTGTGGGGTCTCCTCCCTCCCAAACACATGACCAGGATTGCGTCAGTTGGTGGGAGGTACCTGTGGCGTCTTCTCCCTCCCAAACACATGACCAGGATTGACGTCAGTTGGTGGGAGGTACCTGTGGGGTCTCCTGCCTCCCAAACACATGACCAGGATTGACGTCAGTTGGTGGGAGGTACCTGTGGGGTCTCCTGCCTCCCAAACACATGACCAGGATTGACGTCAGTTGGTGGGAGGTACCTGTGGGGTCTCCTGCCTCCCAAACACATGACCAGGATTGACGTCAGTTGGTGGGAGGTACCTGTGGGGTCTCCTGCCTCCCAAACACATGACCAGGATTGACGTCAGTTGGTGGGAGGTACCTGTGGGGTCTCCTCCCTCCCAAACACATGACCAGGATTGACGTCAGTTGGTGGTAGGTACCTGTGGGGTCTCCTACCTCCCAAACACATGACCAGGATTGCGTCAGTTGGTGGGAGGTACCTGTGGGGTCTCCTCCCTCCCAAACACATGACCAGGATTGACGTCAGTTGGTGGGAGGTACCTGTGGGGTCTCCTCCCTCCCAAACACATGACCAGGATTGACGTCAGTTGGTGGGAGGTACCTGTGGCGTCTTAACGGATGAGCCTACTGGGAACTTGCCCGTGAGCCTCAGCCGTATAGGTGGTGGCGTACTTTCATATTAGCCGATCACAAACAGGGGCAATCCACAGGTCACGGGACAGTCAAATATTTTAGGGGGTGGTAGATTAAACACAAAGTTGTGGTTAGGGCTAGGGCTAGGGGTCGGTAAACGCGAGAAAACCTTTGCCTTGGAGAAACACGCTAAAGCACAGAAACCACGAAACCCCGCTCTTATCGCCCTCTAACTAAGATATTGGACTCTCCCGTGACTTCATTTGTGGTCGGTTAAGAAAGAGAGCACCGGTGGTGGTAGTGGTGCTAGTAGAAGAAGAGTGTTCATTTGATTCATGTGAGTGGTTGTCGTAGAACCCCAGCACAATGGTTTCCCCAGGGTTCATAAAGCTGTGGTAAGCATATACACAAGTTTTTTTTTTAAGTAAAAGATTCTTTTCCACGCCTTCGGGCCTATTGGGCATATAGGGTTAGACCTATATTTTACAGACCATTTGGCACTTGGTGGGTGATGGAATCATCATCACGCCGGCAGTCTTTACTTCCCTCGGTTCTTAATTTATAACGTACCCAAAACACGAAATCCCCGTGGGAAATCCACAGCAGACCTTACAGTCCATTATTTCAAGGGGTGGAAGTGTGCTGTTGTGTGGTGCTTTTTTTTTTTTTGAGTGTTCATCTAGTGTCTTCTAATGCTAACCCTAACCCTAACCCTAACCATAACCCTAAACTTGGCTGTAGATAAATCACGAGAAACTACAACCTGAACACCCTAGAATTTATTGGGAATGTCTCCCGTGACGTTGTCGTGACGTCAGGGGTAAGTTATAAATTAAGTACCATTCCCACGGCTTGTACCTGGTACCCACTCTAGGCTGGTTTGACCTGGTACCCACTCTAGGCTGGTTTGACCTGGGAGCCACTCTATGCTGGTTTGACCTAGTACCCACTCTAGGCTGGTTTGACCTGGTGCCCACTCTAGGCTGGTTTGACCTGGCAGCCACTCTAGGCTGGTTTGACCTGGTGCCCACTCTAGGCTGATTTGACCTGGCAGCCACTCTAGGCTGGTTTGACCTGGTACCCACTCTAGGCTGGTTTGACTTGGTAGCCACTCTAGGCTGGTTTGACCTGGTACCCACTCTAGGCTGGTTTGACCTGGCAGCCACTCTAGGCTGGTTTGACCTGGTACCCACTCTAGGCTGGTTTGACCTAGTACCCACTCTAGGCTGGTTTGACCTGGTACCCACTCTAGTCTGGTTTGACCTAGTAGCCACTCTAGGCTGGTTTGACCTGGTACCCACTCTAGGCTGGTTTGACCTGGTACCCACTCTAGGCTGGTTTGACCTGGCAGCCACTCTAGGCTGGTTTGACCTGGTACCCACTCTAGGCTGGTTTGACCTGGCAGCCACTCTAGGCTGGTTTGACCTGGTACCCACTCTAGGCTGGTTTGACCTAGTACCCACTCTAGGCTGGTTTGACCTGGTACCCACTCTAGTCTGGTTTGACCTAGTAGCCACTCTAGGCTGGTTTGACCTGGTACTCACTCTAGGCTGGTTTGACCTGGTACCCACTCTAGGCTGGGTCGACCCAGGAGCCAAGGATATTTTTGAACAAAAGTCGGGCTCTGTAAGGACCCGAATCCACGATCTTCCGATCGGCAGGCGAGCGTCTAGCCGCGACACCACGGCGACTCCCTGTGGTATGCATACGATTGTTGAAAACTGTGAGCAAATTTCAGTTGCTTCTCTATACCATGATGCCAAACTGACGAACATCTTCTCTCTAAATTTCCCTCTGTCTCTTTCCCCCTCCACTTTCTCACCGTCACGTTTATACTCCAGTTTCCTCCTGCTGGAATGGTCTAGCACCTTATACCAAGCTTAGACCAACCTTATACCAAGCTTAGACCAACCTTATACCAAGCGTAAACCAACCTTATACCAAGCTTAGACCAACCTTACACCTTGCTTAGACCAACCTTATACCAAGCTTAGACCAACCTTATACCAAGCTTAGACCAACCTTACACCTTGCTTAGACCAACCTTATACCAAGCTTAGACCAACCTTATACCAAGCTTAGACCAACCTTACACCTTGCTTAGACGAACCTTATACCAAGCTTAGACCAACCTTATACCAAGCGTAAACCAACCTTATACCAAGCTTAGACCAACCTTATACCAAGCTTAGACCAACCTTATACCAAGCGTAAACCAACCTTATACCAAGCTTAGACCAACCTTACACCTTGCTTAGACCAACCTTATACCAAGCTTAGACCAACCTTATACCAAGCTTAGACCAACCTTATACCAAGCTTAGACCAACCTTATACCAAGCTTAGACCAACCTTATACCAAGCTTAGACCAACCTTATACCAAGCGTACACCAACCTTATATCAAGCGTACACCAACGTTATACCAAGCTTAGACCAACCTTATACCAAGCGTACACCAACCTTATACCAAGCGTACACCAACCTTATACCAAGCGTACACCAACCTTATACCAAGCGTACACCAACGTTATACCAAGCTTAGACCAACCTTATACCAAGCGTACACCAACGTTATACCAAGCTTAGACCAACCTTATACCAAGCGTACACCAACGTTATACCAAGCTTAGACCAACCTTATACCAAGCGTACACCAACCTTATACCAAGCGTACACCAACCTTATACCAAGCGTACACCAACCTTATACCAAGCGTACACCAACCTTATACCAAGCGTACACCAACCTTATACCAAGCGTACACCAACCTTATACCAAGCTTAGACCAACCTTATACCAAGCGTACACCAACCTTATACCAAGCGTACACCAACCTTATACCAAGCTTAGACCAACCTTATACCAAGCGTACACCAACCTTATACCAAGCGTACACCAACCTTATACCAAGCATACACCAACCTTATACCAAGCGTACACCAACCTTATACCAAGCGTACACCAACCTTATACCAAGCATACACCAACCTTATACCAAGCGTACACCAACCTTATACCAAGCTTAGACCAACCTTATACCAAGCGTACACCAACCTTATACCAAGCGTACACCAACCTTATACCAAGCTTAGACCAACCTTATACCAAGCGTACACCAACCTTATACCAAGCGTACACCAACCTTATACCAAGCGTACACCAACCTTATACCAAGCGTACACCAACCTTATACCAAGCGTACACCAACCTTATACCAAGCGTACACCAACCTTATACCAAGCGTACACCAACCTTATACCAAGCTTAGACCAACCTTATACCAAGCTTAGACCAACCTTATACCAAGCTTAGACCAACCTTATACCAAGCTTAGACCAACCTTATACCAAGCGTACACCAACCTTATACCAAGCTTAGACCAACCTTATACCAAGCGTACACCAACCTTATACCAAGCGTACACCAACCTTATACCAAGCTTAGACCAACCTTATACCAAGCTTAGACCAACCTTATACCAAGCTTAGACCAACCTTATACCAAGCTTAGACCAACCTTATACCAAGCTTAGACCAACCTTATACCAAGCTTAGACCAACCTTATACCAAGCGTACACCAACCTTATACCAAGCTTAGACCAACCTTATACCAAGCGTACACCAACCTTATACCAAGCGTACACCAACCTTATACCAAGCTTAGACCAACCTTATACCAAGCTTAGACCAACCTTATACCAAGCTTAGACCAACCTTATACCAAGCTTAGACCAACCTTATACCAAGCTTAGACCAACCTTATACCAAGCGTACACCAACCTTATACCAAGCGTACACCAACCTTATACCAAGCTTAGACCAACCTTATACCAAGCTTAGACCAACCTTATACCAAAGCTTAGACCAACCTTATACCAAGCGTACACCAACCCTTATACCAAGCTTAGACCAACCTTATACCAAGCTTAGACCAACCTTATACCAAGCGTACACCAACCTTATACCAAGCGTACACCAACCTTATACCAAGCTTAGACCAACCTTATACCAAGCTTAGACCAACCTTATACCAAGCTTAGACCAACCTTATACCAAGCGTACACCAACCTTATACCAAGCTTAGACCAACCTTACACCAAGCTTAGACCAACCTTATACCAAGCGTACACCAACCTTATACCAAGCTTAGACCAACCTTATACCAAGCGTACACCAACCTTATACCAAGCTTAGACCAACCTTATACCAAGCGTACACCAACCTTATACCAAGCTTAGACCAACCTTATACCAAGCGTACACCAACCTTATACCAAGCTTAGACCAACCTTATACCAAGCTTAGACCAACCTTATACCAAGCGTACACCAACCTTATACCAAGCTTAGACCAACCTTATACCAAGCGTACACCAACCTTATACCAAGCTTAGACCAACCTTATACCAAGCGTACACCAACCTTATACCAAGCGTACACCAACCTTATACCAAGCTTAGACCAACCTTATACCAAGCGTACACCAACCTTATACCTAGCTTAGACCAACCTTATACCAAGCGTACACCAACCTTATACCAAGCTTAGACCAACCTTATACCAAGCGTACACCAACCTTATACCAAGCGTACACCAACCTTATACCAAGCGTACACCAACCTTATACCAAGCGTACACCAACCTTATACCAAGCTTAGACCAACCTTATACCAAGCGTACACCAACCTTATACCAAGCTTAGACCAACCTTATACCAAGCTTAGACCAACCTTATACCAAGCGTACACCAACCTTATACCAAGCGTACACCAACCTTATACCAAGCTTAGACCAACCTTATACCAAGCGTACACCAACCTTATACCAAGCTTAGACCAACCTTATACCAAGCGTACACCAACCTTATACCAAGCTTAGACCAACCTTATACCAAGCGTACACCAACCTTATACCAAGCTTAGACCAACCTTATACCAAGCTTAGACCAACCTTATACCAAGCGTACACCAACCTTATACCAAGCGTACACCAACCTTATACCAAGCTTACACCAACGTTATACCAAGCTTAGACCAACCTTATACCAAGCGTACACCAACCTTATACCAAGCGTACACCAACCTTATACCAAGCTTAGACCAACCTTATACCAAGCGTACACCAACCTTATACCAAGCGTACACCAACCTTATACCAAGCTTAGACCAACCTTATACCAAGCGTACACCAACCTTATACCAAGCGTACACCAACCTTATACCAAGCTTATTTCACTGCCGTATATTTGCACCTAATTCTCATTTATTTACTGATCACCATGTTTTCGGGTTTTCCCAGGACCCAGCGACTGGATGTTTTGGGACGACAAGGTGATAACAAAGTTGAAAGAGCTTCACAACGATGGATACAGAGTGGTGTTCTTCACAAACCAAGGCGGTATCGAAAAGAACAAAGTGACTGTCAGTGGTTTCCAGTCCAAAGCTGAAGCCATCATCAGGGACCTGGACATTCCTGTCATGGTAATGTAGAAATAAATGCAAAACATTAATTTCTTTGCTTTAAGGCATATGTATTGTGATCGCCTCGGGCCCGAAGGTCGTGCGTTCAAATCCGCATCGAGCCTGGAGTTTAAGAAAAATGACATAGGCTGCCAAGTTGACAAAGCCCTAATAGGTACCAGGTAGAGTCATGGGAAGTAAAAGCGGCCGCATGATATTGACTGCATCACCAACGAGGGCCGATTGGCCTGTACACTATTAGTCTAGCTTTTTATATCTCATACGTATATTCTGGCGTAAAAGGATCCTTAACATTTCAGAAAACGCTGACACACCAGAATATGCTGGGGTGAAAAGAAATAAAAGAGTAGACAGACTGGCGGTGACTGCAGTAGTTAGTAGAGGAAGAAGTATGGACATGGCAGACTTACTGATTGTGTTCCAGAGACGTTGAGACAAAGAAGTCATAGAGTCGATGAACCGACTGTTGGAAATAGGTAGTTAAACGAGGTCAAAAATGCAGAAACTGGCTGTGAGACAAAGAGAAGATATGTCATACAGCTTGACCTGAGCTGCTTGAGGTCTGCCCCAGTCGTGAATAATCGACCGATGAATCATGATCACAGATGACCTCTAAATCAGGCACTAGAATAAGATGACTGTCTTATGCACTTACTGCGTGTGCATGCTATGATTCACTTTGCTGAGATGGCAGTATTAATTTGCTCACAAGAGACGGCAATGGGCCTTCTGTATTGTTTCACTGACAAGGGAATGGAGCAATTGTAGGGTGACCCGTTTGCCGTGAAGTTAGAACTGTTGTTGTCATTTGTCGTGAAGTTGGGACTGTTGTTGTCGTTTGTCGTGAAGTTAGGACTATTGTCATTTGTCGTGAAGTTGGGACTGTTGTTGTCGTTTGTTGTGAAGTTGGGACTGTTGGTGTCGTTTGTCTTGAAGTTAGGGCTGTTGTTGTTATTTGTCGTGAAGCTGGGACTGTTGTTGTCGGTTGTTGTGAAGTTAGGACTATTGTCGTTTGTCGTGAAGTTGGAACTGTTGTTGTCGTTTGTCGTAAAGTTGGGACTGTTATTGTCGTTAGCTATAAATTTGGAACTGTCGTCGTCGTTTGTCGTGAAGTTAAAACTGTTGTTGTTTGCAGTAAGTTGAAACTGTTAGTAACTAATTAACTATATTAAGAGGAAAGTGGGGAGGATTAAGAGGAAAGTGGGGAGGATTAAGAGGAAAGTGGGGAGGATTAAGAGGAAAGTGGGGAGGAGGAAGAGGCTGGTGGAAGAAAAGAACAACTTGATACCTGACGATGATTACTATGCTACTTGTCTGCTGAAATGCAGACAATTGTTTGAAAGACAATGGTCCCGTTTTGAAGATTTAGACTTCTAGGAATTAGCTCGAGGATAAAATCTCTACACTTATAGTTATCTCTGTAATGTAGACCTTTGTGGATGTAATAGTTTTAGATACTACAAATTATTGTCTGAAATGTATTCAAGAGAGCTGTAACTGTTGCATGTTTTTATAGTGCATTTAAAAGAAGTGATAGTATCGGGTTTCGGTACCTCGGTTGAGGAAGTAAAAACACACTTTCACATTGGTGACCTAGAAAACAGAAAGGGAGGTGGGGGGAGGGGAAGGGTTTAACTTTCTTGGGATGTCCCGTTTTCAGCTCAAAATGTTAGTAGGATGTCCCGTTTTCAGCTTAAAATGTTAGTAGGATGTCCCGTTTTCAGCTCAATATATTATGGTCATACTAGTCATAAAAGGCTTCTAATGTAGGGTTTACTGAAATCAGATGCATTGGACCAAAAAAAGCCACAACAAAATGAGCGAATTGTCACTTTTCAGGACAATCAAAGGAAGTTTGTAATTTTAACGTTAGTCCTTTATTCATATTTGTCTTCAGGTGTTTGCCAGCACAGGAACCAACATGTACCGGAAGCCTTATACTGGGATGTGGGACTACTTCACAGAAAACTGTAACCAAGGTGTCAAGGTAATATTCCCTGTTCAACTCTTGTACAACTTGACTACACCGGTAACTTCTACTGAGTTTCCCCCATATGGGTCAGCCCCACCTATTTACGCACTAGGTCACAATTTCATTCATACTTTGTTAGGCTCATAAACTTTTCTGAAGGTTATTGGGGTGTCCCCTGTGTACTGTTTGCTCAAAAAGCTTTCTGCGTTCTCTACATCGGCCGTTGATATCTGATGTAAGCGCTTTTAAAGGTCCAAAAACATGCAGAACTGGCTCTAACACAAACTCCCCTACAAGAATGCTGCAACCTATGTCACGTGCATTCTCTTTCTGGGAATGAAAACGTAAATGGAAGACACCACAGAAAGTTTTTTGAGCAAACAGTACACCGAGATATCCCCGTAACCTTCAGTAAAGTTGACAAGCCTGAGCAAGCACTAATCAAAAGTGACCTAGTGTGTAAGTGGGCGGAGCAGACCCAGATGGAGAGAACTTCATAACATTTACCACTAAACACCATAACCTCAGACGTGACAGCGTGATAAAGAACAGAATCAGCTTCCCAGTGACCAGATAAAAAATCATATTATTGGCTATTCACAATGCGTTTTACCAATAAAGACAGTTTTTAGAAAGCAGCCCCTATGCATATGATTTGAGAAGCACTGTCCTGTCACTGTAACAATATTATTTACGGGACTTATAAAAGAAAGGCAGAAGCAGACCTCCATGAACATGGATAGAAGACATTAAAGATACACTGGCTATGAAAGCACGGAGGTCCCAGTGTGGGTTCCAGGGCTCTGTTATGGGGAAAACAAGAATAGACCCACCGCCTACCCAAACACATGTTGTAAGAGTCTACTACTTGGGAGCTTCCTTCAAAGTCAGAGTACATCTGCATGAGAGGCAAGGAGTAATCTGCAAATGAGTCAGCTCTGTAAAACGGATGTGCAAACATTCAGGTTCTGAAACAGGACTACATCCAGAATTGGACGAACAACCAGAACTTTCTGCAGGAGTTTATTGCCTGCGAACGCTAAGAAGAAGAAGAAAGCATGGCGGGCTGGAGAATTATGGCTAAAGAAAAAGTGACTTTCAGGCGTGCAGTGACAACAGCAGCGTTATGTACAGGGCCTGTGGACTGGTGAAGATAGAAGAAAGAAAATAAGAGTTGATGTCCGCTGTTGAAGCCATTATTGTTCTGTGTTACAGGTGGACAAATCCCAGTCCTTGTACGTCGGTGATGCTGCCGGAAGAGCCAAGAACTGGGCCAAAGATAAACCAAAAGATTTTTCTTGTAGTGACCGAATGTTCGCAGCCAATGTTGGAGTCAGTGAGTGTGTTTTCATTGTGAGATCAGTACTATTCTTTCCCGTGTGAGTTCCGGGGCACTTTTATAGGAAAAACAAGAATAGACCCACTGCCTAGCCAAAAGCATGTCATAAGAGTCGACTAATTGGGAAGTCGGAGTGCATCTGACTAAAAGGCAAGGAACCAACAGTCTGCATGTAAATGAGTCAGATCTGTCAAAGGGATTCACACGCAACACTCAGGTTCTGAAATAGGACAACCAGAACTTTCCTCCAGAGTTTATAGCCGATGAATGCGAAGAAGAAGAAGAAGCAGAAGAAGAAAAAGACGACGAACTCTTCTTCTTCTTTTTTTACTACTTTCACTGTGAAATCAGTACTATTCTTCTTCTTTTTTACTACGTTCATTAACCAATGAAGCACAGGTCTTCTACCAAGGCATACTATTCCCTTGTTTATGGCGACTGACTGGCTCATTTTTTTTTAAAGGATAAGCAGCCTTAACTGCATCTTATGACACACATGGCAAGTTCCAGCGCTACTATTCTTTGCTTCCTGTATGTCTACATTTATGACAGTATTTGTCATAGCGTTACTGTTTCCAGGATGGATTAACCATCGAGCACACTAAGCACATGCTTAGGGCATCATAAAGGGAGAGGGCACCACATAAATTGTCAATAGCTTTGAAGCTGAGTGAACAACAATGTAACAAGGCAGGCTGGATGTGCTATCTCTATCAAGTATAGAAGCCGATGTGTTACACAAGATTAGTTTTAAGGATCTGATCAAAAGCTTTGCAATTTACAAAACTAGGAAGGCACTTTTTAAATATAATTGAAGTGGAAGTATGTATAATAAACCTATTTTCCATCTTACTGTAACTTTTGTTTTACTTCTGATACTAACATTTTATGTTATATTTTATTATTGTTTATACTTAATTACCTATCTTGTGGAGCACCAGTGCCATCTTAACATATGGACCCGCTGGGCACTTGTCCAGGGGCCACACCAGCATTTCGGCCCCATGCTAATCTGTGTATGTCAAGTGACCCTTTACAGGTCATTCCTCTGAGTGGTTGTTGCGGGGGCCCCAGCACACTGGTTGGTCCAATGGTCTCATATACCAATGCTGTTAAGACGGCTCAGGGAGGTGGGAGGTGGGAGCACCAACATCTTTTAAGTGCTTAGGGCATTAAGTGGTCTTAATCTGGTCCTGACTGTGACAGTAAAAAAAAAATCCACTCAAATGTTACTAAGGAAAGGGAGAAGGGGGAAACAACCCATCCCCCCCCCTTCTTTTTAATTAAGCTTATGAGTCATAGTTCAGTGGACTCATGTCTTGCTTTTAGCTTGGCTGCAGTCACCCCTGTTTTCACTACTTTTTATTAAATTAAAACTCAGTTAATCTGAACTGACTCAACTCTTTGAGACCCAGGAGGTTTAGCGTCAGAGGCCCAAGGGGTAGTCAAGAAAGATGTAAAATCAGCACATCTTGCGTTCACTGGACTTCTAGGTAGGAATCTATGAACGTATGACGCGTTCCTTGGGACTCAAAGAGTTAAAAAGAACATCAAGTTAATATGAACACAATTCTGCTCACAGCAGGCAGGTATTATTATTAGTTCCCAGCATGCACAAAACAGTAATTCAATTTTCAGTCATTAGAAATGCGATTTGACATGGTATTACTGTACATTCTAAAAAGACAGTATTTAGAATGGCATTATAACAATCATTACATAAGACAGCTTTTGTTGTCACATTACTTTAAACCCTCAGTATCTGTCATATCATTAGCATTAGTTTTTTATGCCAACATCTGCCACATCATGCACTTTATCAGTTCATACAGAAAAATAAAAAAAAAATAAAAAAACAACATGGCACAGTTGTACTCCACAATATAATTTAATGTTTCTTTTCCCCTTCAGAATTCTACACGCCAGAAGAGTTTTTCTTTGACCAGCCTCCGGCTCCATTTCAGTGGCGATCATTTGACACAAAAGAGTTTTTGAAAAAAAATCCTCCCATTTCCAAACAGGCAGACAAATCAGACTATACTAGCAAGGTAAGGCACAACTTGTGGACTGGTGCTATCAGTTAGTCAATCGACCAGTGAAGACTGCCAGTCAGATAATCAGGGCTGGATTAAAACTCCTTTGATGCCCTAAGCACTTAAGAGATTTTGGTGCTCTCCCTTCCCCCCAGCTCTTAAAAGGTCTTCACAGCATTACAAGCCCCTGGGCCAACCAGTGTGCTGGGGCCCCTATGACAACCACTTACAGCAATGAAATGAAAATGGTCATTTGGCAAATACAGATCAGCATGAGGCCCCTATGCTCGTGTGGCCCCCGGGCAAGTGCCTAGTGGGCCCATGTGTTGAAACAATGCCAGTGCCTCCCATATATGTCTAGTTCACCATATAATAATATTAAACCATACAATTGTATTTATCAAAATTAAACAAAACTTACACTAAGACGGGAAAACAAAAACCCACGTCTGTTTGTGCATACTTCCACTTTATCAATCAATCAATGGGTTTGTGTCTACGTTTAATGGTTTCTATTTTCTCTGGCAGACGCAGGAAGTTATTGTCATGGTGGGTCCCCCGGCTACAGGAAAGAGTACATTCCGCAAGCGCTACCTAGAGCCCCATGGCTACGTGACCATAAACAGAGACACGCTGGGTACCATGGCCAAATGTTTAAAGGTAATCTTCCTCTGAGGTTGAACATGTTATCATTAAAGATTCTGTAAGATAAAGTTAGTTGTTGAGGGCAAAAATAAAATTCTAACCCGCACAGTTTGTGGCGACAGCCCTAGTCATGTGGCCCTAAATCTGCAGGCTGAAAAGCACCCCTCCCCCATCCCCCCACAAAAAGTAGTACATCCAGACAGTAACCAGCAGTTTTGAGGATATAAAGTTGTTTGCATATCCTTTGTGATGAGAAGACTGACTAGGAGAACATTATGATGACTGGAAAGGTCAACGATAGCAGAGGCAGACCAAGGGAGACGATGCTTGATGCCCTGAAGTGACGGCATGGTGGAATAACTTCACTGTAATTAATTCTAAATATTAGTAGCCGAAATCTGTGGAGAGACACGAGCACATAAGCTGCTGGACAGGGCACTTGATGATGATGATATCCTTCTAAGGAGGTTATAACCCAAACCCAGCCATTTGTGCAATTTTTACATTGGTTAGTTTACTATTACCACTAAATGGTCAGCTCTCGACACCATTGTTGATATCAATGAAAAGTGCTCTGCTGCCAACAGCTGGAATCAAATTGGGTATCAAGGAATTACAAGCCTTGTTCACAACATCTAAGCAACAGCCGCCATCTAATTGTAATAGAACTGTCTATTGGTAAGGTTTTGTTAACGTTTTCCTCCATCTACTTCTGCCAGTAGACAGGTTTCAAACTTAGAGCAACAAACACCATGTATCCAGTAAACTCATGGTCGGGAAAGGGTTCATCTTATTGTCTTCTTCCTCTTGTGCCTGTTATACCCCACCAGAGCACAGGCTCCCAGCCAACTTGTCCTACCCTTTGCTATCACAACAAGCTCACCCCATGTCTTCCCTGTCTGTTTAACGTCACTCTCTTTCTCCTTTTTATCCCTCTCGCTCTGATCGTGCATGTGTGTGTGTGTGTGTGTGTGTATGCGTGCATGTGTGTGTGTGTGTGTGTGTGTGTGTGCGCGCGCGCGCGCGCATTTATTCCACTAGCCATTTGTGGAGATTCTCCTAGGTGAAAGAAGGCATTTTGGAGATCCTGACATCTTTTAGATTTTAAAATAGGGAGTTATCTTCTTCTGTTAGAGCTTCCCCCCTTTGGTTGGCTGGGCATTACTTGTTGTTCTTAGACTTGTCCATAGTTGGCTGGTTGGCTCTTTAGACTTTTCTAAAGTTGGTTAGTTTTTGTGGCTAATGCTGTTTATCTGACGATGTAGTTATCCCGAAACCCAACCCTACCCTTAGTCACCTCTGTTGACACGCCTGGTTGGCTGCAGTTTTACTATTCCTTGCTTCCCATGAGTATCCCCGCTAATACACGGGAGTCCTCTACTAACACAAACAAAACAGGAGATCTCAATGGTGACCTAAGAAATTGTTCTTCTTATCAGAAATTCCTCTTATCCAAACAAGAGTACAAGCAAGAAACATTTTCAGGAATAAACAAATTGTTCTTGAGAAGCAGAAATTCGAAATAATCTGAGATCGCCTTAAGCTCTCTGTACTGTATAAGAATAGTGAGATGTTAAATACTGCTCTGACAGGTCATCAATGTTAATTAGGTCACTATATTCGGTTTCCCTTCTACACTGATAGGTCGCTGAACAAACTATTCAAAGTGGCAAGAGTATTGTAGCTGACAACACCAACCCATCCGTGGCTAAGAGGTCAGAGTTCATATCTCTGGCACAAGATGCAGGTTTGTAGCAACCCAGTTTGTTCCTCAACATATCCCGGCTAGAGTGTTTTGGATCCAGTTTCCTCTGTCTGTTGGCCCATTACTATAATTATATATGCAGACATTTATGCTTGTTCAAAAGTAGATTTTGATAGAGGTAAACATTTGCTGATATCAGTCACAGCCTTGTAAAAGTAATTATAATGTATACTCTCTGAATTGAAAAAAAAAAAAGAAAGAGAGAGAGAAAAATTATAGTGAAATCTATGGTAACAAATATTCCTGAAATAAAAATTATATACCTTCCTCACTGTGCAACCCAGTGTGGGTTTTGGGGATCTATGTTAGGAAAAACAAGAATAGACCTGCTGCCTGCCTAACTAGCATATCGTAAAGAGTGTTTCATTCAGATTCATAGTAAATCTGCCTGAGGCGAGGAATCAACATTCTGTATACAAGTAAGTCAGAAATGTAAAACAGACAAACAAGACTAAATTCCAAAAGAAGGCAAATAACGAGAACTTTCTGCCCGAGTTTACAGCCTGAAAATGCGAGAGAGAAAAAAAAAGAAGAAAAGTAAACAGGAAAAATTTTATTAATATGAACTTGCTTAAGAAGAAAAAAACTCTTAGCCAATATTTATTAATCTGAGTCACTGGTTAGCAGTTTTGACATCAACTCTTTATCTTTTGGTCCCTTGGAATTAGTGCTAGAGGGGTACTACACTTGGATATATATGTATGCTTTTTTATTATAACTAAAAAAAGTAAGAACAAGAGAATGTTACAAATAACAACAATATAAATAACGTATATGACCGAACTAAATTATTGCAGTGCAGACCACTTACAGGTGATTTTGGATGTGGTGAGTTTCTGTTGTGAAAAACAATTTTTTTATCCCCAGCAGTTTTTCTTGCTTTAATTCTTATTTGGATAAGAGGAAATTCTGATAATAGGAATCAATTCTTGGGTCCTCGGAGAGTTCTGCTTATCAGGTCTGCACTGTATATAATATATAAAGTGAGAAAAAAAGTAGACTAAAAAATAAAAAATAAACATCAACCAAGAAAAAGTAAGTTTATAAAGGGCTTGGTGTGCGGTGGCTAAGGGCCTACTCCACTGAGAGACAAAAGGAAGGAGAGAGAGGAAGATGGCTTCTGATACCCAATTTCTGAGGGTGCATTGACCCTACACCCATACGGAGTGGAAGACCCTACACCCACACGGAGTGGAAGACCCTACACCCACACGGAGTGGAAGACCCTACACCCACACGGAGTGGAAGACCCTACACCCACACGGAGTGGAAGACCCTACACCCACACAGAGTGGAAGACCCTACACCCACACAGAGTGGAAGATCCTACACCCACACGGAGTGGAAGACCCTACACCCACGCGGAGTGGAAGACCCTACACCCACACGGAGTGGAAACAATATTTTTTTCATCAGCTGAGAATTAAACCCAGACCACCATCTTGGCAGGCCAGCAAACCCAGCACCATAGTTAATGTTAGCCTTCTTTGGTTTACTTAATGATGTGATAATTAACACTATTGACAGGAATCCCATGCCGATGCATCTGGATGCAAACACCGATAGAGCTGGCACATCACCTGAACATGTTTAGACAACGACAAACCAAGGATGCAGTTCGCAGGGTACCAGATGTTGGATACAACATTTTCAAGAAAGACTTTCAGGCGCCAACAACAGCAGAAGGCTTCACAGAAATCATTAAAGTGAATTTTACTCCAAGATTTGACGACAAGTCAGATGAAGAATTGTTTCAGCATTGGACGGATTAAGTCAGATCATTTAAAAATTAATTCTTTAGATGTGTAACTGCTAAATTAATTTGTGCAAAAAATGAGTGCTAAAGTAAATCTTTCGACATATTATTTTGTAAATGATCTGGCTTGAGCGTGAGGATAAAGTGCCAGTATCTACAGTTACCCAATAAGACAGTCAGTAAGCCTAAAAATTACATGAGATTCTGGAAGATATTTAAAATGCTAAACTGCCAATTACTATCGGTTTTAACACTTTTGTGGTGCAGGCATCTGTCAGATTCTCTGACAGCCTGTCATCACAGCACAAGAATGATCAGTACACAAGCTGAAACAGTATATTTGAGATCAACAACCCCACTTGAGCATCTTGTGAAAAAATTTTTAGTAATAAACTGAAAGAGTTGAATCACACAAAGATTTAGAATGAACATTAGAATAGTGAATCCTGACTTCATATTTCCATATACAATGGCAGCATTCATGATCAAACATACCTATATAATACATAGATACATATGTGTGTGTGCGTTTGTGGGCACGCACGCGCGCGCGCACGCACGCACGCATGCACGCACGCACGCACGCACACACACACACAGAGATATATATATATATATATATTTATATATATATATATATATATATATATATATATATATATATATATATATATATATATATATATATATATATATATATATATATATATATATATATATATATATATATATATATATACTGCGGGTGAGTCCCATTCCTCCTCACTGTCTCCTGTTGTCTGGAAAGACGGAGAGGTGCCAGCAACATTCATCATCATGTTCACCCATGGTTATACCCATCTCCATAAACAAAGTTTAACATTCCAAGCATGAAAAATCCATCTCATGTTTTTCAATATTTCTGTTGTTGGTAAAAATCAATTGTATTTATGACATTTTTTGTGTATATCACTGAAATGTTAGCTTTCAAATTGCTGATTACATACTGTGTAATATTTCAGCTATGTACGTATGACTGAAATGTTCAAGTTGTTATATAACTCTTTGAGTCCCAAGAAACGCATCATACGTTCATAGATTCCTACCTAGAAGCCCAATGAACACAAGATGCGCCGATTGTACGTCTTTCTTGACTACCCCTTGGCTGTGATGCTAAACCTCCTGGGACTCAAAAAGATAATATATTACTGTGTTATTTCAATAAACATATTCTGTATTCCAAGAAATATAACTGAAATATACAAAGTATCAGTACTTGAGATTTATATATATATATATATATATATATATGATGACAGTCTTGATAGCAACAAGTCAAAAAGAACTACTGGAAATGATAGACATTGTGGTGTTAGAAAGTGGAAGAATGGGCTTCAGTTTGAATAATGGAAAGACAGAAGTAATGGTGGCATGAAAGAAACGAATTATTCCTAAATGTGTAATAAAAGTCAGTGGTGTTATTTTGGGACAAGTACAGAAATGTAAGTATCTAAGCACATGGATAACATCAGATAGAAGAAGCATCACCGAGATGAAAAACAGAATAGGACAAGCAAAAACTGCATTTTATCAAATGAAGAACATCTTATGTAATATATCTCTGTCATTGACGGTTAGAAAAAGAAATTTTGCTTGCTACACCCTCCAGTTTTAATACATGGCTTGAGTCCTGGAGGTCAGTAGGCAGGCCAAACAATTTCTGGACGCCTCGGAGATGTGGTTTTACAGAAGAATGCTTAGAATACATTGGACAGCCAAAAAGAGCAACTAAGAGGTTTTGAAAGAGGCGGGAGCCCGAAGACAACTTATCACAGACATCAGAAGGAGACAGTCATCATTTTTCAGCCATGTAATGAGAAGAAGGAAAATGGAACATGTTGTGACCACTGAAAAGATAGAGGAAGGAAGGACAGAGGAAGACAACGAGAGAAGACAGTCTTGTTACATGGCATGGAGGTGTGTCAGCACACGAACTGATACATGCTGCAGGAGATCGCAGATTGTGGAGAGGCATGATCGCCCATGCCAGTCAGCAAGGCACTTGGTGATGATGATGATATAAATATATATATATATATCGTCATGTGTTTCCAGAGAAAAATTTTTTACCAATCATAACAAATGCTTACATTTCACAGTGTTATAAGCAATATTACTTGAATATTTCAGTCATATATATATATATTATATATATATATATATATATATATATATAGATATATATATATATATATATATATATATATATATTATATTATATATATATATATATATATATAGTAATATTACTTATAACACTGTGAAATGTAAGCATTTGTTATGATTAGTAAAAAATTGTTCTCTGGAAACAATATATATGACTGAAATATTCAAAGTAATATTACTTATAACACTGTGAAATGTAAGCATTTGTTATGATTAGTAAAAAATTGTTCTCTGGAACAATATATATGACTGAAATATTCAAAGTAATATTACTTATAACACTGTGAAATGTAAGCATTTGTTATGATTGGTACAAAATTGTTTTCTGGAAACACATATGACGATATGTCATGAGACCAACTAGCCCACCGTCTGTGTTAAATTTTCCAAATGAAACCTGCTTAGAAAAGAATATTAAAAATACTTGCCCACAGAGAAGAGACAGGTACAGCTGATAAATCTCTAGTCCTCTCTACTGCTATGGTAGCAGTAGATGTAGAATATCGATTCTTTCTCTAAGGCACTGCTATGATTTACAATTACGTTGTAGGCTGATTTGATTCTCTTTAAAGTTTTATTATTAATGTTGTACAGTTTTATTTATGGCAGTTGTTGCTTTGGCATGGATGTTTGTGTGACTGATTAAACATGTAAGATATTTTGCAACATTTGGCGTGTTTTGTTAATCTTTTGTCACTATCTGGATCATGGCATGCCATGCTTGTTTCTGTTGTCTCCAGGCTTGTTTCTGTTGTCTCCAGGCTTGTTTCTGTTGTCTCCATGCTTGTTTCTGTTGTCTCCATGCTTGTTTCTGTTGTCTCCATGCTTGTTTCTGTTGTCTCCATGCTTGTTTCTGTTGTCTCCATGCTTGTTTCTGTTGTCTCTATGCTTGTTTCTGTTGTCTCCATGCTTGTTTCTGTTGTCTCCATGCTTGTTTCTGTTGTCTCCGTGCTTGTTTCTGTAGTCTCCAGGCTTGTTTCTGTTGTCTCCAGGCTTGTTTCTGTTGTCTCCATGCTTGTTTCTGTTGTCTCCAGGCTTGTTTCTGTTGTCTCCGTGCTTGTTTCTGTAGTCTCCAGGCTTGTTTCTGTTGTCCCCATGCTTGTTTCTGTTGTCTCCATGCTTGTTTCTGTTGTCCCCATGCTTGTTTCTGTTGTCCCCATGCTTGTTTCTGTTGTCCCCATGCTTGTTTCTGTTGTTTCCATGCAGGTTTCAGGGCCCCATTTGGAGACAAGACAAATGAACAGACTCACTACCCCAAACACGTATCCTACAATTGACTGATTAGGAGTAGACTGAAATTGGATTCTTAGGGTCAAAAGGTGCAGATATCACGGTCTAACTTTAAATCACAACATGATGTGCCAAGGTAGAAGCAGAAGAAGAAAAAGATGGTGCTGACACTCATGTATCCTCACAGGTATGTCCTTGTGTTTTGGATCAGTTTAACTGATTTCTGCAGATTGTACAAAGAAAGGACAAAGAAAGTAACATAAGTTACCAAACAGCGCCACTTTTGATGCATCAAAAAACCGTCAGATAACTATGCATTTCTTTCTTTCTATCCTTTTTAATAGGAAAACACTATCGGACAACTATGCATTTCTTTCTATTTCTTTTTTTTCACAAAAAAGCGCCATCAGATAACTATGCATTTCTTTCTTACTATTCTTTTTAACAGGAAAGCACCATCGGATAACCATGTGGGTAACAGTATATTTTACTCTCGTAGAGGTAACATGCTTCCTCTTTTGTTGCTGAGAAGTCTCTCCTGGTATTTGTAACGTCTTGTGGCTGAAAGAGTTATGGACCCTGGAAACACAAAAGGGATGTATTGGTTTGATCATTCTTCTTCTTCTGCTTTTGTCCTTAAAAGAGTGGCTAGCACATCATAATGTGGTTTACAGGTAGGCTGTGATATCTGCACCTTTCAGTCAACACATCCAAGTTCAGAAAGTCCTTAATTAGTCATCTTTTATGATCAGTGTATGTGGCTTAAGCGTTATGAACACACTTCTTAATTACATGGTGCCGGGTCCAATCCAAAGTGCTGGCAATTTGGCAGCAGACCACCTTGCATTTTTTTCAAAGTGGTATTGACAGCTGAATATTCAGAAAGCAATGGCAAACTAATGAACGTAAAACTGCCTAATGAAAACACAAAATGGCTGGGCTGGTTTTGCAAAGACCTACAAAGGTCATGCGACTAACTTTAAAATGTTTTTTTTAATGAAATGCTTTTTAGGGGGTTATCCCCCCCCCCCCCCCCCCCCCACCCCAAAGGGCCCAGAAACCACACAAGGAATTTGCTAAATGATATTACGAGGCTATCAAAAAACTACACACCCTCAAGAGAGAAGTGAGACCACAAATGAATCAAAGACAATTTATTTCAAAAACTCCAGCTGCATAGTAACAAGATTATTTCAATATAACAGTACCACATGTGCTACACAAACATTGTAGAAGTAAGCACAAGATTTATCACCAACAAATTCTGAGAACATAACAAGTAAAACTGAGTAAAGGACCCTTCTTGCACCAGGGGTGCATTATTGGGAATATTGTGCCAAAGCCAGATTTTTTATGAACTGCCAAACTGCTTAGATTTACCACTTTCATGGTTTAGACACAGTCTGAGGATTTATGGCCGCATGGCTAGTGCTGTCACCGTGCACTGTAGGCTAGGATTTTATTTTTGCCCCTGGCGGAACAAAAAATCCTAAACTTCACAGAGAATTTGAACCTGGGTCTCTCATCTAGACTAGCTGGTGTAAAAATGATCTATTTTGTGTTGATGGTATATTCCTGCACAAGAGTGCCTGGCTCATCACAGCTGCTGTGAGGACACATACGTCTATTGACAACTTGTAGAGACCAAACATTAGCAGCTGCTGTGAGGACACATACGTCTATTGACAACTGGTAGAGACCAAACATTAGCAGCTGACTGAATCCATACCCTCATTTTCCCCCATTCTGAAGCACTTTGTGACATGTCCTCATGCTGCTACTGTCTTCTCACATAATTTTATACAGTTTAATCTAAGTCCTTGTTCTGTGTTTTATCATTCTTGGAATCTCACGTTCATAATCATTATTGTCTGTTTTTACTAATGTTTTTAAAGTTAGGGTTATGTAGGTTTGGGGCGGGGTGGGGGAGAGGAGGGGAGGAAGGGGTGTCCTGAGGCTGAGGATTTAGGGCCGCACAGCCGCAGAGTCACCACGGATGATGCAGGTTGGGGTGTCATTTTTACCCTCCACAGAAAAATATCTATTACCTTACCAAGCATCTGAAGCAGGGTCACTCCAGTGTTATGTTGACTACAAACTAGAAAAGTCTGTTATCATTCTTTTTTATGGCACAGAGAAAGGAACATGATAAATAGTTAATGTGTCTGACCCCAAATTTATACTTTTGGAGGTTCTAGCCCGCCACCTAAAAAAGTTTACAGGAATGTTACAAAAACTGCATAGGTAACTTTTCATTGGCAGTCTGATTGAATAGGTTAGTTGGCTGTTTTAAGGCATCAGAAAATGATATATTTATATAATCAATAAGTTGTTTTAAGTCTACTGCAGAGGGAAATGATATATTTATATAAACAATGAGTTGTTTTAAGCCTACTGAAAGGGGGAAATGATATATTTATATAAACAATCCAACTAAGTAGTTCATCAGATCCATGTAAACAGGTTCACAATATCACAGCAAAACATTCACAATAGTCTATACAAGAAAGACTGTCAGTTTAGTTCAATACATAACAAAGTGAACAAGGCAGCAAAATTATCCAAAGTAGAAGTTTCTTTCATGAAAGACGTTCAAATTAAAAAACAAGAGAGTATTCATGTTCTACTTCATCATCATTATCATCACCACCACCCCGTAAAACTGGCATGTCACCAGTTTCTGTTGACTGTCTGATCAACTCCCTCCATCTCTGACGGTCAGATGCAATAGACTTCATGGCTGCATGCCTAAAGCCTGTCCAGTCAGTCTAGTTCTGTGTCCAGGTCTTTCTTGGTCTCCCTCTTCTCCTCTACTGAGCCCAGTCGTACTGCTTCTGAGAAACGTAGTATAGAGCAGCTTTATACCAAAGCCAGTAGTGATGTCATGCTGAACACACAAATGTGGAAATGGTTCCAAACAACAGTGGAAGTCCGACAGGGCTGCCTCCTCTCCAATATTTTATTTGCCAGACGGAAAATTATCAGGACTGATTTTTAAAATATATTTCAACACTTTAATTATATTATTACTGAAATTGGATACCAATGAATAAAAAAATAAAAGATATATTCATCATCAAATTGGATACCAGAATAAAGGATAACATAAAAAATAAAAGATATATTCATCATCAAATTGGATACCAGTGTAAAGGATAACATAAAAAAATAAAAGATATATTCATCATCATCATACAGTTGTGTCATTTTATGTCACATAGGGCTCACTGTCTCTTCCCGCATTCCATTCTATCCTGTGTAATCCTTTAAAAATGATGGATGGAAATCCGGTCTAGTCCCCTTTGCCTCCCTCAGGAAAGTTTATTTAAGGTTTCTCCTGGATGCCCTCATGTCTTCAGTCCATCTTTGACCCACTCTAGTGACAGTTTGCTGGTTCTCTGCCTGCTTCTTCTCAGAATGTGCCCAATACAGTGCCGCCTTCTTTGTTGTCAAACTGCTGCCACCAGGAACAGATGTATTCCTCTGACATCAAACATGCCATCTCCTATCACACTTTTGTTGTTGTTGCCAAAATAACCTTGATGTTTTGGTTTGAAACCCCACATCCTCACCTTGTTGCATTCCCACTACAAATGTTGCACAGCAGTTATATGACACACTAGTGCGCCAAGGGGCACCCGCTGGGACTGCTAGACTTGCCAACTGTAGACTGTCAGTTCTAGAACTGGTAGACTCCTATAGCCCCAGACAGTCTTGCTCCCGCTGGGACTGCTAGACTTGCCAACTGTAGACTGTCAGTTCTAGAACTGGTAGACTCCTATAGCCCCAGACAGTCTTGCACCCGCTGGGACTGCTAGACTTGCCAACTGTAGACTGTCAGTTCTAGAACTGGTAGACTCCTATAGCCCCAGACAGTCTTGCACCCGCTGGGACTGCTAGACTTGCCAACTGTAGACTGTCAGTTCTAGAACTGGTAGACTCCTATAGCCCCAGACAGTCTTGCTCCCGCTGAACTATGTTCTGCTGTTATTAAAAGAGTGACCTGTTTTAGGGGTTAGAGAAACAGATACATATTACCTGTCTGTTATAAACATTACCTGTCTGTTATAAACATTACCTGTCTGTTATAAACATTACCTGTCTGTTATAAACATTACCTGTCTGTTATAATATTTGAAGACAATAAATAGAGAACAGAATTGTTTCTACACTGTTGTTTGACTGGTTTATAATTCTTCTGCAGGCTGTGGAGTTTCTTTCAGGTTTGTGGCATTCTTCTTCTTCTTAGCGTTCACCAGCTTAAACTCCTGTAGAAAATTATGGGTGTTCATCCTCTTCTGGACTTTGGTCTTGTTCCAGAACTAAGACTTTTGCATGCAAATAAATTTTTAGACAGGGTTTATTGTATGCGGACTGTTGGTTCCTGGCCTCAGGTAAATGCACTGCAACTTCAAAGGAAACACCCTAACGAAATGCTTGCTAGAGGCAGTGTTTTGACCCCTCAAAATGAGACTCCTAGAACTAATACAGGGAATAAGACAGATGATACTAGAGTCATATCTATACCGACTAACTAGCATGAATGGTTGGTGTTGTCAACATCACAGGCAGTCTGAAAAAAAAAAAATTTCAGGAAAATGTGGATTTGAGCCCAAGACCTTTGGGCCAGCAGGTGAACATTTCACCACTACACTACTGCTTCTTCTCCTATAGTCATGTTCTGCCTTTCAGCGTCAGGTTGACACTACTGCCAGACAATGACAAGGGAACCACAATTGTTTTAGCACTGCTAAATGATCAGCTGGAAATTTGTTTGACAGTCTGCAGATTTTCTGAGGGTCTGGTGATGCATTAACATTCAGGTCACTTGAAACAAGCTTGCCTCTGCAGAGGTGGTACAGAGACTTGTCTCCTACAGTACTATAACAGTATGGACTAGCACCATGGCCCAACACATTCACAGTTGTGGAAGTGAGACCAGGAAATAAAAGTCTGTTTTACAAACCAAATTAAATATATATATAAAAAAAACAAAACTAACCTTATTCTTACAGGAGATGACTGCAAGTTGTGAGCCAAATCTGGCCAAGTCTTCATCAAGAGTTAGCTCTCTCCATGCCTGCAAGCAAGCATTCATCAGACAAATACAGTGAACAGTTTGTACAGATGAATAGACTAAACCATGTGCAACCAGACCTCATTCACAGATGTAGTCAACTCTTTTATTCCCAAACAATGCATGATTTGCTCTTCTGTGAATCCCACCCTACATGTAGTGTGTTCTAGTACTTTTTTTAAACATTTGGCCAGGGCATACCAAAGAAATCTGACTTTCCTCAGTATTGAGCTTCTTTGAAAGTAATATGCTAATGATTTTTTATAGTGGTTATCAATACTCTTGGGTTCTCTGAAGTCTTCCCATGTTGATAGAATTAAGCACGAATCATCAGTGATGTCATGTCATAAAACAAAACAAAAGTCATCCACTTATAACACTGCACCATGGGCAACCACAGTGGTAGCTATCATTCACAGACAAAATCAAGCAAGAATGAAAATGTCATCACTACAATCATTGGGAAAGGCAACATTTCATAGATTCATTTCTCCTTCTTCTGTACTCACCCTGAAAAGGTGGTTAGTCCCCTTTTATGACAGCAGGACAGGTTTGCTGGGAAGACTAGTGGGAGAGAAGGGGTATTCTGCCCCCCCCCCCCCCCCCCCATATTTTCCCGTTCTTTCTCTCTCATTAAAATAAGGTCCTTGAACCTGCATGTGGAGCACAAACTCAAAGATAACAGTTCACAGAGCTGAACAGCACAGCACTGTGAGCAAACACAATGGTGCAGTCACCATCCTTCTTCTTCTTCCTCACTCACTGACAGGCTTGCATCTTTGTCCATGCCTCTAATAAAAGTGGTAGTTTCAGGCTCATGACACTTCCACAGATTTTGGTGGGAAGTTGCCTGATGGCACATCTGAGTATGTTTCCTCATCGTATCTGACCAGGACTGTCGATGATGAATTGTTATCTAGACAATGCTAAAAAAAAAAGTTTCTCATTTTCTTCTGATGTGGGTTCTGGGATTCCGCTAGAAAGGGGGAAGGAGGGGGAGAATTACTGCTCCTTAACAAGCATGTCAAAAAAGTCGATAAATTAGGGTTTTCTTCGAATTCAGACACAGGGAATCAAGAGGCTGCGTACACACGAGCCAGTGTAAAGTGGATGTGCCCACAAAACTCAAGTTCTGGAAAAAAAGACCAAACCCCAGAAGTGGATGAACAACCAGAACTTTCTGCCAGAGTTTACAGAAGGTGAACATGAAGAAGAAGAAAGCAGATTTCTCATTTGTAATGTTTTTATGAACAACTCCTGCTGTTCTCGGTACTTCCAAGCCAGATCTCTTCTCTGTCCATAATAGCAGCTGAAATAGCATAGTGGCTAAATGCTCGCATTCTGGCCTAAAGTTTTAGGTTCAAATCTGCATTGAGACATTTTTTCCTTCAAACTGACTTTAGCTCAGAGACTGAGCCAGCCTAAAATTGGCACCATAAACTGGCACTAAACAATACAGCAAAACTGGCCGACCTACCGTTTGACCAGGGCATGGTTTGATGGTGGAAAATGGAGCACATTTAGAGGTAGCATCCCCCAAGGGAAAATGTTGGCCTCCAAGGTAAATGTACACCCTGCCTTGCTGGGCTGTGAAACAAACATACCAGGTGTAACATATCTGAGGTAAATGAAATAACAGCTGAAAGGGCAGGCCACAAACATCAAATCCCCTGCATCTGACTGAGAGAGCTGCAGGGAACTGACCAGACAGTCAACAGTTATCTGGTGACCCAACAATGCTACCTGGGGTTATGGGACTATGATGATGATGGTGATGAAATATTGGCATCACTGTGGTACAAACAGGTTTGTTATGATCATAACTGACGTGAGACATTTTTAAAAAGTCTGTATTGCTGTCAGAAAAAAAAAAAAAAGAATTTTTCACTTGTCTTTTCTGCACCAGCTACATCCACATGACTATGAAGTCAAACAAGAATATATAGTTTTCATTCTTGATATTTGTTCTCCATTCAGTCTGGTGCAAAAATACAAAACATTTTAAGTTTATGAATAAATATTTGTGTAGCTATGGCATTTTTTAGTATGCACTAAAATATGTGGTATCTGGGAAATTGTAAGGGTTAACAGGCTTAGCAGTGAGGGGGTTAACATTGCAGTGGCTTAGAAAGAGGAGGAAGTGAAGGCATAGCTGCTGGTAGTAAGGTAAGGGTTAACAGGCTTGGCAGTGAAGGGGTTAACATTGCAGCGGCTTAGAAAGAGGAGGAACTGAAGGTATGATTGCTGGTAGTAAGGTAAGGGTTAACAGGCTTAGCAGTGAAGGGGTTAACATTGCAGCGGCTTAGAAAGAGGAGGAAGTGAAGGCATAGCTGCTGGTAGTAAGGTAAGGGTTAACAGGCTTGGCAGTGAAGGGGTTAACATTGCAGCGGCTTAGAAAGAGGAGGAACTGAAGGTATGATTGCTGGCAGTAAGGTAAGGGTT
The DNA here is from genome assembly GCA_905116865.2 of Candidula unifasciata. Classification (NCBI taxonomy): domain Eukaryota; kingdom Metazoa; phylum Mollusca; class Gastropoda; order Stylommatophora; family Geomitridae; genus Candidula; species Candidula unifasciata. Next base: position 157,924 of record CAJHNH020001024.1, read on the forward strand.
AACAGGCTTAGCAGTGAGGGGGTTAACATTGCAGCGGCTTAGAAAGAGGAGGAACTGAAGGCATGGCTGCTGCTAGTAAGGTAAAGGCATTCAGGTAGTGGAACACACCTTGTGCAAGAAAAATGCCTAAAGCATGGAACTACCAGATCAGGGTCTATTCAGCAGGCAGAGACAAGAGTAAAATGTGATAGGCGACACCAAGAGAACATTGTTTAATACAATATTTGTACCGACATTATGATAACGTTCTTCTTCTTCTTTTCTCTACTTCTGGAATATCTCACACTGTAAGGTCAGAAAGAGTTCTCTTAAGTGGAATTATTAACACAACAAAACAGATCAGGAACAATCCCAATAACAGAAATTAAATTTCTACGACAAAGCATGAATGCAAAATGAAGGAAGGATCAGACATGACAATATCAGGAAACAAAGTGTTATGGAACCAGTGCTAAACTAAATCAGGACACAGCATGTCCAATGATCTGGACTGCCTCTGGAACAGTACATCACAGAGAGAGACAACAGAAGCAGAGCTAGAGGCCACCAACATGGGCGATGAATAAACTGAATATTTAAAGCTGTCAATGCCAGCATTCATGCATAACACATCAATGCTTTTACTAGAAGCTTCTTCAAAATCCAACACTGGAAAACAAAACTGGATTAGAAAGTAGAGGGGATGAGAGAGTCCTTTTAAAAGTAAAGCACCTGCTAAAAGATGAACACAATCTCATCTTACTTCTATTTCTTCTTCTCTGGTCTTGCTCTGGCTTTTCAGTAACAGGTTTTTAAGAGGCATCAGGTGCAAGCCCTTCATATGTTCTACGTAGATGTGGGTATGTACGGTCCCATATATTACATCCATACATCATTTGTGTGGTTGGTTGACCTCTAGTTCTGCTTCTATTTTATGATCCTGTCTCTTCCAGATACATTTAGAATTCATCGTAGACATTTCATTTATCATTCAGATTTCTCCTCTAATAGTTTGTTTTGAGCAAAACATAACCCGTTATCAGCTTGCCAGGCCTGTCACAGTTAAAGGGATTATTTAACCAAGTCAAGAGTCCCCTTAGCCTGAGACCCTTGCGCCGCTGTTCTCTGGTGTGCAGTGCTTGAAGGTGGGTTGGCTTGTGTGTCCTATGGGTGGTTGGCAGGCTACTAACTTTCTCTTGTCCTCCTTCCAAGGAAGAGCTAGTCAATACCGACACTGTGAACTTGCAGCGCCCCCATTCCCCTCGCTTGGCCCTACCTAATGCACACCCTAGCATTGTTAGTTAAACAGCAAAGAGAAGATAATTACACTGATAATTACCTCCACTTAGCTCTTCTGTGAAGTCATCTGTTCGCAATGGAGCCCCAATGATCAGATCATCATAACCATCTCTATTCAAATCTGAAAACTGGTTATGTAGCAGGTACATTTACAAACTAACAATAGATCACTGTAATAACAGTTTATCATAAATACTAAGTAAAATCCTCCAAAAGTTGATTATACAGATTATAAACAGCACATTCATACCAACACTTTACTACCAGTGCCTTAGTTGGACATTATCAAAGGCTCACATATGTAAAATTAACACCTGTGAAATGAGATGCCTGAGAAAATTTGCCAACTTAACATCTGAGACAAAGTTAGAAATGATTTTATCAGACAAGACTGTAGGAACAACACCAAGCAGCAAATTCATTGAGAAACAGAAGATCAAATGGTTTGGTCATCTAGTAAGAATGCAGCCAGAACAGCTACCAATGCAGGTGCTACACATGAAAAGATCTGAAGTAAAAGCAAGAGGCTGCCCTAGGAGAACATAGATTGATGATATATAAGAGTTTCTACATCGACATAGAATGACAACATCCATTGTTGGACATCCAGCAATGGATCGCAAACTGTTCTTCTCCACAACACTTAACGGCAGAAGTGAAAATTTGATGATGATGATGATGATGGTGATGGTGGTGGTGATGATGATGATGATGATTGTTAAATCAAAGCTCAAATTACAAACAGCATCGTACAAATGTTGCTCTTGTACCACACACACTTTCTGTATACTTCAGAAAGCTGCAGTCTTTTTCTTTTTTTCCTGTCTTGCCTTTCTTCCCCTGTCAGTGGTTGTCATATGAGAAGGCCACATGCCTGTATGAGGTCTGTGTTGTGCGATGCGTGTCTTCACCTGTTCCACACAATTTAGTTTCAACTGGAATGCCGACCGGCCAAACCTGGGATCTCACTACTGCATGTAGAAAGCAAGTGTCAATTTGAGGATCTTGACATCCCCACAAAGGTTCGTCCAGGTGCAGGCCAGAATTATTGTCTGTTCTGAATGTCTTGTACACTCTTGGGGCTAATGAACACATTCCAGTTATATTCACCAGTGTCTGCTGTCTGTAGCCAACCAAACAAGTGGGTTTCCCTGTGGCATATCCTGTGTAGAATCTGAATACTGCTGTCTGTAGCCAACCAAACAAGTGGGTTTCCCTGGGGCATATCCTGCAAATCCAAGAGTTTCATTATGGATGGTTATCCAACAGGACAAATCCCAGGTACCATGTTGAACTTTCAAGGAAATTATAATGAGGGTATCTGTGACTGGCTGTACAAGGTGGTGCACGCTGTAGTTATGTTTGGGTAAGGGATTATCAACAGGATTATTTCCTTTGTGTGGGGTCCAGGGTTCCACTTCGGAGAATAAAAGACCCCCACCCCCAGGGATTATATTATACCATTTCCCTGCTTACATTCCGAACAGATACCAATTATTCCTAAGGTAAACTAAGGGCTGACAAAGAAACACAAAACAGGCACTGAAATGAGAAACACATGGCCTGAGAAAGCGAGAATGTCCAATGTTGAAGAAAGAGGCCAGAGATGCTGGACTCGATGCCATGCTTATCACAGAAACAAATAACAGACTATAACCAAAGGTATGCAGACAAATAACAGACTATAACGAACCAAATGCAAATAACAGACTATAACCTGGGGTATGCAGACAAATAACAGACTATAACCAATATGCAGACAAATACAGACTGTAACGTTTTCAAATAACATCCAAAGGTATGCAGACAAATTTACAGACCAACCCTGGTATGCAGACAAATAACAAGACTTTAATTAAAGGTATGGACAAATAACAGACTAGGACAAATATGCAGATAACATGTTATAACGAAAGGTATGCAGACAAAACAGACTATAACGAGGGTATCTGACAAATAACTGTATAAAGAAGGTATGGTGACAAATAACAGACTATAAAGGTAAGGTATGCATCAAATAACAGGACTATAACCTTTGGTATGGGGTCAAGGGTAACAGACTATAACGGGTATGAATAAAAGAACAGACTATAACCAAAGGTATGCAGACAAATTTCCCTGACTATAAAGAAAGGTATGCAACAAATAACAGACTATAAAGAAAGGTATGCAGACAAATAACAGACTGACAAAGAAATGCACAAAACAGACTGATAACGAAAGACATGGCCTGACAAATAACAGACTATAAAGAATGTTGAAGACAAATAACAGACTATAACCAAAGGTATGCAGATGCTTATCACAGAAAACAAAGGTATGCAGACAAATAACAGACTATAACCAAAGGTATGCAGACAAATAACAGACTATAACGAAAGGTATGCAGACAAATAACAGACTATAACGAAAGGTATGCAGACAAATAACAGACTATAACGAAAGGTATGCAGACAAATAACAGACTATAACGAAAGGTATGCAGACGTGCTGACCTGCACGTGGTGGTGCACCGGGAACATGACTGATACTGGCTAAGAGCTACCTATGGTCAAAACAGAAACAGGTTCCTAACCGAGGGCCTGGCCAGATTAGGATCAACATTCCTTTGATGTTGGACTGCATCTGCATGAGAGAAGAGAAACTAACAGTCTGCAAACAAATAAGATGGATATTTAAAATAGATGTGCACGCAAAACTCAAGTTCTGAAACAAAATCTTAGCCTGGACAAACAATCTGGACTTTCAGTCGGAGTTTACGGCCGGTGAACTTGAATCAAGAAGAAAATAAAAGAATGACAAAAGTTGACTGACTGCAAGCCCATGTGACGCATAATGCAACAAAAGGATAATGACAGGTAAGAGTTCATGAAATCCTGGTTTAACAAATCATATAAACACAGTTACCTTCATGTGTTGGCCAAACCTTCCAAACTTTCTGTCCCCACTGAAAACTGTCAACAGACTCTGGGAAGGGCTGGAGAGATTGTACAGAAACACAGAGCCGGCCTGTTCGAATGTGGCAGCAATGTCAAACTCATGGCCCATCACATCTGGGATGTCAGAGAAGGTGATCAGCTGATCATGTGGCAACAGTTACAGTGTCATCGTTGGCATTATGCTAAAGCCACTAAGTATTAAATCTTTGGTTCAGAGAAAATTTTGTTTCAACATTTTACTTTGGCAAAATTCCTAATGAAAAAAAACTGTAACTGAATGAAAGATAATATTTCATTGTGATCTAACTGTAGTAAGAATTCAGGTCTAAGCCTCTGGTATATTGTAAAGTTCCCGTGTGGGTTCCGGAGCCACACTGTGGGGGGTGAAAGAAACTAGACCCACGGCCTCCCCAATATGCATGTTGAAGGAGTCAAATAATTGGGGGCTTCTTTCGAAGTCGGAGTGCATCTGCCCGGGTGGCAAGGAACAACCAACTGCACAATAATAAGCCAGTAAAGCAGATGTACATGCAAAAACTCAGGCCCTGGCACAAAGCCAAAGTCCAAATGGATTTTCTGCTGGAACTTACAAGGTGAACAAAGAAGTATACTGTAAAAGGACAAATAACAGTCCGGCACAGTCGGGCAATCACACAGATACACACAGAGAAACATTTGTACACATACATCAGTCTGAAAATACACACTATCTGGCATTCACACTGACACACATAGAGAAACATTTGTACACATACATACATACATCAACAACATTTATACATACACAAACTTACATAAATCAACATATCCCTACATTCATATACAAACAAGCAAAATCCCATATTCACATAATTAATAGAAAAACATACTATGTACAGACACAATATAATATTCCAACTAGCAAAAGATAGGAAACAACATCTAACTCCTCTCTGTGACGCTTTATAGCATAAGTAGTGGGACAAACAAAGAAGAAGAAGAAGAAGTAGAAATTCAGTAGCATGAATATATTACAATGAACATTAAACAAAGTCTAGAACATTAAAACACCAGCAGAAAACATACGCACTTTGACCTGCAGCTGCAATGGCCAACACATCTGTCGACTGACCAAAGGGCTGCCCGAAAGCCACCTGGGCACCAAACAACTGAAACGTCTCTGTGCCCTTAAAGACCTGCTGTAACTGGACAGTGCCATTGTAAGTGGACATAAGGTGCAGCTGGCCAACCGACTGGACATCACTGGTGGTAAACGTACAGTCTGCTCTGTGATGATGTAAACAAGAAATATGCTCACAATTAAAGAAAGAAAAAAAAACAGTAGTGAGTAAAACAGAATAAACAATTTAATAAAACTAACCTTAACTAACTCTCAGCGGTGACTTTAAGTCGCATGGATGTCTTATTAGCCGCAGTTTATGCGGTGGTGGTCGCAGAAAGAGGTTCCCACTAATATATATACATATGATGATGTGTGTGTGTGTTAGGCTGAAAGTTCTACTTGGTCATCTACCTCTGGACTTAGTCTTGTTTCGGACAGTTAGTTTGCATACAGAGGATACAGTACCCAAGATATAAATAATTTAGGCAACTTGAATTTGAACTCAGCAACACCGGGCACTAAATGCATTCAAATGCATCCGTCGCTCCCGCAGCGCATGTCTTAAGGTTTAGATGTTTACTGCTCCAATAGCACACTGATTATCATATATCTCATTATCTTCCTCTCATACGCCCTCCTTGCGGATTCCATGTTCACACATTTTTACCCATGTTATTTCACCTAACCTTGTGGGTTCTATCAGCATTTGTTCATAAATGGTTTTCAGAATGTCTCTTTTGTGCAGTACAAGTTTTCCTTTAGCTATTGCCTTTGTAGTACCTCCCCACCCCCTTTCCCACTACCACCACACACGCACATGCATGCACAGGCACACACACAAACACACACGGACAGTATATCCATGTGAATGTGTAATGTTGAACTGCTAATGCCTGGTATCACACATGTCAAATTTGTCCTTTTGAACCCTCGGCAGTACAGAGAATCAGACACTATAATTTTTCAGCTAACTTAATTTCTGCTATCCCACTCAAGAGCTGCAGTGATTACCTCCACCTCCATCCTTCTGCTTGAAAAGCATCTAGATAGAGAAAGAAGAGTACTTTGATGCAGGCAAATATAAACTAAGTACTTTTCTAAAGCCAGATCACCCAATGTGGGTTCTGGGACTTCATTGTGGGGAAAACCAGAACTGACCCACTGCCTTCCCAAAAAGCATGTCATGTCCTAAGTGTTGACTAACTGGGAGCTTCTTTCAAAGTTGGAGTGCATCAGCCTGAGAGGCAGTGAACCAACAGTCTGCATGCACAAAAGTCAGATCTGTAAACAGGTGTGCATTTAGCCCTGGAACAAGAGGTAAGTCCAGAGGTGGATAAACAACCAGAACTTTGTGCCAGAGTTTACAGCCAGTGAAAGCAAAGAAGAAGAAGAAAGCCAGATGTATCATGTTCTCACCTGGCACACTTCCGATAGCAAGGTTCTCCAACTGCCAGATATGTTTCATTGTTACCTTTAAACTTCTTCACAGACATACTGCTGCCTAGCCAGCTGTAATTCTGGGGAAAGAAACATTATGTTATAAGTTATTTAAGATCTACGAGGTACCTTGCCTGTATTACCTTTACACGATCATTTTCCAGGGATTTACTAGAAACTGAAGGAAGCATTGAATAGCAACTTCAAAGTCCTACTTCATGCATCCTGCTCCAGAAGAGTGTTGCCTCTGCAAGTTTTAAGCATCTGAGGCGGCTAAGGACTGCTGGCTGCCTCTCATCCCTCCAACTGAAAAAGCTTATTAGTGTCTTACGCATAGAGGCAGTGGGTCTTTTGTTTTCAACTGGCAGCCCACAGGCCAAATCTGTCATGCATGAAAGACTAGAAAGCAGAGGCCCTAAGGATTGCCTTCCCACTGTCTTGTTGTAATAATGAAATTGTCTATGACTAGGGGCCCATGGATTCCTCTGGCCAATGACGATAATGACGATTCCCATTTTCAATATATTAGCCCCTGATTAAACTTAGCTGAATAGCCCTGATCTAGCAAGTCCTTGCAGAATGTCACTCTCATCCCGGTTTGCCTGAAAGAAACTCGGTCTCATGCCAGCTCTACCACCTCCTGCACTTTCCTACCCAAAGTGTCATATCCTGTGCCCATCTTCATGCTGGTCGATCCCTGTCCTTCTTTCCTGGGTCCCTGCCATTTGCTATTCTTTTAGTTCAATCTGCCATAGTGTTTGATATGGCCAAAAATTTCTGCTTCCGAGACAATTTAATGTTTATTAACCCATTTTTCTTGATAGATCTTTGAGGATGTCAATATTTTCTTCTTCTTTGTCTATGGTATTCTGAGAATCTTTCTATAGCAGTTCAGCTTGGAAGCCCATATCTTTCCCCTTAATGACTGCAAGACAGTCCACAACTCACATCTGTGTGTTACTACAGGAAAGATGCATGCTCCCAACATTCTGACTTTGAACAAAATAGCTTTAAATGGAAAATCTAACCAATCATCAACAAGCCTTGCATGAGTTGCTTGAGTACCTATGCTCCACTGGGAGCTGAACGGCAGAAAAAGAAGAAACAGTGGACTAAACTGAAGGCAGGCAGCCATGAAGTCTATTGTATCTGACCGTCAAAGGTGGAGACAGCTGATCAGACAGTCAACAGCAACTGGTGACCCAACAACATGCAGTGCTACGGGATGATGACGATGATGAGAATTAAAGCCCTGACAAGTCATTTAGATAAAGGTTTGAATTATCTTACCTGTGAGCCATGGATTAGAAAGTCATCTGGTGCAAGTGTCAACTGGAGTTCACCTACATCTGAAAACAAGAATACTTTGTGATATACTAAAGCAGAATTACAGGGAATACATATTGAGAAAGCCACCATCATTACCGATAGACTCTTGGTATAAGAGAAAAACTGACCATAAAGTAGCAGAGAAGATTGTTTTGATCACAGCAGCTGGCAAACTGGTTAGAATGTGGTCTCTCATGTGGGAGACCAGGGTTGAATCCTCTGTAAGGATTGGAGATTTCCTTCTGTCTGGAGCAAAATGGAAATCCTAACCTGCACAGTTTGTGGCGACTGCACTAGTCATGCAGCCTGAAATTCTCAGGCTCAAGATTCCCCGTCTTGTGCCAGCAAGTGTCAAATAGAGGCGGTAAAAAGAAGTTATGCTCCATGGTGGCTAGAACAATCAACAGCTGCTTGACAATTAATAAGATGAGTAGAGCAATCAGATAATAACAGGTGGAACAAGAGGAAGAAAAACAAGAAGCAGAAAAGCAAGAAAAGAACAAAGAAATAAAATGGAAGGAAGGAATGAAGGTTAGAAGACAGGAAGGAAGGAAGGATGCGGGAAGGGAGAAAAAGAAATAAAGGAAGAGGATGAAGAATGAATAAAAGATGGAAGAGGAAAAAAAAAAAAAGAGGAGAGAAAGAAGAGAATGAAGAAAGATGAAAAAGAAGAAGAGGAGGAGGGGGAGGGGAAAGTAGATGGAAAAAAGGAAAAAATGAAGGAAGGTGAAGAAAAGAAATAGAAGTATGGACTTTCCAGCAGATCAAGTGTTCAGGTTTGCTTATATACCTTAAAGATGAGCCTGGATTATAACCACGTACTTCAACATTGAAGCCGAGTGTGCTACTAGACAGCCACAGACAAGTTCATGAACTAAAATATTCAAAGTACCTGCATATCCACCGCTGGCATACACAACTGCAAGCATGCCCCTCTGTTCTCCCAGCCCAGGAGCAAATGGCGAGCCAATAACCAGATCCTCATAAAGGTCAGAGTTCAAATCACCAGTGGTAAGTGTTGTTCCCAGATTGCAATACACATCCTGTAATGGTGGCACCACAACAAAAAGTTAAAAGGTCACCCGAGGGCAGATTTTGCCCATGGCTAAAAATGAAGCGCAACTAGGTTTCTGTACATCTGCGACCAGGTGGCCAATTGGCTGGCCGGTAGACAACCTTGTCGCCAGTCGGGACAGTATTTAGGTCTGTCTCCTCTGATCACATCAACTCTGCAAGAATCCTTTTTCTTAGCTTTTGGTGGGGTGAGCAATGCTAAGTCATTTAATATGGCACACATAACCTAGTCACAATTATAACCTAAAGCTCCCCCTTTTGGGACGCTGGTTGAACGTAGCAATTTTTAAATATTTTTCCACAAAGCATGCCAAAAAGATTCTTGCACAATATGTCCCAACCATCCTCATACTAATACTTAACTAGCTACTCCTTCCATATGGCATTTAAAAAAGTCAAAATATGACTTGTCCATCCCAACAGGCACTGTTGGTATGTGGTCTTTTCTTTTGCCTTTCAATTCCCAAAGGGGCATTGGACAAAATCATCAAACCCATCCACATCAGACAGCAGGCTAAGTCCTAAAGTTAGTGCGCCCCAATATAACTGCAATTATTCTCCTTCTCATGATATAATCAAAGAATGTAGGTTGTCTCCTTCTTATGTGGGACATCAATTCTCTTTGTGAGTCCGTTTCTTACAAGACATCTTCATTACTTTTTGTATATGCCCAGGGTATTCTCTTCAATCATCTACAAAGCCATGTTGCCACCACTTACAAATAATTTTTTATGAATCACCCAATTGCGCATGTTTCATTTCCCTATATCAGGATAGTATTTATACAGTTCTTGAGAATTCCCTTTTTGGTCTCAACTGACAAAGACAGATGGCACAGAATGAATATGGTGTCAGCTTCATTTTTAGAGATCAATTAGGACTCAATGAGTAATGTGGTCACATTATCTATCCCTGCTTCTCTGAATATTTTCTGGTACATTTTAGGCTGAGTCGACCTGTAGCCCGTGTTAGTATGTAGCAGGTCCTAGCCTTGATGGAAAATCCAACATATGACCACAGTAACAGTTTCTGAGTAGTGGTCACACAAAGACAAGGTGCAATAAGAATAAATTGAAGCCACATGCACTTTGGAAGTGCTCAGTTTTTCATTCTAAATAAATGTATGTGACTGTTCTACGAAGCAAACAGAAGGGCTTGTTCCAGAGATCTTGTCCTGTCTGATGCCGCAAGGTATTCCAGGAGTAGAGAACAGAAGGGCTTGTTCCAGAGATCGCGTCCTGCTTGATGCCGCAAGGTATTCCAGGAGTAGAGAACAGAAGGGCTTGTTCCAGAGATCTCGTCCTGCCTGATGCCACAAGGTATTCCAGGAGTAGAGAACAGAAGGGCTTGTTCCAGAGATCTTGTCCTGCCTGATGCCGCAAGGTATTCCAGGAGTAGAGAACAGAAGGGCTTGTTCCAGAGATCGCGTCCTGCCTGATGCCGCAAGGTATTCCAGGAGTAGAGAACAGAAGGGCTTGTTCCAGAGATCTTGTCCTGCCTGATGCCGCAAGGTATTCCAGGAGTAGAGAACAGAAGGGCTTGTTCCAGAGATCTGGTCCTGCCTGATGCCGCAAGGTATTCCAGGAGTAGAGAACATAAGGGCTTGTTCCAGAGATCTTGTCCTGCCTGATGCCGCAAGGTATTCCAGGAGTAGAGAACAGAAGGGCTTGCTTCCAGAGATCTTGTCCTGCCTGATGCCGCAAGGTATTCCAGGAGTAGAGAACAGAAGGGCTTGCTCCAGAGATCTTGTCCTGCCTGATGCCGCAAGGTATTCCAGGAGTAGAGAACAGAAGGGCTTGCTCCAGAGATCTTGTCCTGCCTGATGCCGCAAGGTATTCCAGGAGTAGAGAACAGAAGGGCTTGCTCCAGAGATCTCGTCCTGCCTGATGCCGCAAGGTATTCCAGGAGTAGAGAACAGAAGGGCTTGTTCCAGAGATCGCGTCCTGCCTGATGCCGCAAGGTATTCCAGGAGTAGAGAACAGAAGGGCTTGTTCCAGAGATCTTGTCCTGCCTGATGCCGCAAGGTATTCCAGGAGTAGAGAACAGAAGGGCTTGTTCCAGAGATCTTGTCCTGCCTGATGCCGCAAGGTATTCCAGGAGTAGAGAACAGAAGGGCTTGTTCCAGAGATCTTGTCCTGCCTGATGCCGCAAGGTATTCCAGGAGTAGAGAACAGAAGGGCTTGTTCTGAGATCTTGTCCTGCTTGATGCCGCAAGGTATTCCAGGAGTAGAGAACAGAAGGGCTTGTTCCAGAGATCTTGTCCTGCTTGATGCCGCAAGGTATTCCAGGAGTAGAGAACTGAAGGGCTTTTGCCAAACATGACGTCCTGCCAGGTGCCGCAAGGTATTCCAGGAGTAGGCTAACAGTAAGAGATCTTGCTGCTTGATGCCACAAGGTACCAGACTGAGAGAACAGAAGCAGACTACTAAGATATGTCAGTAAAGTCAACTGTTACAAGTAAAGGCAGGAGCTGTTCTCTCCACATCACCGGCTGAGATGCTGACCTGGTCTATAAAAGTCAGTAAAGTCCTGGTCCTGTTGGAGGCAGCTGTTTGCCACATCACCCACTGAGTGCTGATTGGTCTATAATCAGTAAAGTCCTGGGAAGTAAAGGCAGCTGTTTGCCACATCACCCACTGAGTGCTGATTGGTCTATAAAAGTCTAACCCTATGTGTGTAATGTGCCTAAAGGCAGGAAAAGGGTCATTTATTTGTCTCTCTTTCTCTCTGGATCAGTTCAGATTGCTATGATGACAATCAGCATCACTCTGTCTGTCTCTCCTTATCTATTTCTCTGTCTCTGTGTCTCCAGTCTCTCTTTGTACCTCTGTGTCCATTACCCTTAGTTTCATTGTCCATCACCCTTAGTGTCATACTCACTGTGTCATTCTGTGTCTCCTCTGCCTCTCTCTCTCTCTGTCCCTCTCTCCCCTACCCACCCCTACCCCTACCTCTCTACACAAAGAGGACAAGTGTTACCTTACAGGCTATCCAGCCCCGAGAAACAAACTGTTTTTGACTCACAGAGGAGTAGAGGAAAACTCTTCCCTATGAAATGGAACAAAGAATACTGTTGTTAGTCATTACACAGTGACAGTTTGTCTCCAGCTTGAAAATACATTGCTTTGTTTCTGTCACAAGCTGGTTTTTCTGTCACACAGTTACAGTAATAAATATCATAATATTAGAAGTCTCATTTGAAACCCATTCCAACGATTCTTTATTGTAAAAGTATGAAATGAACATCAACAGGTGTGGCAGAACTAAACAAAGAATTCATTTTGAATGAATTATGCACAATGGGTTTGTTCAGAAAGGCTGATGTAAGCACTGAGGCAAACATACCACTGCTTAGGTTTTAGCAGTGGATGCTGTCTGCACACAAAAGGATGTGGTTACTCACTGAAGTGTATACAATGTTCATTATGTGTGCATGCCTGCAAAATCATTTTTCTTTGAGAGTGGTACTGACTGTATGACTGCACTGAGTTTGTATAGTATTTGTTAAGCATGACTGCATTGAGTTTGTTTAGTATTTGTTAAGTATGACTGCAGTGAGTTTATTTAGTATTTGTTAAGTATGACTGCAGTAAGTTTATTTAGTATTTGTTAAGTATGACTGCAGTGAGTTTATTTAGTATTTGTTAAGTATGACTGCAGTAAGTTTATTTAGTATTTGTTAAGTATGACTGCAGTGAGTTTATTCAGTATTTGTTAAGTATGACTGCATTGAGTTTGTTTAGTATTTGTTAAGTATGACTGCAGTAAGTTTATTTAGTATTTGTTAAGTATGACTGCAGTGAGTTTATTTAGTATTTGTTAAGTATGACTGCAGTAAGTTTATTTAGTATTTGTTAAGTATGACTGCAGTGAGTTTATTCAGTATTTGTTAAGTATGACTGCAGTAAGTTTATTTAGTATTTGTTAAGTATGACTGCAGTGAGTTTATTTAGTATTTGTTAAGTATGACTGCAGTGAGATTATTTAGTATTTGTTAAGTATGACTGCAGTAAGTTTATTTAGTATTTGTTAAGTATGACTGCAGTGAGTTTATTTAGTATTTGTTAAGTATGACTGCATTGAGTTTGTTTAGTATTTGTTAAGTATGACTGCATTGAGTTTGTTTAGTATTTGTTAAGCATACTTAACAAATACAACACAAACTCAATGTGGTCAGATGAAACAGACAATAAAGTACTTACTGTATATGTAAGGTTCACTGAACCAAAGCTCGGAGCTCCGACAGCGATATCCAGACTCCCATCTTTGTCAATGTCCAGTATTGCTAATGAGGATCCAAACTGTGAATATGCCTGCAGACAATTTTTGTTTTAAAGATAATCTAAGTGAAGTATTAGTAATCAGTCTATGTAGATTAGATGTTTGTGTTGCTTTAATACAGTCAAAGTAGACCTACTGGCTTGCTACTAAATTGGTTGTGTCTCTTCTACAGGATGTTGCAGAACCAACCCCAGCATTTTTTGGCTGTTGTGGTTTTTCTAGGCAAATTTTATGTTCAATAGTTTGTCACTGCTTTCTGAAACAGATGTCGACAACTTGCTACTACATGGTGGAAAATAAGTGTGAGCCTACTGTATCAGTGACAAAGTGAGCCAGCTTTACTTTACCAGAGGAGCCAAAAACATTGTAGGAATGGCTCACAAACTGGCCAGGGTGTTGGAGCACCTCTCATTGGTAAGACCCATGAATACAGTCCCCAGTTTGGGTCAAGTTAGGTCTTCCCAAGGCAACAGGGTTAACAGAAACACTTGAATTAAAGTGTGACATTGAAATAAGGTTGATAATAAATTATCAAGTGAATTAAACTAATTATCATTGTTCTTGCAATCTTTTTCTTCTGTTTTAGCCCTTAAAGTGGGGTTGATAGCTTGTGCTGTGACAGCTAAGCTGTGATACATCTACCTTTTGGTCCAACACATCTGATTTAAAACAAATTCCTATTAGTCAACTTTTTTCCAGACATGCCTGTCAGGAGTCAGTGGGTCTCTTCTCCCCCCCCCCCCCCCAAATGGGTCCCTGGAACCCATCCTGGGAATTGTTCTTACCAAAAAATGCTACAAGAAAAGGAATTGAAAAACATTTATCAATTACCCCGTGTGGGTCTTCAGGTCCTGGTATCATGACATCTGCTAGCTGGGTGAGATCCCTGGAGGTCAGGTTTAATCCATTGTCAGTACCTGTCGGGTTGTTCAAAGTAATAAAAGTAAAAAGGAACAAATGAATTAATGGATATTTTAAATATTTTCTTCAGTAAATAAATTCTTGCTGTGTTTGCTGAATAAACAAAAATCTAAGCTGAGGCGAAGATTTCTGCAAAACCAGACAGTTTTTATAGGCCAATAAGTGGAAACGTTAAACAACTCCAAGTGAAGGCAGAGTGTTTCCTGTACAAAAAATAAAACATATTTCTTTTCTTAAAATTTATTTTCCGTTTAATTTGGTGCCAAAATACAAAATATGATAAGTGCACGTTAAATAACAGTGAAGCTATGGCATTTTTAGTACACACTATCTGGGAAAGTACAAGGGGTAGTTAAGGTCATGTAATTTGGTAGTCAGTGGGTTAAGAAGTATCATCATCATCATGTTCTCCCGTGCATTTAGTTTCCATATCTTTTAGCAAGATTATCCATGTTGTCTGCTTATGTAACATGCAACAGAGCACCTAACAGAGAAAACACAGAGATCAAAGCAATCATTTCAGAGAAAAAATAGTATTAAACACATCAATGTATAGAATAAAAATGAAGACTAAAAGTCACCTCTGCTTACACAGGAAGAAAAAAGTTATATCATCATTTGTTTTGGTTTAAATCCACAAAACCAGGCCACTGAATGAACCAGATCTGCAGGAGTGGAAGTGACTCATAAATAGCAGGAACAATAAAATATTGATATTATTTAATATTTCATAAACTTACCAAATAAAATAAAGACCATGCCAGTCTTTTGGTTCACAGCAGAGAAAAATCCTGGCGCTCCAATCACCACATCTTCATTTCCATCCTGATTGAGGTCTGCAACAGCGTAAGCACTGCAAGATGAAAAGAAGTCATACGCTGAAACCGGCCGCAGTTATGTTTCACACAACAGCTCAGCTGGAAGGCGGCACAACTGTAGGTGAGTCAACAGGCACTGATATGCCAGTTTTCATTTATAATGATCTTCTTCTTCTTCTTTGCATTCACCAGCTATAAACTCTGGCAGAGAGTTCTGGTTGTTCGTCCACTGCTGGACTTTGGTCTTGTTCCAGAACTTGAGTTTTGCATGCACATCTGCTTTACAGGTCTGACTTATTTGTATGCAGACTATTGGTTCCTTGCCTTGCAGGCAGATGCACTCCAACTTGGAAGGAAAGATCCCTAATTAGTCAACTTTTAAATATGCTTGTTGGTGAGGGAGGGGCAATGGGTCTATTCTTGTTTTCTTCTTCCCACAATGGGGCTCTGGAATCCTCACAGGGGAAATCCTGCAACCACCACAGGGATTTTACCGATCAATGCTTCTCTTCTGCTTGGCTGCTCGCCAGAAGGACTTGCCCCAGGTTGACCCAGCCTAAAATGGTCAGCAGGAAATGATTGGGGTAGTAAAGGTGGTCACTGTAATGCTGACCCCATCATCCAAGGTGTGATCCACACAGAGGTGATTGTGACCTTATCATCCAAGGTCTGATCCACACAGAGGTGATTGTGACCTTATCATCCAAGGTCTGATCCACACAGAGGTGATTGTGACCTTATCATCCAAGGTCTGATGCACACAGAGGTGATTGTGACCTTATCATCCAAGGTCTGATCCACACAGAGGTGATTGTGACCTTATCATCCAAGGTCTGATCCACACAGAGGTGATTGTGACCTTATCATCCAAGGTCTGATCCACACAGAGGTGATTGTGACCTTATCATCCAAGGTCTGATCCACACAGAGGTGATTGTGACCTTATCATCCAAGGTCTGATCCACACAGAGGTTATTGTGACCTTATCATCCAAGGTCTGATCCACACAGAGGTGATTGTGACCTTATCATCCAAGCCTGATCCATTCAGAGGTGATGTTGACCCCCATCATCCAAGGTGTGATCCATTCAGAGATTCAACACGTGATCCACTTAGAGGACAAGAAGAAAAGGAAGATGTAAAACAAATAACATGAACACACGACTATATTTACACAGCCAACACTGATTGCTCACAGTAAGTTGAGTTGAGTCCAGAACTGACATCACAGCACTCGGGGCATTCCCATATGTGCTCCATCCTCATCTTCAGCAGCCAGCGCAGAGTTCCAATACTGATGGTACTGGTCACAATCTTGGTTATAATACCGTCTTGCCTTTCCTCTGAGTGTAGTCAGCCGGCCCAGGTGCCTAATTCTCTCCCGGCCATAATAATCTTCTTTCTCTACAGATTCCATTGCTTGTTCCCAAGGGTCTGCTGACAATAAGCGAGCAACATATTCAACATAACATGTCAGGCATACCTTCCAAGCCCAGCATTGTCCTGGTATGTGGTCAGTACAGCATCAGGTAGTTTTCTGTTATCAGTGACAATCATCATCTGTTTCACACTGCTGACATCACGGCTACCCATGTGATGGTCATGACTTCTACTTCTTGTTGAATCTTCAATCTTTTGCTGAAAAATTAATTATGAGTTATCAGTAAAGAACTGACATCATAGCACTCTGAACATTCCCATAAGTACGCTGTCCCTATCTTCAGCAGAGTTCCAATTCAGATGGTACCAGTAACAGTCTGCTCGTATATCTGTCTTGCCCCTCCCTTGAGTGTTAAGCGTCGGCATGATCGCCTGGTCACTCCTCGGAGCATCATTCTCTTCAGACTGATGACCTAATTTTCCCTCTATACTGTCTACTCATTCTCTTTAGACTGATGAGCTAATGTCCCCTCTATACTGTCTACTCATTCTCTTTAGACTGATGAGCTAATGTCCCCTCTATACTGTCTACTCATTCTCTTTAGACTGATGAGCTAATGTCCCCTCTAGACTGTCTACTCATTCTTAAAGGGTCCTTTCAACATCTGGCTTGTAGAAATAAATTAGCTATATCAAGACATGGTAATGAAGAACAGTTGCCAGAGATTTGTGTGGTAGTGAGAAAAGCCCTGAGACAACAATGTCTAGTGCAGTCTTTTCTATTTACTGGTCCACAGATAAAATCTAATGGGTCGTTGTAAACACAGGAGTCAACAAAACACAATTTTGGGTTTTCAATATCTGCTAGTGAAACTTGTTGGACTGGATTCCATTCAGGATATCAAAGTGACTGCACAAGAAAGAAGGACATGCCGAAAAAGCCTGTGAGCCCAATGTGGTAGATAATAAATGGTACAATAGAACAGTGAATGAATGAATAAACGATACACATTTACAAAACACCTTCAACCGTACAACAGTGAAAGAATGAATAAGTGATATACATTTACAAAACACCTTTCACCGTAGAATGAAATCTTTTTCTGCAATTTAAACATTTATCAATTATAATACATTCTTCTAACTGAGCAGCTGTTGCGGTGTAGTGGATAGATGCCAGCTTGTGGATCAGAAGGTCATGGGTTCAAGTCCTGATGGAGCCGGACTGTTTTTTTTAAAAAAAATGACCTTGGCCCCCAGGTCAAAACAACTTTAATATGGATACTTTGTAATGTCCTGGGAAGTAAAGGTGGTCGGCATGATGTTGAGCACACCACTCAGCGAGTGCCGACTGGTCTATGAATATAGTTCTATCTCTATATACCAGTGCATCTGAGGGCATGGCAAGGGTTCTTTATAAACAGTTCTTCAGGACGACTATTTGGAAATGGAAATATGGAGGTCCAAGGCAGACCCTGGGGGGGGGAGGGGGGGGGGGGTGTGTGTGGGGTCAGCAGGTCCTAGCTAAATGGCAGCTACTGCTTTAGTGAGTTCTCTTATCTGGACCTTTTCCTGCACTACTCTGAGTCCTAATCTAACATCTGCAAATGTCTTCTTCCATCGATTTTTTAGAGGAAATGGTTATAAGGAACGGAACAGCAAAAAAGCAGCTGTTTTACTGAATTTGTACGGTTTAGATTTTGGTGTTGAAGAAGCTGTCTTGCTGAACAGGAAAACAGCAGCTGTTTTGCAGAGTGTTTATTGTTTGGATTATAGTGCAGGAAAAACTATCATGCCGGACAGGAAAACAGCAGCTGTTTCGCAGAGTGTATATTGTTTGCATTACAGTGCAGGAAAAGCTGTCATGTCAGACAGGAAAACAGCAGCTGTTTCACTGAATGTATATTGTTTAGATTATGATATAGGAGATGCTATCATGGTGGACAGGAAAAAAGCAGCCACAATGTGCATTTTCTGTTAGAAGCTGTCAGACACTATTTCACTGCTTCCAAATATACTGGCAGTGCCTACAAGGTGGATTCTGGGATGGGCCAAGCAGGTGGAGTTGGACAGGACTACAGCAACTGTTTCTGTCTACAGACTGTATAGTGGCAAGAATTTAAAATGTTATTTAACCACATTGCTCACATACAGTGTACAATTTTACCTTCAACTTCAGGCCAGGTTGGAAGATCATGCCTCTGCCAGATTTCTTAACCTCCACATCCCCGAGGCTTGAAGCAAACATGTTTTGATGGGTGTAAAAACCATTCTTCAGCAAGGCAGAATTTCTTCTTGGTGGTGCCAGATTTTTGGTATCATTACAGCGAACAAATAACGGGTTATAATCCATTGTACACAAACTGGGGAAACCAAATTTTTTTTTTTACAACTGTTTTATAGACAGATGCAGCTGCAAATTTTGGCCACAATAAAACATAAAAAGTGAAAACATACTATAACAAGTGAAAACAATTTATATTAAAGATATCATCATTATCACCACCTGCCTTGCCGACTGGTGTGGGTGTTCATTCCTCTCTACAATATACCATCTACAAATGATTGTACTGACATCCCCTCCATTCCATGAAGAAAGTATGTGGGTTCTATGGTGTAGTGGTTATCACATCTGCTTTACACTCAGAATGTCGCGAGTTCAAACATCACCAGTACCTTCACCTGTCTTTTGATATGCATATTAAATGAATACAACATGCTTTATTGATAAAATACAACTGCTGTGTGAAAGACAGGTGTTTGGAAGGGCCGAATGTTAGATGGGCCTGCGTGCCCAATTTGTGACCCTTTGAAAATAAAGTTCGCTCATTCGTTCTTTTTTCACTGATTTTCCAGTTGTCACAACATGTTCTAGTTTTCTTCTTCTCATTACATGACCCAAAAATGATGACTGTCTCTTTCTGTTTGTATAAGTTGTCTTCGAGCCCTAGCCTCTTGCAATATTTCTGGGTTGCTCCTTTTGGCTGTCCAAGGAATTCTAAGGATCCTTGTGTTAAAAAACCACACCTCCAAGATCTCTGTATCTAATAGGTCTAATATCCTACCACAGATGATGTCGAGGACAGTCCAACATTTTAAAGGGTGGTCAGACTGGGTTTCCCGGCTTTCTGATGCTTTTAACGATCCAAAAACCTCTAGAACTGGCCCTAACCATAACCCACCTACGTCCCGCGAGAGAGTGCAGGCTAGGTCCCACGTGTCCAAAGACTGCATGCAGCCTAGGTCCCACGACTGCCTGCAGCCTATCTACCACCCAATGAAATATTAGACTTTCCTGTGACCTGTGGATTTACCCTGTTAGGGGTAGAATATTAATAAAGCACCTGGTAAACGTCTGCTAAAGAACACCAGGAAAAATGTACTCACCTCATGCCATTCTCCACCGCAAATGTGAAATACCTCCATGTTCGCTGAGTCCAGTCAGCCATGTCTTGTAAGCCACCCAGGAAGTAGTCGTACAGTTGGTCAACCAAGAATGGACTGTGTCTGGCCGAGATCGGGAAGTACTGAGTTGGATTGACAAACAAACCTTGAATTTCTACACAATGAGTGATCTCTTTGATGGAAGTTGCTGGGTGTTTTTAATCCTGACTTTTTTGATTGGTTTTGATTTACTTTTTATTCCTGACTTTTTGACTTGTGATATATTATTTAACTCTGACTTTTTGACTGGTTGTGATGTAATGAAGAAAAATCACTCTCAAAGAAAACACTGTATTGTAAAATAAAATGATTTCATTAAAAAAAATGCAAAATTTTCTGAGGCGAGGGAAATATTTCCTTTTTCTGATGATTCTCCTTCTCAAACCATCACAATGTAGGATAAAAACTGTACACCTCTAGCTGGGAGAAACAGAACTGTTCTTGCAGAAAACATCCTTATGAACAATTGAACAAAACAAGGATGAACTGACACACTCCCTGTGTGCGTTCCGGGCCCCATAGTGGGGAAAACAAAAGAGCCCACTGCCTTCCCAACAAGAAACCGTAGTAGTTGATTAATTGATGGCATTCTTCCAAATCAGAGTGGATCTGCCTGAAAGGTGTGGAGCCAACAGTCTGCATATGAATAAGTCGGATCTGTGAAGCGGATGTCCGCTCAACACTCAAGTTTGTCATGAATGTCGCCAAAGCTGCGGTGTTTGTCCTTTGTCTGTCGCTCTCGACAGGTGGTTAGACATTCTGTGGAGGGAGACCAAGACATTAGGGATAAAACTTGACTTTAACCTTTTTTTTAAGTAGAAAATTATTCTAATAAGCTAAATTTTCATTATTCAAAGCTTACCTTCTTGAGGGCAACCCGCTCAGCAATTCTGCAATTCAAACAATAATTACACATTATACTGTTGTTATTTTCACAAGAAAACAGATCTGTGTAAAGTAGGGTCAGGATAATCTAAACGGTTCCAAAGTTCGCATTTTTAACTTTAGTGTCAAATCAGCATTGCTGTTAAGATCATGACCTGAACATTGGGAAGAACTGGCTCATAAACAGCATCCTCTACCAAAAGTGGAGGTATTCTGAACATGTTAAGTGCCATGGTGGTCTGGAGAGAACAGGGATGGAAGGTGCGCGTTCCAGATAATGAGGCAGAGGCTGACCTCCGTAAAAGTGGACTGAGGACAAGGTAGAGGCACTGGCTATGAAAGCACACAAGGCTGCAAAATTTTCTAGAGAAAGAGATACTTTCATGTCCTATGACGAGAGTGACATTCTGTAAAGAACATGCTGACTGACTGACTGATTGTATAGATCCGAAAAATGAAGCCTGATTAAAAACAATTACTAATAAATTACAAACATTCTTCTTCTTCTTCTGCGCTCATCCGAAGATGTAATTGTGTTGTGTCCGTTTACAGCATGGCTGCGATATTTGCACCTTTCGGCCAACACTTCCGATTTCTGCAGGCATTTGTTGACCGGGTTAGCCTTCCCGGAATTACAAACATTCAATAACTGGTACCTTGCCAGACAGAAACACTAAGATGGTGTAACAGAATCACATGACAGTCACTGTGCTATAATAAACTACAAACATTCAATAACTGGTGCCTTGCCAGACAAAATCACTAAGATGGTGTAACAGAATCACATGACAGTCACTGTGCTATAATAAACTACAAACATTCAATAACTGGTGCCTTGCCAGACAAAATCACTAAGATGGTGTAACAGAATCACATGACAGTCACTGTGCTACAGGGGCACCATAGCCACCTTTATTTCCCAGAAAATTCCAGGTACTCATTTTAGAATGGCATTACCCAGGAGAAGAGGTTGCTTAAAAAATATCTCTGCCTCAAACAGGATTTGAACAACAGACCATTAGACTGGCAGGCAAGAGCGTTAGAGCTACTCCAGCTCCCATTTTCAGAATGCTGATTACTGATTAGAGAATCAATATCACAGCACACTCGGCATATCCATAGGTGCTCCGACTCCTGCAGAAATGTCTTAAGTTGTAGATGCTAACTGTTCCCGCAGCTCACTGAATGCATCAATAGGTAATCAGGTAACCACAGTTCTAACTACATGCCAAACAGATCAAGCTACAGTTGTTTTGTTTCTGTGCCAACAAAAACCACACAGAATGTCCGTCTCTGGCAGATCATGTGCCCTGACCAGCAGGGTAGGTGCTCAACCCTCTCTACAGATCTCGGTCCTTAGTGGAGGATTTAACTCCTTATATCAAGCTTCCAGTCCAAAATGGAGGATTAGGCATGCATCGCAGAATGTTCAGCTTCGAAGTTATTTTTATATTTTAATTTCCAACAGCACTCTGCTAATGCAGTTTCAACATATGGATGGAAGTTTGCGGTTAAGCTGCCAGAGTTACTGAGTTTAGTGCTTGGTGCAGCCCTGTGAGCCCTGTTTTTTATCATGTGGAATGCCTTTCATTTGTTCAGCTGCTGTGTCGTGGTATTCAAAACGGCCGGTGGTGCGGTTTACCCATGGGCTGGTGAAATACCTTGTGTAATAATTCGACGTCTGTATAGCCATCTCATTGTGACCGAGTACTTCCATCAATGACAAATTGCATTTCTGGTGGCGACTGTTAGCTTTGGCGCCTCTAGCAACTGCCATATGCATTTAGTGAGTGCATAGATTTCTGGATTATGCCGGGACAATTGTTTGTTCACCAGTTTTTCAAATAGGACAGACGAACATTGCATTTAGTTTTCACTAGCATGGGAATGGAGCGAGTATAGGGTGACCGGATTGCAGTTTTTTTTTTTTTTTTTTTTTTTTTTTTTATCGATCACCGGCTGTGAATTCCAGTGGAAGGTACCGGTTAATCGTCCGCTTGGACTTTTGGCTTTCACCTGGACCTGATTTTTGTGTGTACAACCGTTTTTCATTTCCCTGCCTCATGGGCAGCTGTACTCCGACTTCGAAGGAAGACGTCAGGCCTATTTCTAGGGTGACTGTGGCCATTGTTTTGTGTGGGTCGAGACGTTGCCTGATTTGTGTGGTGTCCACTTTGTCTCCTTCGCCGCAGGTATTGCCACCGGAGTACCCCTTTGGGGCAGCCCCCTGTGGAACAGTTAGCCCTCAAGGGAAGGCAGGGGCAGATCATGGGCATTCCCCGCCATCCAAGGAGGCTTCCATGCATGCAGAGCCGGCACATAGCGCTCTGGTTCTGGGCTCACCCAAGGGATCGTCACGTCCTGCACATGCCTGCTTAACCTCACAACCGTATCAGGCCTCCCGCTCGACAGGGGCTGCGCCCTCTGGAAGTCAGTGGGGAGCAGCCCGTGGGTTTTGGACTTTTGTGACCACACAGATAGGTACATTCTTTTTTTTTTCTTCACACGTTAGATTTTTTTGACGAGCCGTTAGCCCGACAGAATTTTACATCCTGCATCAGGCATATCGTTATCAGTTTTGTCCCAACACTCGGGCGAGTGGGGTCTTTGGGTGTGGACATTCGGTCTTTTTCAGTTCAATACAAATTTTGATGGTCAGATTTTGATCGGTATGATCTAGTTTTGTCGGACATTTAGGCTTAGCCATCTGATGGATGGTTGCTGTTGTGGTGTACCTCAGCGCGGTGACGACGACACTGAGGGTTAACCGAGGATGTACATGAATGGCCAGCCTACGGATGGTTGCTGTTGTGGTGTACCTCAGCGCGGTGACGACGACACTGAGGGTTAACCGAGGATGTACAAGGATGGCCAGCCTATAGATGGTTGCTGTTGTGGTGTACCTCAGCGCGGTGACGACGACACTGAGGGTTAACAGAGGATGTGCAGTGGACAATGTTCTCTTTACTCCGCAGTCTTTTAACCAAGGGTTGTAATTTTGGCTGTACGTTTGGCAAACCTACTCATGTTCCTAATGAGTTTTGATAACATTTTTCACCCAAGCGTTTGGGGGCGGACTGATGAGAGCCACAAGGACACATCACCTCTGGGGGCCGCCGAACTCCGAGATCCCCTGACAGCTCTGTTAATGCTCATTTGAGACATTATCCGTGGCGCACGACGAGGACGTGCTGTAGGGGTCTTGCGTGAGGTTCCGTACAACCAGGATAGTAAAGGACTGGCGCCCGAGTGACGTACGGAGTATCTCCTTATACACATCATGTTGGACTTAACTTCCCCTCACGCCTGTGACATAAATCACCACGCCACACCGGATTGCAGTGATGTTTAAACCTCGACTACTACTACTACATGAAAGCAACAGACTATTATACTTAGACTACGTACCGAAAACAACAGACTGCAGCCATACGTACGAGAAATTCAAGACTGGGGATTCAGAACCTGGACCATGTGGGCAGTTCACAGAATACTGAAGATGTGCTACAACCCAGCTATATGAACCAAGTATTAATCCGTATAAGTGGACAGCTGCAGCAGAGCTCCTAATTGTCTTGAAAGTTGGAAATTGCCATCAAAGGCAGAGGTAACAGATCCCTATGTGGAGTGGAGTGGAAGGTAATGGAAAACCACCCTATTATCTTCCCAAGCTTTTATAAAATGAAACAGTTCAGTTCAGAAGGCAGTGATGACAATTAACATTTAACTGAGCATTCTTTCACTTAGTTCACAATGAAAACAGACCTAACATGATCATGCCATCACAAATCCGGTTGTCCTCTCCAAGTGCACATTCTACAGAGTAGATACGCATAGAGTTAATTTCATGAAACCTTACTTTGTTAGATACAGCAGCTTACTGCATGTGACAATGACATCTTCCGTCACCTGCTCTGTCCCATTTAGATCTCTGTATATGAGTAGTAAATCCTCAACTGGTATGTACCTGCATATAAAACAGCACATCTGTATTTTTAATAAATCTAAAAAACAAAAACAAAAAAAAAAAATGTCTTAAGAAACATACTTCTTCTTCAAGTTCACCACCAATAAATTCTGGCAGAAAGTTCTAGTTTTTCATCCACCTTTGGACTTTAGTCTTGTTCAAGAACCTAAGTGTTGTGTGCACATCCATTTCACAGATCTGCCTTATTTATATACAGACTGTTGGTCCCCTGCCAATCAATCAGATGCACTTTGACTTTGAAGGAAGCCTCCAATTAGCCAACTCCTACAACATGCTTGTTAGGGAGGCAGTTGGTCTATTCTTGTTTTCCCCAAACAATGGGGCCCCACATTGGAGCCCAACATTGGAGCCCCCACATTGGAGCCCCACATTGGAGCCCCCACATTGGAGCCCCCACACTGGAGCCCCGGAACCAACACACGAGAAAAGAGACATATAAAATTGCCCATCTTTATTAAGAGACCTACAAAACAGAAACATTTATCAAAAGACATTTAAAACAGCACATCTTTATCATACACAAAATAAAAGTTACTTGTATATTCTTCACAGAATGTTGAGGAACCAACTCCAGCAATTTCTGGAGTCCCCAACAAGATAGGGAAAGCCAATCACAGAAATGAATGGAGGGTTGAGATATCTGCAATGATTAATCTCAAGGGGCTCCAATGCCAAAGAAGACCAATAAAAAAAAAGTAAAGTTCCCTTTTCACGCCGTTCGGCGCATCGGGCATATGGGCAGAGCGTCCCATATTTTTACAGACCATCAGCACTCTGTGGGTAATGTGATCAGCATTACGCCGGCTGTCTTTACTTTCCCAAGACAGCCCATCCTGGTACCCATTTTAGGCTGGGTCGACCTGCGACGTCCCATACCACGACAAAAATCCACGCAGCCTGCAGTGGGTTTCGATCGCGGTATGCTGGCTTACGAGTCGGAAAGAAGACCAATACTTCCCTCTAATCCAGAGAGTGACGCCCAACAACGATACATAACTCCTCCTCGACAAATACTAGTCCCAACACAACCATGACTTCTCACAATTAATGTCAAAAGAATATACAAGAAACATGTAAATCGGCACTCACCATTCACCAAAAATATCACTGTAGTTCAGATTTAGCTGAAACAGGTTCAAGACATCCCCTCCTGAAACATATGGTCATGTAACACTAAAATTAGTTCATTCTGATTTCATTAATTTATCAGTTTAGCTCAATAATGTTTAACTTTTAATTTACCATTAAATACCTTCAGTTTACTAATACTTATCATTGTGTTTTTAAAAATACAACTGTGAGTTTACCAATGCATAACTGAGCAAACATTTGACAATACTAATTTAAAAGGCATAATTTTTCCCCCTCGATTAACCGTGTTGCACCAAGTGAGCCGATTTTCCCCATTTTTAAGGTGTTTTTTAATAGCATGACATCTTGTGTACAGTGGCCAGTACAGCTATATAACAAATTTGGTACTGATTGCAATTGCTCAGTAAAAAGCTGTGATGATGATGATGATGACATTCAACCCCACCAGGACATCACACCGAGCGATAAACACCCAGTGACACAAAGTGCCACCATTCAAATAAGAATCACCTTGAGACAGGTCCCAGAAACCATGTTCAACCCATAGGTTGGGTTATACCAGGACACCTGGCAATAGCCAGGGTGGGGCTTCAAGGATGTAAAGATTTGGTGAGTATAATTTTATTTACACACACACACACACACACACACACACAAACTTGAGATTTTTTGTTGGGGGATGTGGGGGGGGGGGGGGGGGGTGTTTTCTTTTTAACTGAGATGTCAAAGTGAAGACATTTTTTTTAAAATCCTTACAATGGTATTTTGCCCCACATGACCAAACTGCCAATTCTGCCTTTATTATACAACTGTTGCAGCATAGGCAGGAGGCTTTTGATCATGAGGATTTATGGCAGCAAGGCAGCAGTACTGTCGCCTTGAGCATGCAGGATTTTATTTTGCCCCTGCTAGAAAAATCCCCAGCCTTATACAGGATTCGAACCTGGGTCTTCCACTTGAGAACTCAGAGTTCTAACCGTTTGGCCAGCCACCCCTCTCCACATGGATATACATCAACAAAATGATGTTTCTCATGGGCACAGGGAAGGACACCAGTTCATTCTTTGCTCTGTGTGATTATTTTCCTCCATGTAAAAAATCATTTTCAGGCTAAATAATTACTCTTATGTCCAAAACTTCATTTATTAAAAGACTTGTTGGCCACAATGTCGCAGTTCTCACCACATTTACCTGTCTGATCAGTGGGCACAGGTTTTAAGTGTGTGGATTTCTATAAAAAATGATTAAGACTCCAAATTTCTTCTGTCGTCTCTTCTCTTCCTCTATTTTTAAGGGCAATTTTAGGCAAATATACTTAGGTTTTTGTTTTTGTTTTTTTTTTAACAATTTTTAAAAGGGTAATTTCTTTTATAATTCTTACAGGGGAAAGGGGTTCAACGTTAGTTTTTTGTTTTTGACAAACGTCATGGTAGTGCAGGGGTTAAGGTACTTGCCTGCAAACCAAGCAGACATGGGTCAAATCTCTATCAAAAGACTTTTTATTTTTCACCGACCTAGGCTCCTAGATCCACTCAGCTTACAAACATGACACCGGGAAATTTTCTGAGAAGTGAAGCCTTAATCAGTGTCATATTACCCATAACCCTCATCAACTACTGACAGGTCTACGAAAAGCTAGCATCATATGTCATATGTTTAATACGCCTCAAGACTTGGAAACCAAACCTTATCATCTATATCCCATAAACCTGTTTGGCGGAAAGGAAATATTTTTCTATGTTTAGTATACTAGCTGTGGTAGAGAGCTGGAACACTGATATCCAACTCATGTAATAGTTTTTGAGCGGTAAACTAACAGACAATGATACACACGACACACAATCTTTACAAACTAACAGACAATGATACACACGACACACAATCTTTACAAACTAACAGAGAATGATACACACGACACACAATCTTTACAAACTAACAGAGAATGATACACACGACACACAATCTTTACAAACTAAGAGACAATGATACACACGACACACAATCTTTACAAACTAACAGACAATGATACACACGACACACAATCTTTACAAACTAACAGACAATGATACACACGACTCACACAATCTTTACAAACTAACAGACAATGATACACACGACACACAATCTTTACAAACCCAAATCTCCAGCAGTGTGGGCACTTGGGAAATCTCCATGAAAATCTGTCTGAAAACCATAAAATTGCCAAACTGTTCATAAGAAATCAACTATAAAATGACATGACTGCATTCTATCATTAATACTGTTGCCTTGAGAGGCCACAAAACCTTCCGACTGGGGCCATTCCTTGTAAATGTCACTTTGCCAACTTGTCTATAGTGAACTGTATATAAAACGTATAGTAAACGCCACTGGCTGTGTTCACGCCTGCATGAACATTTATGAGATCATAATGTATCTTTACGGGGATTTTCCTTCAAATCATATGGTTTTTGCAAAACCAAGTTGACATCAAATTTTTACAAAAGCCTCAGTGGTAGCGGTCAGGGGTCATAATGCCATGAGTCACCTGCTACATATATTTTTTTAGACCCCACAGAATGTAATCCATTTAATTTTTCACTCTGTTCAAGTTGACTGAATACTCCTTTTATATATCTTTATATATTCCAGCAAACAAAAATGTCTAATTGTTTTTAAAGCATTTGCAAACTTCTCCAAAGTACACTGACATATTATAACTTAACAGGTTGAACAACAAATGTTGCGAACACCACACAGGTGATTGTTGTCAATTTTTTTTTTTATTTAAACAATGTGAACTTGTCGGCCAGTGCACATAAGAGGAAAAAACACATCTAGGGGAACTAAGTTCGGCCACTTGACAAAGCATCACTCGAATTCATCAAATACCTTTGGTGCACAATATATTAGAATAATACACATAGACTCTTTGACATTCACAAACCATCCAGACTGAGAGCAGTCGACGACATTCAAGCTTGACAGGAAGTCCAATCAAAAGGATAGCCAGGGTTCCAGGGAAACTCACAGTCAAACTTAGGAACAAGCGTTCACTAACAATTAGATTCATTGAGCATTCGCTCCATCATCCCCATGTAACATGAATTATTGAGGAGAAAATGATCACTAAGGGGAGCTTCTTTCATCCACCTGTTCCACAACCTGAGTGTTGCGTGCATGTCTGTTTTACATATCTGGCTTATCGTTATGCAGACTGTTAGTTCCTTGCCTCTTGGGCATATGCACTCCGACTTTGAAGGAAACCCCTAATTAGTCAACTCTTACAACAAGCTTGTTAGGGAGGCGGTGGATCTTTTCTTGGTTTTCCCCAAGACAGCGTCTCAGAACGTACCTGAGTATAAATGTCTACAAACGGCTTACAGTGAAAGTGAGGCTGAAGGACCCCAGAATGCACATGGGGATAAACATCTACAAGGGCTTAGGGTAAAGAAGAGAAAGAAAGTAACAAGTACGCCTTGAGGCTTATCGGGCATATGGGAAGAGCGCCCATATTTTTACAGACCATCGGCACTCGGTGGGTAATGTGGTCAGCATTACGCCGGCTGTCTTTACTATCCCAGGACAGCCCATCCTAGTACCCATTTTAGGCTGGGTCGACCTGCGACGCTCTGTACCATGATTAAAATCCACGCAGCCAGCAGTGGGTTTCGATCGCAGTACGCTGAATTACGAGTCGGACTCGCAACGCCTAAGCCACAAACGCCGCAAGAGAAAGAAGGACAACATAAATATATACCACACATACATGGAACTGTGGTAGCCTGTCAACCTAATCACCATTTCATCAGCAGATTTTTAAAAGTTTTGAGTTTGAAGAGACCTAAAAAGAGGCACCAAAGAAATGTTCTTGGGAGTAAGGGTGGCTGTCATGATACTATGTCACTGATCGAGTGTGAATGGCTCTACAGCAATTTGTGTCCAAAACAGATCAGTGTGTTCAAATGGATTCTTCCCTTTTTTCCTACTCACATGCAAAAACTCATATTATTTATCATGTTAGATAAGTCATCACTCTGATCATTTCTACTCACTTTAGCCATTGTTTGCAAGAATCCCTGGTCGATGCCTAAAGAGTGCCATGAAACATCAGCTACCTGGTGTGACTGAACACCCATGATAAAAGCCACCAGCTTCTTCACATCCTTGAAAGAAAAGACATAAACAAGTCTAGAGGAGGGACATAAAAGGTTAAAGTCTAGCTGATGTAGTATCTTAGGCATTGAATAAACTGAACTAGTGGCAGTTTCTCGAGGATCCATTGAGACGTCAATCCAAGCTTGCAAAGTGAGATTAGGAGATTTCGTTATGGCGAGAGTTAGTGAGAAAGAAACTTGATCCACAGTCTCATCAAGCACTAATCTAATTTACTTAGGTCACTTTATCCCCTTATACAAAGGATATTTTACAATCTACCATCATTGTCATTAAGTGCCTTGCCAACTGGAGTGAGTGATCATGCATCTTCATTAGCATGTATCAGTTCACTGTGACAAAAAGCAGTAGAGTAGAAACTCTCTCTCTACCGGCAGGTGACATCTGCACTAACTTCAGAGCTGAGGCAACTGCCCTCCTTTCTGCAGTCCAACATCTCATCACTCAAGAATACAGAGGGCACCAAATTGTTATACTCAGTGACTCATTGTCTGTTCTCCAAGCACTATGAATCAAAAAAACAAGACAAACTAATTGCAGATCTAAGGACCAACATTGGCTTACTCTCCAAGGAAGCAGAACTGGTCTTGCAGTGGATACCAGCCCCACTGTGGTATTCAAGGAAATGAGAGAGCAGATGAATTGACAAAAGCTGGGAGTAATCTTCCACAACCTCATCCACCACACAGCTACAAGGAAACCAAAACAGCGCTAAAGCAGTCTTTCAAGCGGGAGTGGAGAAGGCAGAATGGAGATTACAGACCAGAGAGTGACAGCATAAACAAACTCAACAAGAAAGAACAAACATCAATTTTTAGACTTCGGACTGGACACTGTGGTCTTCGAGCACACCTGTACAGGATAGGCATAAAAGAATCTGCTGCCTGTGATTGTGGAGCAGAAAGACAGACCCCTGAGCACATACTGCAGTACTGCCCTAACCTCTCCCAGCAAAGACTGTGGATCTAGCCTAGGGGATCCACATTGCGAGAGAAGCTATGGGGGACCGGTGGCGACCTTAAACGCACAATCCTATTTGTGACCCAGACGGGACTCAATGTTAAGCATGACTGATGTGGAACGCAGAAGAAGAAGAATGTGACAAAAAGGCTGTCAAGAATCATTTTGTGCTGTCTTCCTCTGTCTCTTTTTCCACATATCTTTCCAGTGGTCACAACATGTTGCAGTTTCCTTCTTTTCATAACAAGACCAAAAGACGATGTCAGTCTCTTTCTGATGTTTGTGTCAAGTTGTCTTCCAGCACTCATGTGTTTCAAAATATCAGGGTTGCTATTTCTGGTTGTCCAAGGAAATCTAAGTATTCTTCTGTAAAACCACATCTCTGAGGCCTCAAGATACTGATTGGCTTGTTTATTAACTGTCAAGAATTTGCAGTCATATGTTACAACCGGATCCATATAGCATGCGAGAATTCTGTTCCTAACCTCCCAACTTACAGAAAGTAAATTAAAATAACAATTACCTGACTCCATGGCTTCGGGTACTGCCTGCGGATGTAGTTAATGCTTGCACTGATAAAAGGGGTCCAATGGGTAACTTCTGAGATACTATGATACCTACCTGAAGTCAAAATGTACGATTTCATCAATTATTTATTCCAGATATTCAAGCTTTGTTTTTGAAGAATATATATAAATAATATCAAGTTAGCTTAAATAACATGTGTATTTTGCACAAAACTGCAGTTAGGTGTGTATCTGATAAGTAAGTATGTATGTGAGTACAACATCTGTGCTAGTGGAACAATCAGCATCTATACCTTAAGACATTTCTTGTGGGAGACGGAGCATCACTAAGTATGTCCGGTGTGCTCTGATGTTGACTCATAAATCAGTAATCAAGCAATGGTCAATCAATCATAAATCAGTAAACAAGCAATTGTCAATCAATCTTTAAAAAAAACAGGTGTTATACAAGACATGCCTGGTTGTATACATGTCAAACCTAAACAATAAGCAGACCAGCAAAAAAACACTAAACACAAAAAAGGGGGAGGTGAGGGGGGGGGGGGGTGATTGCTATTAGCTTTTGTCAAAAGTCAAATGTAACCGAGGAATATGGAGACAGGTATGCTCTGTGCAGAGTGGCAAGCATCGCTTCAGAAGTTCTGGGCAGTTAGGCTCCTTTGGAAATTTTCTTCAGGGTATGCAGCCACTAGTATCAACAGTTATAAGACATAAACGATAGAATGAATGAATGAAGGCAGGTGTGTGAGGACATGAATATACACACAGACTGGC
This sequence comes from Candidula unifasciata, assembly GCA_905116865.2. NCBI lineage: Eukaryota > Metazoa > Mollusca > Gastropoda > Stylommatophora > Geomitridae > Candidula > Candidula unifasciata. The sequence continues at coordinate 190,308 of CAJHNH020001024.1, forward strand.
TGGTTCTGCACCACTGGCAGTGAATTGATGCATGAGAAGCTAGATATGGACAGGGCCCTTTTGAAGCAAGTGAAAAGTGTGGGAGTATGAACATATCAATATGGGCTGGAGAAAAAGGTATTTAGGAGTTACCAAGGGATCTGGTCAACACTCTAAACTCACAGAAAAGGAAAGATAGACACATAAACTGCCACTAGCAAATCCACTGACACTGGAACCTTTCGCTGGCTGTGGACGATGAGAGTATGGGGCGCTGTGATGTTATTTCTCAACTCAACTCAAATCAAAAGTCTATGATCATGAAATGTAAGTTAGAAGTCTGACAAACAAAATGACACAAAAGTACACAAACAAACATGTGATAAATCACCTATCCAGTGTTGACTGGTCTATATAAAATAGTGCAAAGCGAGGAAATATATTTTTTTCCCTTTAGTTAAAGCATAACTACTGTGAGTGCACGTGCAGCTGCAACTTGTTCTTACAAAAATTGGAACACACAAATGTTATTTTGACAATACCTCCAAGACATTCCGGTGGATAAAAAGCATCAGGAAAAGCGCTGCCGGCTTCTAGAGCATCTTGATTTGTCTGAGCTATCTGTAACATGTTAACAAATAAACCCACTGGTATTCAAAAGTCCTAGCATGTGTATGTGTATTGTAAATAAGTATAGAACCCATGCTCATGTTATGAGGTGTCTTGGGTATGTGGCCAGATATTTTTAGACTAACCAACTGTATCATGTATGTGGCCAGATATTTTTAGACTAACCAACTGTATCATGTATGTGGCCAGATATTTTTAGACTAACCAGCTGTATCAGGTACGTGGCCAGATATTTTTAGACCAATTAGCTGTATCATGTATGTGACCAGATATTTTTAGTCTAACCAGCTGTATCAGGTATGTGACCAGATATTTTTAGTCTAACCAGCTGTATCAGGTATGTGGCCAGATATTTTTAGTCTAACCAGCTGTATCAGGTATGTGGCCAGATATTTTTAGACCAATTAGCTGTATCATGTATGTGACTAGATATTTTAGACTAACCAGCTGTATCAGGTATGTGGCCAGCTATTTTTAGACTAATTAGCTGTATCAGGTATGTGGCCAGAAAATTCTAGACCAGTCAGTTCTTACAAAGTAAATAATTTCTCCTTCTTGTTCTCAACATTCACGGCTGTAAACTCTGGCAAATGTTTTGGTTGTTGATCCACTTTTGGATTTTGGAGGTGTTCCATTACTTGATATTTGCTTATGCATACCTTTTACAGATCTGGCTTATTTGTTTGTAGACTGTTCCTCAGATCTCTGATGATGCACTCTGACTTCAAAGGAAACACCCCTAATAAGTCAACTTTTATGACATGCCTGTTAGCGAAGTACTGGGTCTACCCCCCCCCCCCCCCTTTTCCCCACAAAATGGGGCCCTGGAACCTACATGGAGATGCTAACGCTGGTGGCATACATTATTAGAGCCAGATTTTTTTTTTTTTTTGTAGATCAATCAGCACTAGACAGGCAATGTGGTCAACATGACAATGGCCATCTTGACCTTCCAGTGCTTTATCTGGGACCTATTTCTGGCTGAACTAAACAAACGTATAGGAAAGGCCTCTGCTATGTTTGCAAATCTCACAAAGAGAGTCTGGTCAAACAAAAAGTTAACTGATAATACAAAAATGAAGGTTTATGAGTCTTGTGTCCTGAGCACATTACTGTACGGCTGCGAATCCTGGACTCTCTATGCTCCACAGGAAAAAAGACTGAATACCTTCCATATGCGCTGTCTGAGACGCATCCTTGGTATATTATGGCGAGACCTTGTCTCCAACGAATGTGTGCTCACAAGAGCAAAAATACCATCAATGTATTGTATACTGAAGCAAAGACGTCTGCGCTGGCTGGGACATGTCTCCCGCATGGAGGATGGTCGTATTCCAAAAAGATCTCCTATATTGTGAATTGGTAACTGGGAATAGACCTACAGGAAGGCCAATGCTGCGCTATAAAGATGTATGCAAACGTGACCTAATAGATACCAACATAGGCACAGAGACATAGGAAAAATCAGCTGAAAAGATCGACTACTATGGAGACAGAAAGTGAAAGACGGACTGTCACATTTTGAAAGAAACCGAACACAACGAGCTGTGGAGAGGAGACACGGGAGTGTAAAACTGCCTCACAACGAAGGAGTATCTGCTTTTGTGTGTATCCTGTGTGGCAAAGACTGCCATTCCCGCATCGGACTTTACAGTCACAGCAGATGCTGTTCCCAAAGCCAGCGGCACATCTCCATAGTCCCCCGGGACTGACAGATGCCATTATTATTTCTGGCTATGTCGACCTGGCAGCCAAAGCCATTTAACTCATTGAGTGCCGTGGTAAATATTAGGCTGACTTAACTTTCTAAATACCTATTTTGAGCTGGCAGGACTGGGAGCTCAGGTCAATATTTTAAAAAAACTGCTTCGATTTTGATGTAGATTCAGACACGCTCTCGTGAGGACAGCCAGAAATCATACACTATCAAAACTACTCAAATATAATATTTACTCAGTTCAACTATTGGTACAGACATATTGATAAAGAACAAACAATGTAAGGGCTAAATATAAATATTCAAAATGTAGTTCTGTGTGGGTTCCTGGGCCCAAATATGGCAGAAACACAAAACAGACTCACTGTCTTTTGACAAGCATGTCGTAAAAGGCTTCTAACTAGGGGTTTGCTGAAATCAGATGTGCTGGGCCAACAGGCGCAGATATCGCAGTCTAGCTGTAAACCACAACAAAGCATGCCAACCATCATTGTAAGGGGTAAACACAGAAGAAGAAGAAGAAGAAAATGTGCTTATATCGATGGATAAATAAATATCATCAAAGGAAAATAAAACAAACAAGCCAGCATTAAAAAACTAGAATTTTAAAAAAAAAAAAGATTACCGAGCTCAGGTTCAGACAAAAAAGAGACAATTCTTTGTCAAAGGATTCTGCTCAAATAAAAGTTGGAGGATAAACTTCTCATGAGCCATCCCCCCCCCCCCCCCCCCTTTCCAACCTTCCCCAGGTTTGAGACCACAGATCAAGAAAATAGAAGATCTAGGCTAATAGAAATACTTACAGAGCTGTAACTTAGGTTTCCATATCTGTCATCATACATAAACAGAGCCTGATAACCTGCAGAAGGAAAAATGTTTTTCAAATTGTTATCGTTTGCAGATTATATATCACAATTAGAGTATCAGAGTCATTAACTCTTTGAGGCCCGAGCAACGCTGTGAGTGTTGATTGAGAAGTTTTGATTTGCCCAAACAACACTGTCAGCGTTGATCGTGTGTCCAGCACATATTGATTCACACTTGGCTCTGTATTCATTTCTAATGTTCGGAACTACCATTTAAGTATTCAGGAAAGGTTACTTTAACATTTTCTTTGTATAGAAGTCTTTGTTCCCTCATGTGTGGTCACAAACTGATCTAATTCATTGCTAGCATCATTTCCAGACGGGACATTTTGTAATTTCTTGTTGGACACCATGGATAATAATGTTCCAACTACAAGTACAGGCCGCAAAATACGTCTTTCTGCTGCCAAAGCTCTGAAATTGTTTCAGTCAGATGTTTTTAATTCTGACAATGATAATGATAATTTAGATTTTTTGGGAAGTGATTCGGACGGTGAATTTACACCAGCGGCAGCTGAGTGATCAGATGTTTGGGATTATAGCAATTCTGATGAGTCTGACGCAGAGAATGTTCCACTGCTACCCTATTTAGGGTGTAAGAGAAGGACAGTGCTCCAAACAAATAGATTACCATATTTAGGGTGTAAGAGAAGAACAGTGCTCCAAACAAATAGATTACCATATTTAGGGTGTAGGAGAAGGAAAGTGCTCCAAACAAATAGATAGTACCATAGTATACTGCAGTGAAATCATTTCAGCTACAGTCTGTATATAAGCGTTCAAAGTAAATAGTAAATAGTGTGTGTGTAATGGTGCATCTTTCTGTCATTTGTTTTTCTCTGAAATTGTGTTTAGCACTCTGTGAGAAATTAGAGAATCTGAGAGTTAAACTAGCCCAGAAACTTATCATAACTTTGGAATTTTTTAGGAAAATGAACAAACTTCAAAGTGTTATTCTCAAATTTCGATATTCACTGCTCTTGTGGTGGCAAAACCATGGTAAATGGGGAAACTGTTTGTAAAATTTTGCCTTTATAAACTGAACACTTGCTAAATTTGTCTTTACTACTAACTTTAACAGTATTAAACATATAGATATCATCAGATTCATACTGTACATTCATTCCTCGTTACAAAAATTTACACTTCTGTTGGGATTAGAAATACACCACTGTAATGATGCTATAAATAGGGATAACGTCAGGAGATGACTGGCATAATTGGTTAAGTCCCTGATAGCATGGGTTTCACGGAGATATGGTGAAAAGACAAGAGTGAGTCACGTGTGAATGCGAGATCTGGGGGATTGAGAATGAGGTGGTCATTGGGTGACTGGGCCCCAGATTGGAAGGATGTGAAGCTGAATCTGTGTAGGTGAATCCAGAGTGAAGAGTGCACGTGGATCTGAGTCAGAGTCGAATGAATTTTAGTGCTGAACGACAAGACAGGCAGCGCTATTGAATGATCGTTTAGGCCAGCCGTTGTGTTACACGGTTTGTTTGTTGAGCCAGTCGTGTACATGCCAGTGTCCATCGTCTGAAGCATGTCTGGAGACTCAATGCTTGAGCAAGGCGAGATTGCCCGAATGGCATTAAGTTAGTTCATCTGTTGATTCGTTGATGTTGACACCACAACTTCTGTTTTTCGTTTGGAGGGTGTGGAGGAGAGGGGGAGGCTTTGACATCTGGGATGTTTTCATACCCACTACAGGGAAGATTTCAATGTGTATCCAGTTGTAAGAGTGGTCCCTTTGCAATTTAGTGTACTGTTCACCTTTGTCCTGGTAAATCCCTGCCTTCTCTTCCAGGAATCTTAATTTTTATTAGTTTTGTCCAAACCACTGTGGCTTTAATGTGTCTAAGTATTAATTTTCTTTGTGGTATTTTAAGAAATTTCTCTTGGTACTGATGTTCAAAACTAGTTTTCTTCTTTACTGGCTTTACTGGTTTCATGACATATGACTTGTGTTATTATATTATCAGACCTACCACACAGTAAGTCGGCACTCTTCCGAATACCAGTCCTAAATTATTCACTGCGAAAAACATCCCTTTGAGAGCCTCAAGAGTGATGTAGTAAAAACATTTAGTCCGTCATCATCAGTTTCCTCCTTCAGTTATTGCTCGTGGATAGCAATTGTTAGGGCTCTCCTGTCAACTACGGCCGGTAGACAACAGTAGACGGCCGTCTACTGTACCGGCCGTAGTTGACAGGAGAGCCATTGTTAGTTAAGCTAAGTGCCGTGGGGAGGAATAGTTTTCGATCCATTGAAGCGTAGTGGGGAGGAAAAGATTCTGATCTATTGTTTAAGCGTCGTGAGGACGAGTAGGCAAATGAAATTATTATACAATAACGCAAAGCCTAAATCGTAGTGTTCCTACTCCATAGTAAAAAAACAGACTTTTTTTTTCAAACTTTCACTTAGTAGCCTTTATTTATTATTTCACCGTAATTACAAACAATTTTACTCACTAATTTCAATGTGTGTGACTGAGCCACAGGCTAGAGAGGCTTCACAAAAACAGCCCAGAAACAAACACACAGACAGACCGCGACCCCAGACCATTGCAGCTGATCCAGGCAGGCCAGCAGACGAGAGGCAGACAGAAGTGAACTTCCGGTTGTTGGTAAACATACTTGGCTTGTTGGGCTGGCTTTTGTTGCAAGTGCAGCCTAACTGGATCTTTCTAATGCTGCTTCTTGGTCTACTTCTTCGCTGCTTGTTTTGCAGACCTCTATCTATCTATCTATCTATCTATCTATCTATCTATCTATCTATCTATCTATCTATCTATCTATCTATCTATCTATCTATCTATCTATCTATCTATCTATCTATCTATCTATCTATCTATCTATCTATCTATCTATCTATCTATCTATCTATCTATCTATCTATCTATCTATCTATCTATCTATCTATCTATCTATCTATCTATCTATCTATCTATCTATCTATCTATCTATCTATCTATCTATCTATCTATCTATCTATCTATCTATCTATCTATCTATCTATCTATCTATCTATCTGCCTGTCTGTCTATCTATCTAACTGTATGTCTGTCTATATATCTTTCTATCGACATATCCATATATCTCTACATTGCGTGAAGCTTGCTAAAGCATCCTTTGGATCTTTTCTCCGGTGTGTAGCAGTGATGGGAAACAAACTCGCAGACATATTGCCTGGTGTTGACCACTGGGTGGTGAACTGGTGCATACAAAGCTAGATCTGGACAAGTGAACATTGAGAAAACGCGAATTTATTATTCAGATCTGGAGAGAATGTCGCAACAGAAAGTGACATAGGAATCAAGCAGAAGACAGAACGCTCAGAAGACAGAACACTCAGAAGACAGAACACTCAGAAGACAGACCGGACAGAAACACAGCCAGACTGCTATCGGTACCACCACAATTGTCTTCTGAAGACAGGAACGTGTTTTTGAATCTCTTTTCTTTTGTGGGTTCTGGTATACGGGCATTATGGTTAAAGTGACATCACACTCAGACTGAGCATATATGCCATAGTGTGCAGCAACGTCGATCGTAGTGAGGTAACAAATTATCAAAAGTTTTCCTTATATGTGCGAGACCGCAAGCGTCTTCTCTTTTTTCGCTGCAATTATGTTTGAATACCCCCCCCCCCCCCCCCCCCCCCCCGTACGTTGGTAATTTCATCGCACTTTTTAACTAATCCTTCTGTGTTCAAACAGCATTGAATTAATGCTTATATTGTGTTAGTAATTGTTATTCGTTTTCGTTTCCACTGTCAACAACAGCTGAATGTTGTGTAAGCTTTACCCCCACCCCCCTTTTTTTTCTTCCACCACTTCACCCTCCCTCCCCGCTCCCCTTTTTTTTTCTTCCCTAGTGTCCGCGTTATGGCACTGGGTTAATACTAATAGCTCGATCTCTATTCCCAGAAAGACTAGCCATCCGCCAAGACAGCATCCCATAAACCGCGAATTTTACAGCTCCACACGGATCTATTCATCAAGGATTCTTAACAATTATTTTAGGATAAACAATAGTTGATGGTACATGGCAGATAGAACGATTTGGCTTTAAGAAATTGACCCTGCTCATCAGTGAGTACTTCCGGGTCATGCTGACATGTCAACAATTCCAAAGCTTTCAAGCCTCCTATTTAAATGTTACAGTTCCAAAGGTTCTTACAGTCAGTCACAGTGATATTTCTTTCAATTTTCAATCCGCATGTCAGCGCTATAGAGGTGATCAGTTACAAATCCAGCTTTTCCTAAGTCAAGACTACGTCAAAAGGCTATACTATAAACAAACGGATAGTTTTTGTTTGTTACAAACAAAATCAACAACAAAAACTATGGGCTCTCCTTGCAGTACCGGACGCGGGCTGGACGGCGTAGTTTGGTTTAGTGGGAGTTCTCTCCCTTGGCCGCACTGGAAACAGTGAGCGGAAAAGTCATGAAACAAATGACATACTTTCCTATCATCATACGGTTGCGAGTAGGGTTGCGTACACTTGCGTGTAGGGTTGCGTTGTCATCATACTGTTGCGTGTAGGGTTGCGTAGTCATCATACGGTTGCTTGAAGGGTTGCGTAGTCATCATACGGTTGCGTGTAGGGTTGCGTAGTCATCATACTGTTGCGTGTAGGATTGCGTAGGGTTTCGGTTTGGTTTAGGGTTAGGGGTAGAGTTAGGGTTAGGTTAGAAAATTTTGACATAGGAGTTCTAAACACTGGCCGACAATCTGATGCTTGTTGGAGTGGCGCCACTGACAGTCTGCCAAATATGATGGCAATAGCGTGCGGCTGGTGCCAAATCGGTGGCGAATTGTCCGTAGCATCCACAGTCCGTCGACTGTTTGGTTGTGTATTTGACTGTGCGCGATTATAGCGAACTCCGGCGTCAAAATTGTCACATCTAACGCTAAACCTAACCCTAACCCGAACCCTACCCCTAACCATAACCCTACCCCTAACCCTAACTCTACCCCTAACCCTAACCCTAACCCTAACCGTAACCCTAACGTTACCCCTAACCCTAACCCTAATCCTACCGCTAACCCTACCCCTAACGACGTGAATTTATCGGTCATAAAAGCTTACAGATCGGCAAAAACCAAAAAAAAAAAACCAGATTTCCCCTCAACGTAAAAAAAAAACCCAGATCTGGGGGACACAACCAAGCATTGGCAGCCCTGATATCGACCTCACTGTCTTCTTTGATTCGTGACTTTTCCGCTCACTGTTTCCAGTGCGGCCAAGGGAGAGAACTCCCACTAAACTGAACTAAGCCGTCCAGCCCTCGTCCGGTACTGCAAGGAGAGCCAAACTATGTAATCTGTGTAAAGCTAATAAAGCCAATGTTTTTAAAGGATTCTTTCATGGAATTCCACCTGTGTCATGACACCCCCTTTTTTTCTAGTGTTCCTGGGGTGAGAGAGGTAATCATTGCCGTGACACGTAAGTGTAGACTGTCTTGTTTTGCCATCTCACACAATCACCAGAATCACAGATTGGGTCAGTGTTCTTGCCTTACCCTATCCATCTGGCTAAGCCTTTCAGGTATTCATCTCTTTGTCTGTCCCCTTGCTATCTTTATATCAATCCTGCCAGTAGTTCCCAAGTTCTCTAGTCCATACCTTCTCACAGCATGTCAGAAAGACACTATATATGTAAGTTTTAGGCTCTCCGAATAATGGTCCCAAATGATCTACGCAGAAAGTAAACCCTAACAGAGCCTCATTACATCCTACCCTGCAAAGATTTAAAAGGTGTAGCTCGGAGAATATAAGGAACGAAAAGTATGAGGAAAAGGGCGAAGTCTACTACTTACCGACAGTTAAATCCTTTACATGTGAAAATTGTGGCACAGAAGTTGCAAATAGTGCCCGAATATCTGTTCTTTCTGGCTATTTGCCATTTCAACAAAGCCCGGCTTGTCCGCGATTCTCATTCCAGGCGAGACATAATTAATAATGCGCGTTTTAATGTACGCGCATGTCGCCTCGGGACAACTTCAAACCATCTGTCGCCTCGGGACAACTTCAAACCAGCAGTCACCTCGGGACAACTTCAAACCAGCAGCCGCCACTATGTCGCTCCACTATCCCGACCACCTCTTGACCGTGGCGAATGCGACAACGCTGGCAGTTGCGACGGAAGAAGTAGCTCATGACTGTTTTCCTGCGACTATAGTGCCACCTCCGAGAGTATCCCCCGCGCCGCTACGCGTGGCGCGGAAGGGGCTAAACTAGATGGCTAGGACTCATGAGCAAATACAATGGAGGAAGCTGCAGGAGAAGCGGTAGCTGCTGTTCGTGAGTCCCAGCCATCTAGTTTAGCCCCTTCCGCGCCGCTACGCGAGGCACGGGATACTCTCGAAGGTGGCACTATAGTTGGCGAAAAGTGGTCCGCACTTGCATATAACTGTGGCCCTGCCGTAGGATAGTGCTGTCGGGAGTATTCTTGCGTGTCTCTAATTTTTTGTCCGTAGTTAATCCTAGTTTTGCCGCCGTTTAATCGTCGTAAAAAAGTCCGTTGCATTTCACCCAAGTGTCGTGCGCAATTAATCCTACTTTTGACGTAGTTGATTCGCCGCAAAAGAAATGCGAATTTTATATATGAGTGAGGCTCTGTTAGGGTTTACTTTCTGCGTAGATCATTTGGGACCGTTATTCGGAGGAGAGCCAAGTTTTATGTAAGGACTTCAGTGTAGGGCGGCTGAATTTGAGCTGATCACCTCAGAACATTTGTTTCATAAGTATTGGGATTTGTGGCATGTTTGTTGAAAGTTGAATTAGGAATCGACATCACAGCACTCAGGACACCCCCATAAGCATTCTGTCCCCATCTTCAGCAGCAAGCAAATAGTTAAAATTCAGATGATACCAGTAACTGTCTGATTGTATATCAGTCTCGCCTTTCCCCTGAGTGTCAAGCATCGGCCAGATTCCCTTGTAACTCCTCGCAGTGCCATTCTCATCAGATCGTAATCATCTATCTGTGCCTCGGCACTGTTCACTCACTCCCAAAGGGCCCTCACAACATCCAGCTTGTCATACATCAGTTCACCATCAAGTGGTGCAGAACCGGCTAGTCTATCTGTCTGCTCATTTCCCAGCACAGCTACATATCCTGGAGAAAATGCCCAAAGGATGCTAACTAACTGGGGCCTTTGAAGTGATGCTTGTAGCACTTTAAATCTTTGAAATGTATAACTTAACTGTTTATTTTAACAAAAAAATTGATGTAAAACCTCTTTTACAACAAAAAAATTGTTTCTGTGAACTGATATAACTCTTGTTTTCAAATTTGCAGTGAGATCGCAGATCTACCTTCGTAGACATTTTTGTGGTATATCTGCATGGTGGCCATCACCTTCCGGAAGTTACCACAGTCAAGAATTGATGACGATGGCTGAAAACAAAGAACCTTCAGACTGGAAGCACATCTCATGCTCATTTGACTACACTGGCAAGAGGCACACTTTGCCAGTTTCTCTGTTGATGCAACTGGTCACGTTGGTGAAAGAGAAAAAAGACCTATTTGCGTCACAAGTGTTGAAGGAAGGCTTTAATTCAGCACGCACTCCTTTTTCTGCAGTCGACACTGAAGATATTGATGATGGTAATTGTTAATAATTTTGAGTATGATTGGGCAGTTTTATAATGCAGTGGTGGCCAAACGTGTCAGATCTTCTAATGACTTATTTATATTTCCATACTGTTATGGAGTTTTGCATCAACTGATATTCTAGAGTAATTATTGCATTTAGTTGGTCCTAAATAGCAGTAAATGCAATACTTCGTAACACATACATAAACAGATTCGGGGGGGGGGGGAGGATCCTTCTATATTTCTAGTTCTTTTTATGAGTGTATATCAATACTTTGTCAGTTTATTTATTAAAGAAAATACTCTGTGTAGAAAAGTTAGTTGAATAACCTTTACAAGATGTTGCAGAACCAATCCAAGAATTTTTTTTTTGATCCTGTGGTTTGTTTCGCAAAGTTTACTTTCAGTAATTTACTATTGCTTCTGAACGGTCAGCTCTCGTTACATCTGTCGAAACCAACATAAGACCTTCTGCCGCCAAATCACCTCCAACTGGTATCAAACCTGGCCCCTCAGCATTAAGAATCGCATTCGCAACACCAAAACCACAGACACCAACAATACTGAGTAACAGTATGGAAACATCAATTAGTTACAAGATGGTCATAAAACGTTGACCATTGACTGCACATACTATTCTTATCTTGTACTCACAAAGCTGCTGAGTTATTTATTCTTAGCAGACTGAAGTCTTTGACTTGTCTACTCTTAGCATAATAAATTTACATTTGCTGAGTTGTCTTCTCTTGGAGGCCTCCACCCAAACCAAGAAGAAGGTTGGTTTGCCGCATGAGGTCCCCGGACGCACACAATGAGTTGGTAATTGCTGTATTTTTTGTTAAAGTATCCAGAAACAATGAGTTGTAAACCCTTTGACCTCGATATAATATATATCGCAACCCTTCAGCCTTGATTCATAATAGAAACCGTAAATCTGGGAGAAATGTGGCTTTCTGCCTACCCCCAGGGGTGAACCCGAACCACAAGGAGTTTGTCACCCGGTTGACGCGCAGAGGGTTTTAACCAACTGAGCTAGGGAGCCGGGCATGCCAGCCTGAAAGTATAGACTGATTTTGTTTTTTCAGTACTGACCTACGCTACTAGGAGGACCCAGCCTAAAATGGGTACCAGGAAATGTCCTGGGAAGTAAAGATAGCTGGCCTGATGTTGACCACATCACCCACTGAGTGCCGATTGGTCTATATAAATATTAGTCTAACATTATATGCCAGATTGGCATCTGGCGTACTTCATTCAATTACTAGACCCAGTTGGTTTGACCTAGATTTTATAACTGTACAGCATTGTCCATTATCTTTAATAATTTGTTTTGACATTCAATTTGTTGGCATTTAGTGCATCAGTAAATATGTCTTTTAGTATCAACAGTGAAAGGATCATGTTGATTGCCTGGTAAAAATATATATAATGTCGTCTGCTAGAACTCACAGGTAAAGAGGACAGTGGGAAAGCTGCTGGGAAGCTGAAGAATGGTGGCAAGAGAGGACAGCAGGGTAAGAACAGCCTAAAATAGCCATATGTAGAGTAGCAACTTTCATTGACAATTTTTATCTTTATACGCAAATGATGTTCAACCCTTTTAGCCTGGAAACCATAAAAAATTCCAGGAATTCCTGAAATTTCCAGAAAAACAGTCATTATACACATGACATTCTCGTGAGTCAGTACTTGCCGGATCCATGCCAAATTCCTTGTTCACATGTTATTTCATCTAACCTCAGGTCTTCTATCAGTATTTGTTTTTAAATGGTCTTTAGAATGTCCCCTTTGTCCGATATGAGCATTCCTGTAGCTTTCACTTTCATAGCCAGAAAAACCTGGTCTGTCATTCTGGAATCCATCTGTATATGTAATATTGATATGCTGATGCTTGGTATCCATTCCTGCCGAATTTGACCATTTTGAACCTTCTTGCAGTAGAGACTGAGACTCAGACACTAATTCTCTGGTAACTGTTTTCTGCTATCCTCTTCAGAGCTGCAGGGATTGCAATTTTAACGATGCTGAAAAACTAGGATTACACTGGATTTGCGGGTTTGGTTTACATAAGAATGACCAAAGTGGAAATACATAAGACCAGTTAAAGACCAGGATTATAGAAGGAGCTTTTGAAGTGGGTAGAGTACAAATGATGTAAGATGAGCATTTTAAGCCAGATATGTATTACAAATGTTTGAGAACCTTATATGGCACATCTGACGATTACACTTGTAAAATTTGCAGGGCAGACTGAGAAATATGGCCAAGAAAAGAAGATGAAGAAGCAGGATTCATTGGAAGAGTTGCCAGATGAGGATGAAGGAAAAGTTAAAAAGAAGAGACCAAACTTTTTTGTGGCCGTGCAGATTACCAACCCAGAGGTGACATTTCAGCTTCCTTCCTGATTGCTCAGATATGGTGCTCGGGTTAATTTAGTATTGCAGACGTTAGTATGATAGTTTTAACTAAGGATGTAATGTTTCACTTCTCAATAGGTAATAGGCACTCATCAGATTTCAACAACCTGGGATCCAAGCAGGGATTTCTTTATGTGGGTTCTGGGAGCTCATTTTTGTTTGGGGGTGGAGGAAGCGCAAGAGGGGGGGGGGATAGACTTACTGGATCCTAACAAACGTGTTATCAAAGGTAACATTAGGGGTTTGCTAAAATTGGCTGTGTTGAGCCAAAAAACTTATAAATCACAACACGCCAGCCAACCTTCTAACTGCGAACACAGAAGATTAAAAAAAAACCAGTGCTCACTCTGAGCTTTGTCTGCTGGATGTCTAACTGGCGAAGTGGTCGAGCCTTTTGCTGCAGACTGTGAAATTAATTGGTTTTTTTTTTTTTTTTGGACTGTGCCATTCAGTTCATTGGTGCAGCTTTTACTGAGACCCCTGGGGATGTTTGCTGGAGCTATAGAGTTTGAGATTTGTGTGACACTCTTAGCAGGCAGGTGGTTATTCTGTGGAGGGAGACAGAGCCATATGGCATCAAATCTGCTGGAGTGAAGTCAATTCTCTCAACATTAAATTTTAACCCTAATTCTAGATAGTTGAACCAAACAAAGGAGATAATTCATAGTAGTTACTCAGGAAGGACCTGATGTCAAAATCAATGTAACAAAAAAATATTATGTCTTAATTCCCTAATTCTAACCCTGAGTTTAAGTACATTGATAATATCCGAATGAGAGATTATCACAGAAACAAGTATCAGAACTACTCAAACAAAAAATGTACTATATAACATCAAATAAGTATTGCCATTTGACTAGAAACATGGAGAATGATAAAAACAGTTGCTTATAAACTATAAACATTCATTAATTGATAGAGAATACAAGGCAAGACAAAAGAATGATGTGACAAAAGCAAAAATAGGGAGGGAGTAGAATGGCAGACTGGGGGGTCTCCATGGTGAAGTGGTCAAGCTGTTTGCCTACCGCTCTGAAGATCACAAGTTCGTTTCACGGCTGTGCCCTTAAGTTCACAAGTGCAATTTTTACAGAGATTCCTGGGGATTATCGCAGGAGCTACAGAGTTTGTGCTGTTCGCGGCACTCTCAGCAGGTGGCTAGCTTGTTCCATATGGGATAAAACCCTGTACAGTGAAGTGGACTTTGATAAATCGTGTTAGTAAAATATAAAGTCCTTCCTTTAGAACCCATGGGGCAAGCAAAATATTTAAATATATATACACATAGAAGAAATAGAAACTGATAATATCGGAACGACATGAAAGCAGCTAAAGGGATAGTTGATTACAGCCTGTGTTCACTAGAAGATAAAGAACAGAAGAAGAATAACACATTCTGTTAAAAATGTCCGTGCACTAATTGTTTATTTTATCACTGTTCTTTTGTAGTGAATTTGAACAAAGAAGACACAAACTTCAAAAGATTCTCTGGAACAAATCCAGTAAAAAAACAGATTGAGCTTATATTTTACTTATACATTACTAAATGCTTCATGTTCATTTGTGATTCATGATGGATATATTTTAAGAAGTTTCCTCAAGGGCAATAGTAGTAAGTGGACAATTTATTATTTCATTTTACTAATTTCCGTAAACTTACAGTTTGTTTTTTACTAAAATTTAATTACTAACAATTATTTGTTGTAACAGTATTCTATTATTATTTCCCAACAATCCCTGGTCACTTTGATGTATAATATGTGTATGTTGTGTGGCAGCTTAATTAGTCTGTTTTAATGTGTAACACTTGTGAAATTTAAAAAACTGCATTACCACCCCTTGGGCCTCTGATGCTAAACCTCCTGGGACTCAAAGAGTTAAGTATACCAGGCAATACATTGTGTAATCTATTGTTTATGTCTTCTTTGTTTAAATTCACAAGCGGGAATTATTGCTTCAGTTTTTGATTGATGCCATTTTATCATTCACCTTCCTTTGAAGATTCACAGTGTGGCAAAGAACATTCAGTCAGGGATTGAGGCAGCAACAAAGGTGAATCTCCGTCATGCAATTATTGGAGTAGAGAAATTTCATATCACGCTGATGGTCATGCATATACCAGACCAGGAAGGGGTGCAAAAGTGAGTGTCATGGCATTTGTTTATTGATTGTCTCTTGTGGCACCTGCAGCTTAGGAAACAGAACATTCCATTTAACTAGAAGCCCACAGGTCAACTACGGCCCTCACAGACCTAGCAAGTGGCCAAAACATTGATCTTTCTGTGCTGGGGCTTGGTCCTCTGGCCTGTGACGATCGCCGTTTTCAACATTTTGACCCTTCAGTAAAGTTTCTTGAATAACTCTGGTGCCGTACAACAAGTGTTGTACACAAGCAAAAGAGAATTTATAGGTTTCAAAATTATAATGGCAAAATACCATTATTGTTGCTGCTTCCACCATTTTCAGTAAATGCCTATTTGTGTGTGATAAATAACATGGAAGACACAGTCCCTATCAGTTAAATGCGCTTAAAGTCAGGTCAGTGACCTCCTGTCGAAGTACAGGGTTCTTTCTTCATACCTGTATACAACTTTTATGAAGGAAGGAAAATATGTCACTAAATATTACAAAGTATTTTTTCAGCAGACATTGATTCATTTCTAATATATATTTTTTTTATAAACTACCACATTACTATCCCAAGAAACTCATAATGGAAGCCAAAAAGGAATAGAGGCTTTTGAGCTGAAATGCTATAGAGAAACTCTGAGAATATTTTGGACAAAGAAGAGAAAAAATACTGACATCTTGAAAGATTTGAACATCAAGGAAGATTGGCTAATAAACAGCATCCCGTCTTGGAAGCTGAAATATTTTGGTCAAATCAAGCGCCACGACGGATTGGAAAAATTATAGCAGAAGGCATGGTACCTGGAAGGAGGGGCAGGGGCCAGCCGACAAGAAGATGGGCACAGGATATAAGTGACTCCTTGAGTGTGAAAGTGCATGAGGCGGGAGAACTGGTGAGAGACCTTGTTTTTTTCAGACAGACTGTGTTGAGAGCGACGTTCTGCGAAGGACCTGCTATATGATGATGATATAGTTAATTATACCTAAAGCAGCCAAATGTTGGTGTAGAGATTAATGCGCTACAAATTTCAGTCACAAAATGTTTGTGTAGAGATTAATGTACAACTTCCTTGTCTTCAGGGCAGTTGAGAGCCTTGACAAATGTGTACCTTGTATTTTGGAGAAGACATCTGGTCAGCCGGTCACGCTTGATTTTGAAGGCTTGTCAACATTTAATGGTGGTCGTGTTCTGTTTTCCTCACCAAAAGCCTCACAGGGACTAGATTATCTCCACTTTATAGCAGGTAGTTTCCTTGTATGTTTTCTTTGCTCGTACATTGTTGCCATCAACGACAGTGGTTGTGAATAAATTGACCTTCAACTGGTCATATCAGTGGGAGGACAGGCAGGGATAGACTTAAAGAAATGATGACTGGCCAAAAAAGTGGGAGGACAGGCAGGGATAGACTAAAAGAAATGATGACTGGCCATATCAGTGGGAGGACAGGCAGGGATAGACTTAAAGAAATGATGACTGGCCAAAAAAGTGGCAGGACAGGCAGGGATAGACTAAGAGAAATGATGACTGGCCAAAAAAGTGGGAGGAGAGGCAGGGATAGACTAAGAGAAATGATCACTGGCCAGATCAGTGGGAGGACAGGCAGGGATAGACTTAAAGAAATGATGACTGGCCAAAAAAGTGGGAGGACAGGCAGGGATAGACTAAGAGAAATGATGACTGGCCATATCAGTGGGAGGACAGGCAGGGATAGACTAAGAGAAATGATGACTGGCCATATCAGTGGGAGGACAGGCAGGGATAGACTTAAAGAAATGATGACTGGCCAAAAAAGTGGGAGGACAGGCAGGGATAGACTAAGAGAAATGATGACTGGCCATATCAGTGGGAGGACAGGCAGGGATAGACTAAGAGAAATGATGACTGGCCATATCAGTGGGAGGAGAGGCAGGGATAGACCAGAAGAAATGATGACTGGCCAGATCAGTGGGAGGAGAGGCAGGGATAGACTAAGAGAAATGATGCTGGGTGGTCTAATTCACATGGAGTAATATCAGCAAAAGAACTGATCTAGAATACTAAGGGCTGATGTTTGTAAAGAGGCACAAATGTCTGTGCCATCTGGCAAGACACATGATGCTGATGATAGCATGTAAACGGACTTCTGCATTTTCCTAAAATATTTTTCAGATGAGGTGTCTGCACAGATGAAAGTTAATGGCATTGTAACTACAGAAAAAGCTGGTCGAGAGTTTAACCCTCATTTGACGCTCCTGAAGTTTGATTACCATAAGAGATTTCGCAAAGGAGGTCAGTTTATGTGTATTTTTATGGTTTTTGATTCGGCAGGGTTACCATAATTGTGCAGGAGAGGTAAGCTGCTGTGTATAAATGTATGGTCGATATGTCATACTGGAGAATCAGCAAGCAGGCACTAAAATGGGAAATAAAGGGATTGAGGAAGCAAGGACGCCCAAATGAAACCCTAAAACAGATGTTAAGAGAGACCAAAGCTGCTGGACTGGATTCCATCCATGTTATTACACTGATTGCACAGGATAGAAGAGAAGAAGGAAATGACTGCAAGCCCTGTGTAACATATAATACCCCAATAGGACAGTGATGATGTCACAGGGGGAGCCACAGTAGTGTAATAGCTCAAATGTCATAGGTTCAAATCCACATCGGGAAAGATTTAAAAAATAAAATATTTTGGCTCCGATGTCAACCCAGCCCAAAAAGGGTACCAGCTAATGTCCTGGGGAATGTTTGTTTGTTTTAGTATTCAGAAGCCATGAGTTAACCCTTAAGCTCGGTATTATGGATATCGCAACCTTTCGGCCTTGATTCCATTGTAAATACCGTAAATCTGGGAGAAAATGTGGCTTTTCTGCCCACCCCTGGGAGTGAACCCGGACCACAAGGAGTTCGTCACCCGCTCACCGCACAATCCGGTTTAGCCAATTACACTAGAGGGCCGGGTTTCCTGGGGAATAAAAGCAGCCTACATTACCTAAAAATGCTGGTCTGTAACAGGGCTATTTATCTGGAGGCCCGTGGGCTGAATCTGGCCTCAAGTGACCTAACAAGTGGCCCGCAGATCATTTGCCACAACAATCTTCTTCTTCTTCGCGTTCACCAGCTGTAAACTCTGGCGGAAGGTTCTGGTTGCTCGTCCACTACTGAACTGCAGTCCTGCTTCAGAACCTGAGTGTTGCGTGTGCATCAGTTTTACAGATCTCATTCTCTTGAATACAGACTGTTGGTTCCTTGCCTCTCCGGCAGATGCACTCCGACTTCAAAGGAAGCTCCCCAATTAGTCGACTCTTACGACATGCTTTTGGGGAGGCAGTGGGTCTATTCTTGTTTTCCCCACAATGGGGCCCCGGAACCCACACGGGGGGCCACAACAATGATCTGTCTACACCGGGGCTCCAGCGTCTGGCGATCCACACTGTCAACTTTTGGCCCTGGAATAAACTTAGTTGAATAGCCCTGGTCTATAAGAATGTTAGACTAGCATCATATGCAGGAGGTCCTGCTGGTGTAAGAAAGGGTCCTCTCATCACTTTATTTACTTATGTCAAAGAGGGAAGATATCGTAGTTACGGCTGCCACCTGCCAAGACAGTGGTCAGAGTTCTATTCCCAACAAAAGCAGGATTATATTTTTTACCAGCACTACTCAGAGGCTGAATCAGACACAAGAGAATTAGGCAGCATAATGTCATGGCCACAGACAGCAGTGTTATACAGATACTCTGATAACAGCTAGAGGTCGACCACGCAGAACCTGAACCGCAGAAATATCAGAGACACTGAAAAGTACTTTATACGAAGTGAACAAAAGGGCCGTTACAGAGATCTCTTCCTGCCCTGACGCTCCGAAGCATTCCAGGAGTAGATGAAAGAAGAGTGTCATGGTAGAGCCGCCACAGTTCTCACTGATACTTGCAATTTTTGACCTTTCTTAAACCAGAAAATGCTGCTGAAAAGGACCTGATTTGTTACACAAGAAGAGAGATATATAGGCTGCAACAACCAAGGTCCATCCCTAGAGAGACCTTTCTCAGGTGCTTCCAGGTCTGTTGGCACTACCCGGAATAGTGTGTGCAGTCCCAAGTAGACAACTTGAAACAAGATTATGGCTTCAACTTGCAGCTGAGTAGTTTTTTAGTTGCAGGATATTTTTTTTTTCTTGAAAACGATGAAGAAATGATCTCTTGTTCCGTGGCAGGTATCAAGAAAGTGGAAGCCAGCCAGTACCAGCCTTACGTCAATGATGTGTTAGGAACCCAGGCAGTTCACAGCATACAGCTTTGTCACATGCAGAAGAAAAGAGCAGATGGGTACTACCTGGTTGAGCATGAGGCATTTTTTACCACGTGACTTCACCCAGCAGGACCCATAACTTGACGGAGCTGCTAATAGATTTACCAGACTCCTTGTGTGGGTTTGAGGGCCCTATTTTTGTGAGGGGAAATTACTCCCACTGTTTCTCAACCATCTTGTTGTGAAATGTGACTTTTCTGAAGTTGGATGTGTTGGACATTAAGGCACAGATATCGCAGCTCAGCTGTAAACCACAACAACAACAGGGTGAGTGAAGAATTACTAGACGTAAGTTGTTTTGGGAAACTTCAGGTTGAAAGAAGCATAGAAGAGTGAAAATATATAAAGAGTTGGAAACTGAGCATTGACTCGCACGACAGGGAAAGCTGTAAAAACTGCTGCCAGTTGAGGAGAAATGATTCCACTGACTGGGGGAGAGAAACATAGCGAGGGGGTAAACGCACACAAAATTGGATGTTTTGCTAGGAGCCTTTATCATGACAAACCTCATCAACGAGGGGCAAAGTATCCTGGTCACCCTCTGCCTCTTGTTGGTAAGGTTTGTGTTGATAATGGCTCCTGCCAAAACATAGTTTTCCTTGTGTGTGTTGTCTCCCCCTCCCCCAGTTTCTTAGTCACCACTTGGTGGATTTATTTCTTGGTATTAGCTTGACTGCAATCACCAGTGTTTTCTTTACTCACAAGTTATAGAGGCTTAATGACAGATACTTTACTGCTGAAGCATTTATTGCATCACCGGGTAACTAAGGGGTATTTATTGGACCAGGCCTTAGAAGTGGCAGCTATTCTATTAGAGCCTTACATCGAGTTCTCCAATCAGACCTTACAAAGGGCAGTTATCCTATGAAGCCTTACAAGGAGGAGTTAACCTATCAGACCGTCCAAGGGGGAGTTATTTTATCTTGCCTTATGAGAGAGACTGGACCTAAATTTGCCTAGAAAAACCACAAGAGCCCAAAAATCCTAGGGTTGGTTCTGCAACGTCCTGTAAAGGATATCCACTTACGTTTTTACGAGAGATGGTGGGGTGAGATAACATCGAGTTATTAGAAACAGGTTTGTAGACTTATTATCCTGCTGTGATATTTTATTTACATTTCATATTTTCTGCCTCATACTGAACCATACAAATTCAACTCCATTTTGTTTTCCAGTTGTCATGAAATAAAGACAGTACTGACAAAATGATGAATAATGAATTTTGCCAAAGCTGTCTTTTTGTACATGAGTAAACCCCCACCTCTGTGTAAACGACAGATGTTAGTCATTTTAAAATCACCATGTACGTTGAAACAGGTTGACCCAGCCTAAAATGGGTACCAGGATGGCTGTCCTGGGGAAGTAAAGACAGCCGGCGTAATGCTGACCACATTACCCACCTAGTGCCGATGGTCTGAAAGAATATGGGCGCTCTTCCCATATTCCTGATGTGCCTAAAGGTGTGACAAGGGATCTTTATGTACATTGAAATATAGACTATGTGTGTGGTGCTATCATCTGTAAGGGTCTGTTGTTTTGTTTCATTTTTTGATTTAATTCTGCAATATACACATGAACATGCAGCAATATATATTTACCGGGCAATAAATTGCCTAGTCTACAGCTGTCTTCTTTATTCAAATATGTGGAAATCTTAGAAAATTGTGCATTTAAAAAAAAAAAATAAGAACCTGTGTGCACAAACTTTTGTGACTGTTCCATTAAAATATGTTGAAATATCTGTGCAGGAAGATGTTTGTTTGTTTGTTTTAGACGCACCTGCCATGTTTCCTGGTATCTATTTGAGGTTGTAAAAAATCTGCCACAATGTGAATTGAAACTGATGACCACCAGGCAAGTGGTATGGTAGGTTATAGCTTATATTCTTCCCTTTTCATAAGGGCACCGACACCACAAGAATGGAAGCAAACTATCACCAGGT
The DNA here is from genome assembly GCA_905116865.2 of Candidula unifasciata. Classification (NCBI taxonomy): domain Eukaryota; kingdom Metazoa; phylum Mollusca; class Gastropoda; order Stylommatophora; family Geomitridae; genus Candidula; species Candidula unifasciata. The sequence goes on from CAJHNH020001024.1 coordinate 211,885, forward strand.
CACAAATTTTCATGTCACACATGAGTCAACTTGATAGGGATTAGAAAATGAACAGTAATTAATGAGGCATTATTTGTTGCTCTATATACAGTAAGTAAGCATAAAAGATGTACAGCTTTCATTCAGTGCCTTTCTATTTCACAGCCTTGTTACATCACTTGTATATATTTCTCACAAGATCTACCCATTTTACATAACTTGTATATATTTCTCACTAGATCCACCCATGTATAGTTAGTTACTCTTTATCATTACTGAAATCTGACTAGAGGAAGACAGACTGGCACAGGTGTGTACTGAAGCATCTCACACCACACACTTCCCTCAACAAAGGAAGAGGAGTACACATGTGATGTACTGAAGCATATCACACCACACACATCCCTCAGCAGAGGAAGAGGGGTACACATATGATGTACTGAAGCATCTCACACTACACACTTCCCTCAGCAGAAGAGAGGTACACATGTGATGTACTGAAGCATCTCACACCACACACTTCCCTCAGCAGAGAAATGAGGAGGAAGAAACATATGATGTATGAAGCATATCACACCACACACTTCCCTCAGCAGAAGAGGGGTACACATATGATGTACTGAAGCATCTCACACCACACACTTCCCTCAGCAGAAGAGAGGTACACATATGATGTACTGAATCATATCACACCACACACTTCCCTCAGCAGAAGAGAGGTACACATATGATGTACTGAAGCATATCACACCACACACTTCCCCCAGCAGAAGAGAGGTACACATATGATGCACTGAAGCATATCACACCACACACTTCTCTCAGCAGAAGAGAGGTACACATATGATGTACTGAAGCATATCACACCACACACTTCCCTCAGCAGAAGAGGGGTACACATATGATGTACTGAAGCATATCACACCACACACTTCCCTCAGCAGAAGAGAGGTACACATGTGATGTACTGAAGCATCTCACACCACACACTTCCCTCAGCAGAAGAGAGGTACACATGTGATGTACTGAAGCATATCACACCACACACTTCCCTCAGCAGAAGAGAGGTACACATATGATGTACTGAAGCATATCACACCACACACTTCCCTCAGCAGAAGAGAGGTACACATGTGATGTACTGAAGCATATCACACCACACACATCCCCCAGCAGAAGAGAGGTACACATATGATGTACTGAAGCATCTCACACCACACACTTCCCTCAGCAGAGGAAGAGAGGTACACATGTGATGTACTGAAACATATCACACCACACACTTCCCCCAGCAGAAGAAAGGTACACATGTGATGTACTGAAACATATCACACCACACACTTCCCTCAACAGAGAAATGATGAGGAAAAGTCTCCATGCATGTCCCAGGGGTCCATTGTGGTTTGGGGATGAGGAAAAGTCTCCATGCATGTCCCAGGGGCCCATTGTGGGTTTGGGGATGAGGAATAGTCTCCATGCATGTCCCAGGGGCCCATTGTGGGTTTGGGGATGAGGAAAAGTCTCCATGCATGTCCCAGGGGCCCATTGTGGGTTTGGGGATGAGGAATAGTCTCCATGCATGTCCCAGGGGCCCATTGTGGGTTTGGGGATGAGGAAAAGTCTCCATGCATGTCCTAGGGGCCCATTGTGGGTTTGGGGATGAGGAATAGTCTCCATGCATGTTCCAGGGGCCCATTGTGGTTTGGGGAGGGGGGATAGATCCACTGACCCCTCACAAGCTTTTTGTTAGAGTCAACTCGTTAGAGATTTTTCCTTTAAAGACAAAGTTCATCTGTCCAGGAGGCTAGGAACTAACAGTCTGCTTGTAAATAAGTCACATCTGTAAAATGGATGTGCACGCAAAACTGCTTCTGGAACAAGAATGGACTTCCGTTTTCAAAATGGCGGACAGCAGCTGTGTTTATTTTCGCTGGCTGTCAATTCTCTCGGATTATTCTGTTTCATAATCATGGACTGTTATTTTATGCGCATTTTCAACGCAGGATACTATGTGTTTTTCGTGGAAACAGCGTGTATTGTGGTTGTGCTGTGTCGGGGCGGGATAATGACCGATAGTCTTGGCAGCCTCGGCCACGCTGCCTTCGCTATGTTTTGATCGCGGCGGTCCACTCAGGAAGACAGAATCTCGTCAGCAGGGGACTGCAACTGTCTATAGAGCAAACTCGATAAAAGCTGTCCCCAGAAACGGAATGTGTCAACCATATATTTGGTGGAGAGGAATCGACACATACGGTTAACTCAATGGCCATGGCCAGGCCAACAAGACTAAAGTCCAGAAGTGGATGAACAACCAGAACTTTCTGCCAGAGTTTTCAGCTGGTGAATGCAAAGAAGAAGAAGCATCTAAACCATCCCCATCAGCAGAGCAGTGAACAAGAAGGTGACACAATGTCATACAGGTCACATATTTAATCATTAATGTCAAGAATTATCCTGCCAATTTTGTATGGGCTTCAAGCTCGTTTTTGTGATTTGTTCTCGGGAATGACTTGAGCGAGGAAGAACTGTCTCACCTCATAAAAAGGTACCTGGAATATGTTAATATCACCTACTTCAATGACTGTGTCATCTGTGTGTTTTGATGCCCACTTTTCTGTATTTCCACACGTGTGAATTTAAAATGTGAATTAAAATTGAAGACTTTGAGCGCAGACTTACTGGTTACTTTCTTGTTATCTCAGACAGATAAGCAAGGTTAGGTTATTATTTAAACATCATACCAAGTGCTTGGTTCAGAAACAACATTACAGGACTCTGGACGTTGCCATGGTACCGGTAGCAGTCTGCATGTCCCCCATCTCACCTTTCCTTTGAGTGTTGACCAGATCCCCAGGTCACTCCCCCACTACATCATTCTCTTTGGACCATGGTGATCTATTTGAACCTAAGCACCGTTTCCTCACCTCCAAATGACCTTGGTAAGATCTAGCTTGTCATGCATATATTTACTACCAAGGGCTACAGTTTGTCTGTTTACTTCTCAGTTCAGTTATGATGGAAATCTGCACAGGCCTGGCATGTTTGATGGACATGTGTGCAGGCCTGGCATGTTTGATGGACATGTGTGCAGGCCTGGCATGTTTGATGGACATGTGTGCAGGCCTGGCATGTTTGATGGACATGTGTGCAGGCCTGGCATGTTTGATGGACATGTGTGCAGGCCTGGCATGTTTGATGGACATGTGTGCAGGCCTGGCATGTTTGATGGACATGTGCGCAGGCCTGGCATATTTGATGGACATGTGCGCAGGCCTGGCATGTTTGATGGACATGTGCGCAGGCCTGGCATGTTTGATGGACATGTGTGCAGGCCTGGCATCTTTGTGTGCGTGTGTGTGAGCTTGGAGTTTCTCTGCAGGATCTGAATGCCTTTCTAGCTCCCTCATTCCTCTGCAATAAAAAGCAGATAAGCAGAAACTACGACTTTACTAATGTACAAAACCATGTCTCTGGTTTAAGAGACCGACAATTTAGCCAGTAACCCACACACACCACATACAGTAACACACACACCACAAATGAAACACCAATTTTAAAACTTGGAACACAGCGTTGATGAGAATGACGATTTATTTACAAAGATAATGAATATCATACCCTCTCTCTCTCTGGATCCCAGGGCAACAGAAAATAGAGGAGACCTAAAGGTACACATTGAAGATAAGAAACATGAGAATTATGGACGAGCTGCAGGAGGTTTACAGTTGGACTTGGTTCTTCTTCTGCCTTTTGACATCACAACACTTGGGACTCTCCCATAAGCGCTCCGTCCCCATTTTCAGCAGCAAGCTGTCTGTTTGTACATCCATCTCATCATGAACATATGAATGGTCTAAGTCCCAGTTTTCTAATTTGTTTTAGTTTTTCATTTAATTTATTTCAGAGTAACAATTACAAAAGAAATAAAACACCATACAAAACAGGTCTTCCATGTACTCTTTCTCCCACATGACAATAAGCGTATGGTGGGTGTGGTGGTCATACAACCAATCGGTAGCTGACGTATCGCCCGGCTGTCTCACTAGGTCGGATAATTTTCACTACCTGAGAACAAACAAAAGATAAGGTACTAGTCACAATATTGATTTTGGAACAGTTCTACTCATACCTGTACAATGAACGTTATAATCATCTGACTCCAGTGATAAACAAATGAACAGAAATACAGCATGTATGTCACCTTGCTTTCTAAACCTTGTCATCTCCAACAACTGAAACAGTTTGATGGGCACAGCAGCATCGAATTCCCTGACTTATGCCTTCCTTTTACCAGCAGGAGGAGGTCTTGGTGGCAAAGTGGTCGAGCTGTTGTCTCACAATCTGATGGTGATGGGTTCGTTTCACAGATGTGTCATTCAGTTTACGAGTGCAATTTTTAGAGAAATCCCAGGGGTTGTCGCCGGAACTTTAGAGTTCGTGCTTTATGCTCCCTAGGTGGGTTCAAGGGCTCTATTTTGGAGAACAAAAAAATAAGACCCACTGGCCCCCCGCCCCTCCTCCCCAAACAAGCTTGTCATGGGATAATTAAAATGTTTCTTTAAAAGTTGAAGGGCGTCTGCTTGAGAGGCAAGGAACTATGTCTGCACACAAATAAAGCCAGATCTGTAAAATGGATGTGCACAAAAACTCAAATTGCTGGACCAAAGTCCAGGAGTGGACAAACAACCAGAACATTCTGCCAGAGCCCACAGCTTCCTGTCAATCTCCTGTCAGGTGGCTAGCTATTCTGCGGAAATATAACCCCATACGGGACAACTTCAGGACAACAGAGTCGATCCTCCCAACTTCAATTTTACCCATATTTTATTATTTGACTACATGATGATGGTGATGCTAATTAAATCAGAATGTTCCACACAAAACATAGATGATATATCTATGAATTTCTGTCTGAAGTAATTGTCAGCAGTTACACTGTGCCAGATAACCCTAAATTTATCGAATTGCCAAGTATCCCATCATGCTCAGCCCTTGAACTAAATATAAGACACACTAATTAAGTTGTATGCCAGTAAAGACTTTCAAAATTGATCATTTGTACCGACCTGTCCTCGTTTTAGTCCAAAGTATCTGGCTACAGGATCACCCTGCTGAATTCTTGGAAGTTGTGATTCTTTCAGTTTACTTTTACTAGTTAAAGAATTAAACCAGATTTGATGCTGGTATCATTCACAAGAGTTACATGCAAACCAATTCACAAATAAAATATTCACACAAGCAAACACAATATGTACCAGAAACATCCATATAAGCTACCAACAGACCAGTCCATTTTCACACAAATGTGTGCTCCAGAATCATCATCATCACAGGGCTCGCAGTCTAGTCCTCAATTCTGCTGCATTCCATGCAAAACTTTCAATATCATGGTCGGAATCCAGTCTAGCACCTTTGGCCTCTTTCAACAATGTTCATCTTAGGGTTTCTCTTTGACATCCTTGTCCAGAATCATTCACATATTTCACATGTAAACACATCCTGTGGGTTCCGGGTCCCCATTATGAGGAAAACAACAATAGACCCACTGCCTGCCCAAAAGGAAGGAACCAACAGTTTGCAGGCAAATGAGTCAGACCTGTAAAACGGATCTGCACACAACACTCAGTTTTTGGAACAGGACTAGAGTCCTGGGTAAAAAACATACATCCACTAACAAATTTAACATAAAAAAGATTTTAATATAACTCAAGTATGAACGTTCTGTCCACACAAAACATGATGCTGGTACTACAAGACAAATCAAGGATACTATCTGTTGAGCAGTTCAACTTTTTCTTCTGGCGTCATCACTTTGTGTTCAGGAACCAGCTAAAGTTACAGGAGGGAAACAAATGTTTTCACAATCATTCAAATTAAAATGTACTTCAATAATATGTCAACTACAAACAGCCTCAGTTCAAGGAAAACAATTTCATGGCCAAAGTTAAGGAACCTCTGGCACATCTGAAGGCGTATTGGGCATATAGGGCTAGACCTAAATTTTATAGACCAGTGGGCTCTTGGTGTGTGATCTGGTCAACTACTTTCCCAGGGCCTGTACCTGGCACCCACTCCAAGCTGGCTTGGTCTGGCAGACAAGGTCATTTTTGAACCCCCAAAATTTTTTGTTTTTATCAGGAACCGAACCCACGATCTGTAGGCAAGCTATACCATCGCAACTTATACATACTAGGGTTACAATGGAAACTAATGAGACTTTCAGAGTTTTCAAACACAGTATGAGCCCATAAAGTTCTGTAGTATGCAGAGTTACAGTTCTTGGACCTTATCACTGTAGAGACAAGTCTTCCCTATTTGTATTTAGTCATTACTTCCCTTCATATAAAATAAAAAGCTTTTTAAAACTCAGATTTGAGCAAAATAATGGCTTTGAATATACAAAATCTAATTGTTTAATGAATTAAGTGTGTTGAGATGATGCAATAGTTAACAGGACTGCATGTCTGCTCCGTGGTCATAGGTTTCAAACCCCTAGATTTAAAAAAAAAAATTTTCTTAATTCTAAATTTCATTAGCTACTTCTGGTCTCTTAGGGTAGAATTTCCTAGAATTATAACATTTTTTTTTTTAGATATGCTAGGTGTTTCGTCCTTTTTAGGACAAAATTTTTGTGTTATTTGAAGCCCCACCCTGGCTTTTGCCAGGGGCCGCAATATAGGCAGGCCATCAATGTGGCCAATTGTCTGAACGCGGTTTCTGGGACCTCTCCACGGCGAGACTCATCCGCATGGTGGCACTTTGTGTCATCGGGTGTTTATCGCTTGTATGATGTCCTGGTGGGGTAGAAAATCAGTCTGTCAGAATTATAACAATACACTTCTTGCAAACAAATTCTGGAAAATGTTTTTTTTTTAAATCATTCTTATGTGGCAAAAAAGATTACTGATTAATGCAGAATCATTATTATTACGGCACATACAGACCGGCTAACACGAGGTTTAGAGTGGCGGTTGATTACTAGACAAGTGTAAAGCATCTCATTGCAAAGAAACAACTTTGCTCCCAGTCCCTAGCTCAGAGCTTTCAAAACTGTGTGTTGCGACACAGTAGTGTAACTGCTACGGTATGAAGGTGTGCCTCTCAGACATATTTCATGTATGTGTCCTTATCTGTCATAAGGGTTTATTTAACCTTGTTTACTGGTTGACTGAATTACCGTGCCGCAAAAATATGTTTGTCTAACAAGTGGGTCACCAACCTGAACAATTTGGAAAGCTCTGCTCTACTTTACTGACTCTCAATGGGTGATGTGTCTGGTATTCTGTTCCCCTTTACTTCCCAGAAAATGTGACTGCCAAACATGGAATCAAATGAAAGACACTACCAATGGGCAGGACTAAATAATGATGTATATAGGGGTGACAGCAGTCAAGCGGATGACAACAAGCCCTAACACAACATAAAATGCGACTACCAAGCTTAATGGAGAAAATAGAAAAGACAAACACAACCAAGCATTTCAACCAAAATCCTTATCAACAGAGTACTAAAGACAACAAATCTGTTGAGTTTTCCAGTCACAGTTTGTGGTGTATTTAGTATTGCACTGATAAAGACTGGTCAAAATGTCTGGTTGTATTTGTGTGCGTCTTTTTCCATTCTCTGCATTGAGCTGTCTAATCATATTTTATGTTATAGTTAGGGCTGAAGAATGGTAACTAGCAACTTTGCTAGTGCAATACCAGACACACACAAAGTTCACAGGTTATGTTCTCACAATCAAGCTTGCTGCACACTGGGTATTCCCATGCATGCTCAGTCCTCTCATGCAGCAGCCACCCAAGGTAACTCCACTGATTGTTCCCGTAAACCATGTGTGGGTTCCCGGGCATCATTGTGGGGAAAACAAGAACAGATCCTCCCCAAAAAGCATGTTGTAAGAGTTGATTAATTGGGGGCTTCCTTTGAAGTCAGAGTGCATCTACCTGAGAGGCAAGGAACCAACAGTCTGCAAATAAGTCGGGTCTGTAAAATGGATGTGCATGCAACAGTCAGGTTCTGGAACAAGACTAAAGTCCAGAAGTGGACAAACAACCAGAACTTTCGCCTGGAGTTGACAGTCGGTGAACACAAAGAAGAAGTTCCTGTGAGAAGCTGGCTACAATGTCTTGACCTCAAAGATGGGGCCAACATGCTTTTACCTGACCTGGTTTATGTCGGGCATGGAAAACAAAACATTTTCACATCAGAGGTTATCACACATACACAAGCAGACAGCCCTTACCATGTGTTCTGTGATGTTAATAAGAAGCTCGGATTCAATGAACTGCTCCAAAATATATTTGGGTGCCATTTCTACCAGAGCCTGTCAGAGGAGATACAAGCAACCACAAATAATTCACATACTAGCTGAAGATCACAGAATCAGTTCATACAAATGGGCAGCAGCTGAGTAAAGTCAGTCAGTAAAGGACCCATGTCATGCCTGTTTAATAGGCTTGTGATGCTAGAAGCATATTTTAATAGGCCAATCAGCACTCTGTGGGTGATGTGTGCTGGCCACCTTTACTTCCCAAGACTTTACCCGGTACCCATTCAGGCTGGGTCAATTTGAGAGAAAAGGTCTGACTCGATGTAGATTCAAACTTAAGAACTTCCAATCAATAGGTAAGCATCTAGCCACCTCAGAGCTGAGTAACACCTGCAAGCGTAAGTAATGGTAATGAAACAGGCATCAACGTATTCTGCTGAAAGACAAACTGAACTAGGACAGTACCCTCACGTGTGTGGTCCTTCTTTGAGCAGATAGAGTGGAAGAGGTGCTGGTATAGTAACTTGTCTCATCCTCATTATATAGCAAGTCCTTTGAAGGTCTGAACGAAAGAAACTCCTCACCAGCCCTCTCGCCTCGTTCACTTTCCCAGCTAAGGTGTCATCTATATCCAGCGCCCATCTTCATGCTGGTTGGCCTCTGCCCTTCTTTCCTGCTACCAGGCCTTCTGCTATTATATGTTCTAATCTGCCTTGCTGCTTGATATGGCCAAAATATTTCAGTTTTCATGACAAGATGCTGCTTATTAGCCAACTTTCCTTGATGTTCCGATCTCTAGGATGTACTTATGGCTTCTGGATACTAAAACAAACAACAACAATCTGTTGGATGTTGGTATTTATTTTCTTCTTGTTAAATGGTTCTCTGAGAATCCTTCTATAATATTTCAGCTCAAAAGTCCCTGTATTGTCTGTATTAAGATAGTCCACGACTCACAACTGTATGCTGTTACAGGGAAGATATACTCTCTTACTGTTCTGACTTTGATTTCTGTGCTGATGATTAACCACAGACTTTTACTGCTGCTTGTAATTTGTGTAAGAGATAAAAACTGATGCAGCTATGTGGTTATGTATGAGTCTCTGTATTGCAGTGGCTAGCATGCCTGCCTTTCAGCCTGATAACTGTCAGTTCCAACCCTCACTGAAGCACCGATTTTGTTTAAAAACTGACGTGTGTTCCAGGGTGACACAAACAAAGACGTGTGAAATAAAGTTGGATGTGATGTCCCTGCGTGGGTTCCGGGGCCCCATTGTTAGAAGAAAAAAAAACTAAAAGATCTACTACCCCTAACAAATATGTCATACAAGGCAACTAATTAGGGATGTGTCCTTCGAAGTCAGAGTGCATCTGCCTGAGAGGCAAGTAACCAGCAAACAAACAAGCCAGATCTGTAAAACTGACATGCATGCAAAACAAGATCAGAGTCCAGAAGTGAACAAACAACCAGAACATTCCACTAGTTTACAGTTGGTCAACGATAAGAAAAAGTTGGATGTGTGACATTAACCACCTAATTCAGTGTTGATCTATACGCCTCAAGGGCCTTTTATTTCTCTCTCCTTCTGCAACAGATGTGTCTGATCTTAGTCATCTGAAAACCTGTCCTACAGTGATAAGACAAAGAAGACGGCACATCCTGCGAATAAACCAGCAGAGAACAGCCAAAAAAAAGCACTGAAATGGGAAATGAAGGGACTGGGAAATTGATGACATCAAGACAAAAAAAAAAAAAAAACCTAAGACAAACATGGATTAGAGAGGCCAAAGGTTTATGGATTCCACCCATGACATCAAAGACACAGCACTGGATATAACTGAATGAAGGATTAGACTGCGAGCCCTATGTAACGTATAATGGCCCAACAGGACAAAGATGATGATGAAACCCGTTCCAGAACCAACAAACAATAACACAGCCCTTGTCAGCAGCAATCAACAACCAATACTGCAGATCATCACCATGTAATGATGATGCAGTCACCATGTAATGATGATACAGTCACCATGTAATGATGATGCAGTCACCATGTAATGATGATGCAGTCACCATGTAATGATGATGCAGTCACCATGTAATGATGATACAGTCACCATGTAATGATGATACAGTCACCATGTAATGATGATAGTCATTATGTAATGATGATACAGTCACCATGTAATGATGATACAGTCACCATGTAATGATGATACAGTCACCATGTAATGATGATACAGTCACCATGTAATGATGATGCAGTCACCATGTAATGATGATACAAAGATGATAATATGTTATATTTTCAATTGTTTCCCAGGCCATGGTAAATGATGTCACCATGTATGATGCTATCCCCATTATGATGATGCAGTCACCATGTAATAATGTAGATGATAAGTCACCATGTAATGATGTTTACCAGCATGGCTGCGATGATGATTTCACCAGGTAATGATGATACAGTCCCATGTAATGATGATACAGTCACCATCCGCAGGCATACTTTATACAGGTTAGCCTTTCCAACTTTCCCTTAATGACAGCCCATTATGAGGTTAAAAGTTCACTGTTATACTGACTTGTTTCGCAGATGGTGTCATGCCGGTCTGAACCACAATGATAGCCCTCATGATGTTCTCTTCCTGCATGCGCTGGCAGTAGGTCTTGATTGTCTTGATGCCGACTTTAGCCTCGTCGGGGAAGAACACAAACATCTGATCTATGGGCAGAAAAATTAAACTAGCTCAAGATCACTTTTATGTGGTGTTCCTAGACATTTTAATTTCTGTGGACAGAAAACTGTCAGGTACCACATCATACTGTTTCTTCCTTTTCTGTCCTTTATCAGCTGAGCAGAGACATAACCCAAGACAGCTGTCTGAGCAGAGATCTAACCCAAGCTGTCTGAGCAGAGACATAACCCAAGACAGCTGTCTGAGCAGAGATCTAACCCAAGACAGCTGTCTGAGCAGTGACCTAACCCAAAGCTGTCTGAGCAGTGACCTAACCCAAGACAGCTGTAAGTTAGGAATCAACATCACAGCACTTCGGACATTCATTTAAACTAGGGCTGTACCGAATAGTGATTTTCACTATTCGGCCGAATACTAATAGCTGGACCAACTATTCGGCCGAATACAAATAGTGAATTATCATCATCAGGTGCTTTGCTGACTAGCATGGGCGATTATGCCTCTCCATAATCTGCGATCTCCTGCAGCATGTATCAGTTCGTGTGCTGACACACCTCCATGCAACAAGACTGTCAAGAATCTTCTCTCGTTGTCTTCCTTTGTCCCTCCTTTCACAGATCTTTCCAGTGGTCACAACATGTTCCATTTTCCCTCATCTTATAACATGTCTGAGAGTAGTTGTCTTTTGACTCCCACCTCTATTAAAACCTCTTGGCTGCTTTTTGTTTGGCTGTCCAAGGTATTTTAAGCACTGTTCTGTAAAACCACATCTGTGAGGCCTCAAGAAATTGTTTGGCCTGCCTACCGATTGACCAGGACTTACAGCCATATGTTAAAACTGGATGTATGAAGCAAGCAAGAATTCTTTTTCTAACCTTCAATGACAAGGATATATTGCATAAGATGTTCTTCATTTTATAAAATGCAGTTTTTGCCTGTCCTATTCTGTTTCTTATTTCAGTAATGCATCTTCCATCAGATGTTATCCATGTGCCCAGATACTTAAATTTATGTACTTGTCCCAAAATAAAACCATTGACTTTTATTACACATTTAGGAATAATTATTTTCTTTGATACCACCATTACTTCTGTCTTCCCACTATTCAAAATGAGGCCCATTCTTCCACTTTCGTGTATAAAATAGATCTAAAAAAACATCCATAATGTCAAATCAACACTGAAATTTTACTCCACAAAATGTAGTACAGAATAGTAAACATTTAAAAACATTTCATGTCAGTCAGTCTGTGGTAACTAATACCTAGGAATGAAAGTATTCTTAGTTTTATAACAAGTAACTAAACTTGTAAATTGTCACTGACAGCTTAGTTAATCCATGAAAAAGCTATTGTCAGCTTCTTGAAGGCATTTCCAGCTGTAGTAAACAGACGTTCACTTGGGACACTTGTAGGTGGTGCACAAAGATAACACTTGACAGTATGAACCAAGGTGGGAAATCTTGATATGTTTATTTTCCACCAGTCCAGAAACGGGTGTAAGGTAATCACTATTCATATTCGGCCCTACCGAAACTATTCGGCCGAATACTGAACAGTTATTAGGTCCACTATTCGGCCCCGAAGCGAATACAAAGCGAATATTCGGTACAGCCCTAATTTAAACACTCTGTCCCATCTTCATTAGCAGCACACGGCTCCAATTCTGACGGGACTAGTAACAGACTGAATGTATGTCTATTTCATTTCTCCATAGTGTTGAGCACAGGCCCAATTAACTAGTCAAAAAAATGACAAAAGATCTAAATTTAGAAATCAAAAAATGAAGATGGAGGGGGATTGGACATGTCCTTAGAATGAAGAAAGAGAGACAACTGAGACAGGCAATGCAATGGACACTACAAAGACAGCGAGGAAGAGGTAGGTCCACAGGCACTTGGAGGTGAACCTCTGAGGCTGAACTCAGGATCGAATTGAGTGGCAACAGTTTGTCTCTGCCTTATGTGCCTCTGGGCACAATGAGGACTGATTGTTTGATTTGTCTGCTGGTGTTATGCATTATTGTTGGCACCTTTCCAGATGATACTGTTATAATGTGCTATGTGGAGGCATGGGAGTCATGTTCCTCCTCTATATAGCACAAAGCCTGGCCAGTATTTTAGAGATCATGTGTTGCCCATGATCCCTTCCTTGCCTTGTTTACTCCAAGGAAAGGTAACACTCCAAGGAAAATTATACATACATTCATTTGGAACAAAGCACAAGCTGCTCTATCAGAAGAGCAGTGCTCTATCTGTCCGCTTGTCGGAGCTTCCCTTCTAGACCTGCTACCAGCCAAGGCTAAGGGCCTGGTCTGTCCTGCAAGTTTTCATGGAGTTCAGGTAACTAACAACCATTATATGTTAAACTCCTCTTACAAGTAAAACAGCAAGTGCTCATAATCAACTACAAACAACAAAGTTTTCATTTTTTCAGCCCGCTAACATTGAAGACAAAGCAGACGACAGATTTCTAACTGTACCTGTTGGATCATCATTGTGGGCAACAAGTACAATGAGGTCACTGCGACCTGGCTTTCTTTCACTAGGAAATAATAACAAAACAAATACAAATTTTAAAAATCTTTAACCTCCTAAAAAGTAAGCAAATAAAATGTTAAAATAATCAAGACCCTTTACAATAATTAATTTCTTCTTCTTCTTCATTCACTGGCTGTAAGCTCCGGCGGAAAGTCCCAGTTGTTTGTCAGTTTCGACTTTGTGCCAGGACCTGAGTTTTGCATGCATATTCCTTTTACTGACTTATTTGTGTACAGTTAGTTGTTCCTTACAGCTTGGGCAGATGCACTTCAACTTCGAACGAAGGTCCCAACCAGTCTACTTCTACCACACGCTGGGTTGGGAGGCAGTGGGTGTATTCTTGTCCCAACAACGGGGCCCTGGAACCCACATAAGGAATCAATTTCCTTAATCAGAATTTAAAATAATCATTTATCCTTTCATCTGAATTTCTAGGCCTTTCTTAGCTTGTCATCTAAAAAGTGAGCACAGGCCCTCAACAAACTCACTTCAAGTCTTTGTAGAATTATTCACATAAAGTAAAGTAGAGGTCATTTGAGGCCAGATTCACATTTACATAGACCAAACGTGCCTTGATTGGTGATGTGGACAACATCACACCAGCCACCTTTACTTCCCAGGACTACACCTGGTACCCGTTTAAGGCTAGATCAACCTGGGAGCCAGGATCATATTTTTTAAAGAAGTATGGCTCCGTCAGGACGTGAACCCATGGCTTTCAGATCTGCATCTTCCTTACAGGAACAATCTACTTTTACTAACCTTTGCCTTTTCTAGACAGTGATTAGTTGCCCTGATTGTACAATGTGAGAAACTCCAGGTACAAAGCATCATTATCAAGTTGCTGTCCTTCCCAGAAAGTTTCTCTCATTACCACCTGCCTGAAAGAAGCTCAGCCTCTCACCAGATCTCCCACTTCATACACTTTTCTATCCAACGTGTCAATGCTGTCATGTGCCCATCTTCAAGCTGGTTGGTCCCTGCCTCTCTTTCCATGCTTTTGCTGCTATTCTTTCAAATCTACCATGGTGCAAGAGAAAACTACATTATGATCTCAAGAAACTTATCATAGGGTAAAAAGACAATTTTTTTAAAATTTACTGTAGTTTTTTTTTCTTCTAGGAAACAAGTACTGAAACTAGAGGCTTGAAATCTTTAAAGACGAAGAATGAGGAGGAGCAGAATCACAAGGTAGTTTACAGAGGGAAAGTCGCATCATTGATCATTTTTCTTCCTCCTGACGTAACTGCGTTGTGCCTCTTTACAGCAACATTGTGATAGTTGTGCCCTTCGGCTAACACATTCGACTTCATAGAGCATTTGTTGACCGGGTTACCTCCCCAGCCATAATTCAGGTTTCTTGATTCTGTATAAAGTTAACAATAAAATGCAGGAACAGCATACCAAGTGTTAAATCAACAAAAATGTTACAATTCTTAGGTAAGTAACTAACAGTCGCAATAACCGTTACCTTGGCTTATCACCAAACTGTGCCTTGAATCCATCAAGAGTTTGATCCAACTCCTCCTGAGTTACCAGATAACCACGGTCATGGCACAGCTGAAATTAATTCGAAAAATGTTGTTACAATAGTAATACTATTCCTCGTGTGGGTTCTGGGGCCCCATTGTGGGGAAAACAAGAATAGACCCACTGCCTCCCATACAAGCATGTCGCAGGAGTTGACTGGCAGATTTCGTTCAAAATTGTAGTGCATCTGCCTGAGTGGCCAGGAACAACCAACTGTACACAAAAAAGCCAGTAAAACTGATGTACATGCAAAACTTAGGGCCTGGCACAAAGCCAGAGTCAAATCAACCAGGGCTTTCTTCCAGAACTTATGGCCGGTCAATAAAGAAGAAGAATATTACAGCTGAGTCCAAGAATTTTGGTGAAGTTGATGTGATCAGCCTAGTCCCAGCAATTTCTTTTCTCTACCTTTGTATAAAAAGTCCTGATAAGTCGAATTCTGTTGACTCAAATATTTGGATTAGTTGAATTTAAAAATAAATACCACCTATATATGTGCTGATGCTTAAATTAAACTGTTCATTATTCCGTGCCACTCTTTTTGATATACATTGGGCGTGAAAAGCGAGCTATATAAATCACATGAGAAATACAACTACTGAAGCCCGCGGATACACAGACAGCCGTGAGAGGGTGGGAGCATTTATTTTACATGCAGTTGCTTCTAGGTTCACTCACATTGGGAGGAGGTGGGAAAAGGCAAAGTGATTTCACTTAGATTTGGTGTGGCTCTACTCGGTTCATGAATGAGTACAGTGCATTTGGCGATCAGTGTTTTGAACTTTTAGATAAAGTAATATCTTGCGCATGCCCCTTTTCTGCTCTTTCTACTTCACTTTTCTATCATCTTCTTTCTCTCCCTCCCTTTATCCTCACTCTGTTCTCTCCTCCCTTCTGCCACTCTCTTCTTCCTGTTTTCTCTTTCTCCCTCTGGTCTATCTTCATCTCCTCCTCTGTCTTCCTTACTCTCCCCCCCCCCCCATACTTATTCTTACCCTTTTTTTCCTCTATATCTGATTATCTTCCCCACCCCTTTTTGGTTTACTAAATTTATGGCAATAACTGGGCTCTCCTTTAAACTACGGCCGGTTAGACGGCTGGTTAGTCGGAGTTCAGTTCTTTGGCTGCAGTGCAATTACGGAGTGGAAAAGAGGGAACGAAACAAATGACATAATTATCGCTCATTAAGACATACAGATCTGCAGGTGTCACATCTACGGCCACTAAACGTCTTGCGTCGCAAGAACGCGGTCGCTAATGTGAGTCGCAGCGCGTGGTCTAGCTCTAGCAGCTATGTCGACGGCACTTTGTTTTGTGATTCGTGCCTTCTCCACTCCGTAATTGCACTGTAGCCAGGGGACTGAACTCCGACTAACCGACCGTAGTTTAAAGGAGAACCCCATAACTGTGTTCCCTGTGGGTGGCTGTGTCGTGTCTTGTGCTGTCTAATAAGTAAAAAAACTTTGTTAGTCCGTTGTACTTTGTAAAACTACCGAAATCCATCTCATTATTTTAATTTAATTATTAAAATGTAATAAAATTTTCATCAAAATGAAGTGAATGATGATTCAATGAACATTTTTTGAAGTGAAGTAACAGGAACTAACAGTCAGTAACTGACTCAGTAACAATGTAATGGTTAGCGACTGCGGTGTTCTGCAATTTGCGGCCTTTTGGCAATTTCTGTTACCATGGAAACCGTTCGAAACTTGTTTGGGAAATGTCGGCTGGGGTTTTGGGATGGGTCCTAATCTCTCATGAAATTTTGCGATTGGTGTGATTTTCACCAGCTATAAATGGCTGAAAACGGGGGGAACGAACCCGCTTAACAGCGCATGTCTACGACAGCCGGACGTCCTCTGTTTTTCTGTTACATCAGTTTGATTGAAAATAGCGATAAGTATTCAAAGTTGGCTTTAGGCCTAAAACAAAACATTACCAGACATGGTAATACTAGTTATAATTGAATTCTCCGTCCAATTTTACATTTGTGTATCAAATTTCTTTCTTGTCAGTGGCTGTTTAGATTTACAGTGACATTTTTCAGACAATCGCTATTATGTGGCTGTGTCTGAGAAAAATTGTCTGCCATCTTGTCCAATAAAAACAAAGCAGAAACGAAAGTTGCGCAGTTTGGTTGCGCAGAGAAAACTTCTTGTTTCTCAGACAAGTTTTAGCTTACATCTCATCTCCACAAAAACCTACATATCTCAGCTCAGAAATGACATACAAGCCTAAATGAGGTACCGTTGGAAAGAGATTGTTTACAGCTATCTAACTGTGCTGGTTTTATTGGTGTTGATGGCATTTTAAAAATGTGATTAAAGTATTATATAGTAATGTAATGGTTTTAATTTTAAGATAAAGTGAAAATAATGGAAACTAATGAAAGGGCGACTAACTTGCATGACTGTCTTTCTAATTCTCCATAACTTGTAGGTTTCATGGTGATCATCCATCTGACGTTATCTCTGAAATAATCACTTACAGTGACAATGGAAACTTTAATCTACACACTCTCTGCGCAGCACAAATACCACCACATGAATTCTCCAGATATGCGTGTTTTCTAAACTTGTCTGTTAGAGTCGTCTCCCTCATCGTACGCCCAATAAGCAAAGCTAGTATTGTATCAAATTTATTTTTTAATATCTATTTTTATGTAAATCAATTTTTTTTTGTTTCATTGAAAAACTTTTACCCTAATTAGTAAATATATAAACATTTGAAGCAACATAAAATAGTTTTGTTCGAAATTAAAACACAGAGCGCGAATTCTGGGTGCTACTGAACCGTACAATATATGACTCAGTAATTTTATATTTGGGTACAAAGTTCAAGTTTTGATTTGATGTTAGTTCTTCGATGTCTTGTTCAATTAGTTGTTATCTAACTGTAACGTCCAATGCCTGAGAGGGATCTGTTTCAGATCTAGAGCTGAACTAGCTCGATGAAACAAAGTAGCAGAGTCATGTGGGTAGTTATCATCGTTTAAGTCGAGAGGACAGACTTCATTGCCTCGACTAGCCACCTGTCAATAGCATCCCACAAAGCACGAACTCCTGTAGCACCTGTGTGATACTTCTAGTTGCGAAAAACAAACTTTTTCAGAGCTGTCAAGTTTGACAGGAATGGATCTTCACTCCAATGTTCTTCTATCAGGGGCCACATTAGCGCAGTCGATAGGAGACTCGCTTTCAAATTCAGCTGCGACTCTCTGCAGCCCACAGTTGGTGTTCGAAATCGGGCAGTTCCAGGAGTTCACCCAGCCTCTAGGAAATAGGTACCAGAGTTAACACTGGGGTAAATGGAGGAACGTCGCTAAAGCTACGGAGTTTAGTGCGGACAGCGACACAGGCCGACAGTTTTTTATTAGCTGTCCGAACAGGTGGCAGAGCACTTATGGTTTATAACCGTGTGCAATGACGCTGGTTCACATCTCCTGACTTTACCCTTTTTTTTCTATCAGTCTATTATACTTGATATACAACATCATGACCTTATGTTCACATGTTTCTTTACAGGGCTTTTTACAAGATACACGAGTCTCAAAGTTCGGCAGCTGTGGTGCAATCTATTGTTTGTGTCTTCTTTGTTAAAATAATCAACTTTTGGCTTTTCTCATTTTGCCATTTTCCGGGCCATTTGTCTAAATATCTATTCGCTTTGGCTTAGAAAGTCTACGCCTGGGCATATATTTTCATTCACTAATTTCTTTGCAGGCTCTCCAGTCAATCGGTCAGACAGTCAAGTACCTTCTTCTTCTGACCTGTATCCCCCAAAGTCTTTGCTTTTATATCCAGTACACCCATGTCATAACTATCTTTTTAGTTTTTGTTTTACTTAACTCACAATCTCCATGTGAAGTTTTTCTCCCTTTATTTATTTATTCCTATATTTGAAAAGCCTTTTCTCTACCCCCTCCACCTCCCCCAATGTTAACCGTGGCGGTGGGCTTGTCTAGAGACCCAATGAGTTAATCATAACTTAGAGATAGGGAGAGGGGGCGGCAAGGAGTAGCACGGTGTGTTTGGAGAGAAAAACGTTAAAAGTTCTATTATTGTTACAAAACGAACGTGGCTCTCAGACAGCGCCAGACTCAACTGGGTACCAAGAAATGTCATAGGAATTCAAGGCGGCCGGGGTGATGTTGACTACAACACCAACCAAATGCCGATGGGGCTATACGGTTCTCAGTCTAGCATAATATACTCGATTGGGCTATACAGTTCTCAGTCTAGCATAATATACTCGATTGGGCTATACAGTTCTCAGTCTAGCATAATATACTCGATTGGGCTATACAGTTCTCAGTCTAGCATAATATACTCGATTGGGCTATACAGTTCTCAGTCTAGCATAGTATACCCGAAAACAAAATTCGTGCTTTATTGTTAAAGTGGATCACATGAGGATTACATCATTAAAAAAAATTTTTTCATATAAAAACCGCATCCGGGCCTGTAGCCTCTGACTTGGCAGAAGTGAACAGCCACAAAAGGGAACTTCAATCCGAGGAGAGCTCCAGTTTACCAACTTCTGCAGGGCTTGACGAATCTCTCTTCTTATTCTTATATAATCTGTTTCATATTTTACTGCCAAGACAGCCACTCACACGTTCACGATGGTATGTTCATCCTAACTTAACCTGATTACGGTTTAGAAACTGTTTACGATATATTTAATTGTTATTTATATTACTTGCTTCTTGTAAATATGATACGTAATTAGTATGTAATGTATCAATAGTATTAGTTATTAGTACTTAGTATCAATTATCATAGCTACTATGAATTGAACTTGTAGTGTCTAGTAGAAATGTAGGCCTAGTTCTACCGTCTACGAGTTACTACTAGTACTTCTCCTTCGGATTCATTTCTTTGTGAATCAAACAAAAATATTAAAAATTATCCGATTATTAAACAATGGTTCTTGCCAGCATAAAATTTAAATTCTAAATATAATTGGGGAAACGGAAAAGTAAATTAGTAATTTTGTGAAACTGAAACAGTCTGAAAAAAGGGAGCACTGACCTCAGTTGCGGCTTTGAAAAATGTAAAAATGGAACACTTTACACCCTGCATTCTTTCTTGGGAATTAGGTCTTATGACAATGCAATATGTGTTGAAGGAATGCCTAGGTCAGTCCAAGTCAGCATGCTGTGTTGAGTCATAACTGGCTGTGTGTGCTGAGAAGTTCCAGTTTCATACTCTAATGATTCCTTGTTTGCATGGAGAGGGGAAGTAGAACTCTGTAGCATATTCCTCATGGAATAGACGTGTTTATACTGGCTCGACCGAAACATCTCTCGCCATGAACCTCACTCTAGTAAAGATGCAGAAGGGGGGGGGGGGGGGGTGCAGATGAGTTTGTCAAAGCTTTAGATTAAACTCTTTCTCAGTACCAAACAAAAAAATATATGTGTTATGTTATGTGAGAGCCCGATCTTCCTTACTCCAGTGAATCCACGTTTCTGACCTGTTTCATTGAGTCTGAGCATGTTAACGGGAAAAAATCAGAGTAGTTCTGCAATAATAATTCTGTTTAAAATAACACACTTTTGATTTTTGTAGCAGTACAGTTATTTCATCTCTGTGATACCTTCTGGTATTGAAACAGTTGGCCAGCCACTCAGACAACCTTTCTACACTATCTTTCATTAGGAGGAGTATTTTAATTAATGATATCCTGTTCAAACCATTTGAGTCTTTTTTCTCTTTTATATATGTATTGGATCATTATGCTTGTTAGTGGGTTTTTTTTTAAAATTATGTGTGTGTGTGGTTGTTCAACATTGCATTGATTACTTGTTAACTAAGTATAGATTATTGAGTTTGATATTCTTCTTCTTCTGCGTTCATCTGAAGATGTAATTGCGTTGTGTCCGTTTACAGCATGGCTGCGATATTTGCACCTTTCGGCCAACACATCCGGCTTCTGCTGGCATTTGTTAACCGGATTAGCCTTCCCGGTTAGGACATGGCAGTCTCATTGTTGTGAGGTCATCTTTATTTCCCAGGTCACATGTGGTGCCATAATGAGGCTGGTCCAGAGAAGCCACATAATGCTGATCAGCCCTCAAGAGAAGGCAGGGGCAGAACATTCCCCGCCATCCAAGGGGGCATCCACAAATGCAGAGCTAATACATGGTGCTCTGGTACTGGGCTCACCCAAGGAATCGTTACCTCCTGCTCATGACTGTTTAACCTCACTTCCATATATTGAACATCTCATACATCATGGGCTATCTCTTTTGTAGCCAACAGTATGCAACCTGAAGACCTAGGATTTAATTTACCTACACCATAAAATGAGTACTTTGCTTCTTTTGCATGTTAGACTTTTACTGCAGTGGACCTCCTCATCCACTATAGTTTTACGTGGTTCACGAGCTCTGCATCTCTAGGGACTATCAGCTCAGAGAATCCCAGAGTTTTATTCTTCTTATACCTTCAGATGTCAATGTGGATATATTTAAAGAAATCAGCAGTTAACTTGAGGTTGTTGAAATCTCCACACAGTTTATGCTCAAAAGTTGCGGGTGTTAGCCAGAAGTTTGATATAATATGAGTGTAGTTGTTAAGGCAATCTGATAATCATATTGTGAGATCTGTGTTTGGGAATATCAAAGTAATCTGTTATACCCTCTATTCTGTCTTCAGATGTATTAACATCTTATGCCTACCAAAGAACTACCATCACCACTTTAGCTTTTTTTTGTCCCAAGAATGCTAAACAAAATGGGTCAGGAACCCGTAGGAATTTCTGGGGAAAATATTGTTTTAAAAACGAAAATCATCCATATTACACATCACTAAAACAGAAAAAAATTTATTTATATGAATTTGACATTTTTCATTGTCCAGAATATGTAAAGATACCTAATAGAGTAATCATTAAACACGAACAAAGTGAAGCATTAAATGAAATACATTCCCCAGGCCGTAAACAAATAAAATATTTTGGGTGACTCATTCCGTGACCTCTGTCACTGAGACTTATGGGAAAATTTGACATCACCTTTGCTTTACTGTATTTATAACCTGACCTATAAAACATTGCACAGGCGCATTACTGTATTTATAACCTGACCTATAAAACATTGCACAGGCGCATTACTGTATTTATAACCTGACCTATAAAACATTGCACAGGCGCATTACTGTATTTATAACCTGATCTATAAAACATTGCACAGGCGCATTACTGTATTTATAACCTGACCTATAAAACATTGCACAGGTGCACATTAGACCAGTAGAATTTAACCAAACTTTTTAAGGGCAGATCACTGCAGGCTTGGTCGAATATCAGCATTTACGGTGTTGTGGCACAGCCGGAAGTGACTAGATTTAGACTTCACTGGGTGAAAGGGTTCAATTGTATCATCTGTGTACAGCTATCTGGATCTTCTTCGTCTGCCTGTCCTCTCTCAACAGAGCCTTGGTCCTCTAACAACTCATGCTCAGCTCTTTGTAGGTTCACTTTTTTGTGAGATAAGCAGGTCAGTCTCACTCCAAACCCTCCATAGTAGTCCCACCCCAAACCCTCCATAGTAGTCTCACCCCAAACCCTCCATAGTAGTCTCACCCCAAACCCTCCATAGTAGTCTCACCCCAAACCCTCCATAGTAGTCTCACCCCAAACCCTCCATAGTAGTTTCACCCCAAACCCTCCATAGTAGTCTCACCCTAAACCCTCCATAGTAGTTTCAACCCAAACCCTCCATAGTAGTCTCACCCCAAACCCTCCATAGTAGTCTCACCCCAAACCCTCCATAGTAGTCTCACACTAAACCCTCCATAGTAGTCTCACCCTAAACCCTCCATAGTAGTTTCACCCCAAACCCTCCATAGTAGTCTCACCCCAAACCCTCCATAGTAGTCTCACCCTAAACCTCCATAGTAGTCTCACCCTAAACCCTCCATAGTAGTCTCACACTAAACCCTCCATAGTAGTCTCACACTAAACCCTCCATAGTAGTCTCACCCCAAACCCTCTATAGTAGTCTCACCCAAAACCCTCCATAGTAGTCTCACCCCAAACCCTCTATAGTAGTCTCACCCCAAACCCTCTATAGTAGTCTCACCCCAAACCCTCTATAGTAGTCTCACCCCAAACCCTCCATAGTAGTCTCACCCAAACCCTCCATAGTAGTCTCACCCCAAACCCTCCATAGTAGTCTCACCCCAAACCCTCCATAGTAGTCTCACCCCAAACCCTCCCATAGTAGTCTCACCCCAAACCCTCCATAGTAGTCTCACCCCAAACCCTCCATAGTAGTCTCACCCCAAACCCTCCATAGTAGTCTCACCCAAAACCCTCCATAGTAGTCTCACCCTAAACCCTCCATAGTAGTCTCACCCTAAACCCTCCATAGTAGTCTCACCCCAAACCCTCCATAGTAGTCTCACACTAAACCCTCCATAGTAGTCTCACCCCAAACCCTCCATAGTAGTCTCACCCCAAACCCTCCATAGTAGTCTCACCCCAAACCCTCCATAGTAGTCTCACCCCAAACCCTCCAGAGTAGTCTCACCCCAAACCCTCCATAGTAGTCTCACCCCAAACCCTCCATAGTAGTCTCACCCCAAACCCTCCATAGTAGTCTCACCCCAAACCCTCCATAGTAGTCTCACCCTAAACCCTCCATAGTAGTTTCACCCCAAACCCTCCATAGTAGTCTCACCCCAAACCCTCCATAGTAGTCTCACCCCAAACCCTCCATAGTAGTCTCACCCTAAACCCTCCATAGTAGTCTCACCCTAAACCCTCCATAGTAGTCTCACCCCAAACCCTCCATAGTAGTCTCACCCCAAACCCTCCATAGTAGTCTCACCCAAACCCTCCATAGTAGTCTCACCCTAAAACCCTCCATAGTAGTCTCACACTAAACCCTCTATAGTAGTCTCACCCACTAAACCCTCTATAGTAGTCTCACCCCAAACCCCTCCATAGTAGTCTCACCCCAAACCCTCCATAGTAGTCTCACCCCAAACCCTCTATAGTAGTCTCACCCCAAACCCTCTATAGTAGTCCCACCCAAACCCTCCATAGTAGTCTCACCCCAAACCCTCCATAGTAGTCTCACCCCAAACCCTCCATAGTAGTCTCACCCCAAACCCTCCATAGTAGTCTCACCCCAAACCCTCGATAGTAGTCTCACCCCAAACCCTCCATAGTAGTCTCACCCCAAACCCTCCATAGTAGTCTCACCCCAAACCCTCCATAGTAGTCTCACCCTAAACCCTCCATAGTAGTCTCACCCTAAACCCTCCATAGTAGTCTCACCCTAAACCCTCCATAGTAGTCTCACCCCAAACCCTCCATAGTAGTCTCACTCCAAACCCTCCATAGTAGTCTCACACTAAACCCTCCATAGTAGTCTCACCCCAAACCCTCTATAGTAGTCTCACCCCAAACCCTCCATAGTAGTCTCACCCCAAACCCTCTATAGTAGTCTCACCCCAAACCCTCCATAGTAGTCTCACCCCAAACCCTCCATAGTAGTCTCACCCCAAACCCTCCATAGTAGTCTCACCCCAAACCCTCCATAGTAGTTTCACCCCAAACCCTCCATAGTAGTTTCACCCCAAACCCTCTATAGTAGTCTCACCCCAAACCCTCCATAGTAGTCTCACCCCAAACCCTCCATAGTAGTCTCACCCCAAACCCTCCATAGTAAATCACCCCAAACCCTCCATAGTAGTCTCACCCCAAACCCTCCATAGTAGTCTCACCCCAAACCCTCCATAGTAGTCTCACCCCAAACCCTCCATAGTAGTTTCACCCCAAACCCTCTATAGTAGTAGTCTCACCCCAAACCCCTCTATAGTAGTCTCACCCCAAACCCTCCATAGTAGTCTCACCCCAAACCCTCCATAGTAGTCTCACCCCAAACCCTCCATAGTAGTCTCACCCCAAACCCTCCATAGTAGTCTCACCCCAAACCCTCTATAGTAGTCTCACCCCAAACCCTCTATAGTAGTCTCACTCCAAACCCTCCATAGTAGTCTCACCCCAAACCCTCCATAGTAGTCTCACCCCAAACCCTCCATAGTAGTCTCACCCCAAACCCTCCATAGTAGTCTCACCCCAAACCCTCTATAGTAGTCTCACCCAAAACCCTCCATAGTAGTCTCACCCCAAACCCTCCATAGTAGTCTCACCCCAAACCCTCCATAGTAGTCTCACCCCAAACCCTCCATAGTAGTCTCACCCCAAACCCTCCATAGTAGTCTCACCCCAAACCCTCTATAGTAGTCTCACCCCAAACCCTCCATAGTAGTCTCACCCCAAACCCTCTATAGTAGTCTCACCCCAAACCCTCTATAGTAGTCTCACTCCAAACCCTCTATAGTAGTCTTACTCCAAACCCTCCATAGTAGTCTCATTCCAAACCCTCCATAGTAGTCTCACCCCAAACCCTCTATAGTAGTCTCACCCCAAACCCTCTATAGTAGTCTCACCCCAAACCCTCCATAGTAGTCTCACCCCAAACCCTCTATAGTAGTCTCACCCCAAACCCTCCATAGTAGTCTCACCCTAAACCCTCCATAGTAGTCTCACTCCAAACCCTCCACAGTAGTCTCACCCCAAACCCTCTATAGTAGTCTCACCCCAAACCCTCCATAGTAGTCTCACCCCAAACCCTCTATAGTGACCTCTTACGATGCCCTAATATGTGCTATGTAGATATTCTACCTGTCCATCTAGTTCTGCTTCCATTGTGTCTGATGACAGGGCTCTGTGTGGCGCTCTGTCTGGTGGTAGTCTTCATCCATGTTCAAACCATTTCATCTGTTTTATCGTGATGTAGATTAGTATGTAATTCCTGATGATGTAATTTCTGATCACGCCTTTTCTATGTCACTATTCTTTATTTATTTCTCTTTTTCCTGTGGGGGTTCCAGGGCCCTACTACAGGGAAAACAAGAATAGACCCACTGCCTACCCAAAAGCATGAGTAAGAGTGGATTAATTGGGAGTTTCCTCCAAAGTCGGAGTGCATCTGCCTGAGAGCCAAGGAACCAGCAGTCTGCATACAAATGAGTCAGATCTGTAAAACTGATGCACATGCACCACTCAGTTTCTGAAACAGGACTGCAGTCCAGAAGTGGATAAACAACCAGAACTTTCCACCAGAGTTTACAGCTGGTGAAAAGGAAGAATAATAATTTCCCTGTAAGTATTGGTAATACTTGAAATTAGACTACTGTTACTTATTTAAATATCTTCTCTGTGCAGACTCATTATATTTCTTCATTATTTTATTTTTGATTACGTGTATTCAGAATATGCTTGCTTCTAAGTTTAAGCGTGTTCAGTATAATTCTTTAGGTAGGTCTAATGTTTTTGATGGTTATTCTTCTGTTATTAGTTTCTTGAATTGTATGTATCTTCTCTTTAAGTGAGTGTTTTTTTTGTTTTTTTTTTAATTCTTATGGAAACAGGCAGGAAATGACAAGTGGAAAGAAGCAAAGACAATTTATGAGTTTAATGCTGTTGACATTGATGGAAATGAGGTATCTTTGGAAAAATACAGGTAAACATTTTCTTCTTTCTTCTTCTTCTTCTTCTTCTTCTTCTTCTTCTTCTTCTTCTTCTTCGTGTTTACCAGCTGTAAACTGTGGCGAAAAGTTCTGGTTGTTTGCCTGCATCTAAACTTTGATCTTTTTTCACAACTTGAGTTTTGCATCCATTTTACAGATCTAGCATATTTGTATGCAGACTGTTGGTTCCTCACCTCAGGCAGGTGCACCTCAGCTTAGAAACACCCCTGATTAGTCCACTTTTACAACATGCTTGTTAAGAAGGATAGAAAAACTAATGAAAAAGTCCTCATCAAGACAGATGAAAGTCTTAAACCTGCTAGAACAATTGGACGTAGACAGTCAATATTTTTTGTACATGCTATGAGAAGGTATGGGCTCAAAAACTTGCTAATAACTGACAAAACTGGTGGAAAGAGAGCAAGTGGAAGTAAATACATTAATGTGGTTCTGTTGTGAGTTGGTGAAACATGACAGCCTACAGCACAGAACATAATGGTGATGATGATGTTAGGGAGGGCAGGGGGTCTTTCTCGAAACCCACTGCTGGCTGCGTGGATTTTTGTCATGATATGGGGCGTTGCAGGTCCACCCAGCCTAAAATGTGTACCATGGTGGATGTCCTGGGGAAGTAAAGACGGCCGGTGTAATTACCCACTTAGTGCCAATCGTCTGTAAAAATATGGCCGCTCTTTCCAAATACCCGCTAGCCTAACGGCATGAAAAGGAATCTTTGCAGATATTGTGAGTCTAAAGAAATGTGTTTGTTTGTTCCGCAGAGGCAAAGTTTGTATAATTGTAAACGTGGCCTGCAAGTGTGGCTTGACCAATGGTAATTATACCCAACTGCAACAGTTGTACAACAAGTATGCTGATAAAGGATTGGTCGTTCTGGCATTTCCCAGCAATGAGTTTGCTGGCCAGGTACGTTTTGTTCCGACTGTTTTCTTTATTTAAGACATTTTTTCTCTCTGTGTCCATTTTCTTTTTAATCAAGGCATATCATCAAGTGCTGTGCTGGATGATAAATTCAGATACCCACTGTTTATTATTATTTCATTGTGAGTCATACCAGGCGGTCACAACTGAACCATTATTCTTTCCTACAGTTGTGATAACCGGCTAGTTAACCTAAAACTCATGCATGTATTTGCACATGTGAAGATAATCAATTAACACAAACTTGCCTAAGAAGAACACTTAGTTAACATGAAAAAAACTTATGATTCTTGCTAGGATTTATTAAATTGCCTGGTTAGCAGACATTTTTTTTAAACACAAACTCTTAATATTTTGGTCCCTTGGAATTCATGTTAACGAGGTTTCATTGTATTTGTTTATTTGTGAGCAGGAACCTGGGAGTAATGAAGACATCAAGAAATTTGTCACAGAAGAGTTTGGAATTACGTTTGATTTGTTCAGCAAGACTGAAGTCAACGGGAAAAATGCGCACCCACTGTTTAAGTATCTCAAGGAGAATCAGAAAGGAATCCTGGGAGAGTGAGTCATAGAGATAAATTTCTCATTTTGTTTACAGCACCACACTAACATTTTGCATGCGCTCTTCTTCTTTGCTGTCTTTCAACTTTCAGCGAAGCATAGATCTTAGCCAACTCATGCCAAGCCTTGTGCAGACTTGATTCGATTTTCCAGTTAAAGTTTTGAACAGCATGAGGTCCCTGTGGGATTTCTGGGGCCCCACTATTGGGGGGGGGTGGGGGCGGGAGAGATAGACCCACTGCTTCTCTTTCAGGTGTGCTGTAAAAACCAACCGGTTAGAGTGTTTTCCTTGGAGTCTGGGAGGCAACAGTCTCTACACAGATAATCCAGATCTGTAAAATGGATGTGCAAATAAAACTGGAGTTCTGGAGCAAGATCAGCGTCTTAAAGTGGATGAAGAACTAACATTTTCTGCTGGAGTTTGCAGCAATTGTATGCTAGGAAGAAGAAGGTAGCTGGTCTTGTGTCATCTTTCCTTTGCTACCACTTATAGTGTGCATGGTAGGTTCATCATAATCATCTTCATGGGACTTGCTCATAAGCGCAGACCTAGGCTACTCAATTAAGTTTACTTAGGGGCAAAATGTTGAGAGCGGAGATCATCATGGAGCAGAGGCCCCACCCAGCACAAGCAGGACATTTGCTAGGCCTCTGCAGGTCGGATTCATCACACGGGCTGCTAGTTTAAAAGCTTTGGTGTAGGCTGTCATGTTTCCCCATCACACACTGTCACTAGAATCACAAATCAGCCACGGCAAATCACTTTGTTACTAAAGTAGGCTTTCCTTATCTTCTTCTGTCCTTATCCTCCCAAATAGCAGCAATCACCATTTAATTCTACCTGTTGCCAATAACAAAATTTAGTTAGATGGCCACCATTGTTAAGATAAGATCAGATAACATAAGCTTGGAAGACCTCATGGAAAAACCTGGATTTGAACAGTTAACGCAAAATTGAGAATTATTCTTGAATTTAGGCTCAGTAAATATGTAAGGCCCCAGGCTCTTTCGTGGCGTTACTCTCATACCGCTATCTGAAAGCCAAGAGAATATTCTTTTCCTAGCCACCCACTGTGGGATTCAGATCCTGGTAAATGCTGAGGATACATTTAACTAACCTATAAGTCACACATTTGTCATGTAAAGAAACCGTTTAACATCATAGAAAGAAACTTCTAACTGTCATTAAAAGAAACTTTTAAATGTCATTATAAGAAACTTTTAAATGTCATTATAAGAAACTGTTAACTGTCATTATAAGAAACTTTTAAATGTCATTATAAGAAACTTTTAAATGTCATTATAAGAAACTGTTAACTGTCATTATAAGAAACTGTTAACTGTCATTATAAGAAACTGTTAACTGTCATTATAAGAAACTTTTAAATGTCATTATAAGAAACTTTTAAATGTCATTATAAGAAACTGTTAACTGTCATTATAAGAAACTGTTAACTGTCATTATAAGAAACTGTTAACTGTCATTATAAGAAACTTCTAAATGTCATTATAAGAAACTTTTAACTGTCATTATAAGAAACTGTTAACTGTCATTATAAGAAACTTTTAAATGTCATTATAAGAAACTTTTAAATGTCATTAAAAGAAACTTTTAAATGTCATTATAAGAAACTTTTAAATGTCATTATAAGAAACTTTTAAATGTCATTATAAGAAACTTTTAAATGTCATTATAAGAAACTTTTAAATGTCATTATAAGAAACTTTTAAATGTCATTATAAGAAACTGTTAACTGTCATTATAAGAAACTTTTAACTGTCATTATAAGAAACATGTTAACTGTCATTATAAGAAACTTTTAAATGTCATTATAAGAAACTTTTAAATGTCATTATAAGAAACTTTTAAATGTCATTATAAGAAACTTTTAAATGTCATTATAAGAAACTTTTAAATGTCATTATAAGAAACTTTTAAATGTCATTATAAGAAACTGTTAACTGTCATTATAAGAAACTTTTAAATGTCATTATAAGAAACTGTTAACTGTCATTATAAGAAACTTTTAAATGTCATTATAAGAAACTTTTAAATGTCATTATAAGAAACTTTTAAATGTCATTATAAGAAACTGTTAAACGTCATAAAAGAAGCTTGTAAACATAATTAAAAGAAACTTCTAAACATCATAGAAAAAAACTTCTAAACATCATAGAAAAAACTGCTAAACATCATAGAAAAAACTGCTAAACATCATAGAAAAAACTGCTAAATGTCATAGAAAGAAACTGCTAAATGTCATAGAAAGAAACTGCTAAATGTCATAGAAAGAAACTGCTAAATGTCATTGAAAGAAACTGCTAAAAATCACAGAAAAAAACTGCTAAATGTCATACAAAGAAACTGCTAAACATCATAGAAAAAACTGCTAAATGTCAAACAAAGAAACTGCTAAACATCATAGAAAAAAACTGCTAAATGTCATACAAAGAAACTGCTAAACATCATAGAAAAAACTGCTAAATGTCATACAAAGAAACTGCTAAACATCATAGAAAAAAACTGCTAAATGTCATTGAAAGAAACTTCTAAAAGTAATGTGGGCATTTGTTGACTGGGTTAGCCTTTTTGGGCATAATAATTGATCAAGAGCTTCCGGGTTAACCCATTCTAAATTTGGTGCCAGGAAATGCAAAGGGAAGTCAAGGTGGCCACTACTGATGCACTGTTGGCCTGAAAAGGCTCCATTGCCTCAATTTTCACAAAAACTTTATTAACTTTTTTTTCAAGACTATGATTGTAAATGTATTGCCATTATTTGGATCTTCCAGTTTCATCAAGTGGAATTTCTCCAAGTTTCTGATCAACAGGGAAGGTGTGCCTGTGAACAGATATGCTCCCAACACAGATCCATTGGTAAGTGTCAGTGATCCCTCTCTCTCTCTAGTATTTGACCCTCATGTGAGGAGTGTGTGCCTGTGAACAGATATGCTCCCAACACAGATCCATTGGTAAGTGTCAGTGATCCCTCTCTCTCTAGTATTTGACCCTCATGTGAGGAGTGTGTGCCTGTGAACAGATATGCTCCCAACACAGATCCATTGGTAAGTGTCAGTGATCCCTCTTTCTCTCTAGTATTTGACCCTCATGTGAGGAGTGTGTACCTGTGAACAGATATGCTCCCAACACAGATCCATTGGTAAGTGTCAGTGATCCCTCTCTCTCTAGTATTTGACCCTCATGTGAGGAGTGTGTGCCTGTGAACAGATATGCTCCCAACACTGATCCATTGGTAAGTGTCAGTGATCTCTCTTCAGTAATTGACCCTCATGTGAGAAGTGTGTGCCTGTGAACAGATGTGCTCCCAACACAGATCCACTGACACATGTTTGAGTGTTTTCCCTTTGGGGTCGACCCGACCAATGCTGATAAATGGTCATTAGACAATTTAAAAAATTTCTCAGAATAGACTTAGATGAGTTGATGAGGAAGGGAAATAGCCACCTCAACCTATATCATATTATGTATTTTGTTATATGAACATCACATTATTTGTTGAAAAAAGACATTGGGTGTGAAAGTTGAGTTTTGGTAAATGGCTGATTGTGAGACAGGCCTGCATTACGAGTTTGTGACCCTTAAAAAATTTAGCTTATTCATATCTTGACCCAGACTTGTGAAGGTCTAATACTTCACAGCCCCCAGCAACAGTATCTGCTCTAGGACTACTTTGCAGTCACAGGAGGAGGAGGAGGGGATTATCTGCAAACCTGAGTTATGACTTTTTAACCTAATGTAATTTGGCCATTTTTCCATATCCCTGAAAATGTTTGTACCTGTTAACAACGATGTTTGGGCTTTCTTACTGACCTTAAACTGAAGTACCATCGCATTGGGAAACATGTTGCAGGGCTACAAGAACAGAAACCAGTAGGGTGTGCAAGACATGTAGTTACACTTCGTGCTCAACAACATGTTTGCACAGGACAGCTGGATCAGCAAAGGAGGCAACCATGGAGCAGCTGGTGTTTGAATTTAACACCCAGATGCCACTACTATGTCCCAGGCAGCCTCTACCGGACTAAATTGCTCTAACTGCCAGTGAAGAACTCTCAGCTCGATAGATGGCAGCAGTGTACATGAACCTGCTGCAAACCCCTGCAGGCAGGATGGTCTTCCTCACTGACAGCCACACAGGCCTTTGATTCCAAATCTTCTGACAGTACCCTGCACAGTCTAAAAATGGAACTCCCTGAGCTGTCAGAAAGGGCAGAAATTCACCTGCATTGGATCTCATCTCACTGGAATCAAAGAAAATAAAAGTGTTAATGCCTTAGCCCAGATAGGCAGTGCCTAACAACAAATATACCAGCCATTGTCTTTTCTAGAAGTAGAAATCTTCATTAAGAAAAAATCCTGAGCAGACTGGAAAACAAACACTGGACATCAACTAGATTTCCTTGAACATCTAAACAGAACTGACCAAGTTACTTGTTTTCCCTTACACACAGGACACTGCAGATTCAACAGACACTCATATAAAATAGGTATCAGTCAGATAGACAGCCTTTTTCTGTCAGTGTCTTCATACAGAACAGACTGTAGAACATGTCCTCTTCTGGAGGAACTACAAAACATGCAGCCACATACAGTAGAATTGATAAATAAGCTTTAGGGAAACCTGAGAGACCTTGCAATAGCAACACCGTGTATGGCCAGAGGTCCCTGAAGAAGAAAAAGAATGCTTACAAAAGTCATGCCGATCATTGACGTGCTGTCTAGACTGGGGACATCCATGTTAGGTCATCCATGGTCTGGTCTTGAGATCTATGCCAGCCAGAGTAAGGAAGAGTATCGTTAGCTGCGTATCCTTTACAAGACATTGCAGAATCAACCACATCATTTTTTGAATGTTGAGGTTTTTCTAGTCAAATTCTACGTTCAGTAGTTTGCCATTGCTTACTGAACGGTCAGCTCCCCGTACCACTGTTGAAACAAATGCAAGACAAACTGTCCGCATCTGCGATCGAAGCCGGCTTTACAAAGTGCATTAGCAACACCTCAGCCCGATCCCCCCTCATCTTTTTCACACTCTAGTTCCCTTATGCATGGGGTTTTTGGGCTATCTTTCCCTGGGGGTTCCAGTGTAGAGACATTCTAGTTATATTGTTCTCCGCTTTCTTCAGCATGTGTTATCCATCACTGGTGACATTTACAGGCTAATAGTTCAGCATGAAGAGTAAATACTCAGATATGAAAGAGTAAATACTCGGATATGAAAGATTAAATAATCAGATATGAAAGAGTAAATACTCAGATATGAAAAAGTAAATACTCAGATATGAAAAAGTAAATACTCGGGTATGAAAGATTAAATAATCAGATATGAAAGAGTAAATACTCAGATATGAAAGAGTAAATACTCGGGTATGAAAGATTAAATAATCAGATATGAAAGAGTAAATACTCAGATATGAAAGAGTAAATACTCGGGTATGAAAGATTAAATAATCAGATATGAAAGAGTAAATACTCAGATATGAAAGAGTAAATACTCAGATATGAAAGATTAAATAATCAGATATGAAAGAGTAAATACTCAGATATGAAAGAGTAAATACTCAGATATGAAAGAGTAAATACTCAGATATGAAAGATTAAATAATCAGATATGAAAGAGTAAATACTCAGATATGAAAGAGTAAATAATCAGATATGAAAGAGAACATTGGAATTATTTGAGGTGTGTGTGTGTATATATATATATTCTTCTTCTTCTGCCTTTCTATCCCCCAAGAGCATAGGCCCTCAACCAACTCACACCAAGTCGTTCTATTCTAACCTCATTCTCCAGCTCTCTTCTCCGTGTGTTTTTTGGCATTCCTTTATTCCTATACCCCTGTGGGTTCCATTGCAAAGACATTCAAGTTATGCTGTTCTCCTGTTTTCTCAGTGTGTGTCCTATCCAACGCCAGCGTCTTTTCCTCACCTCTTGGTCCACTGGAGCCTGTTTAGTTCTCTCCCAAAGTTCTACATTAGTTATTCTATCATACCATTTTATTCCCTCTTTTCTGCGCAGGCACCAGTTAATGAATGTCTGTAATTTATTAGTAATTGCCTTGGTTGTTCTCCATGTTTCCGCCCCATACAATAGTACTGATTTATGAAAGATTAGAATTACAAATTTTTCAGTTTAGTATTTCTTTTAATTTCTTTTGACCGCCACAAATTCCCTAGTGCTATGAAAGCCCCTCTTGCCTTTTGTGTTAAATAATCAGATATATAGAATATAATATATATATATATATATATATATAAATATATATATAAAGATATATATATATATAAATAATATATATGATATATATATATATATATATATATAAATATCAGATATGAAAGAGAACATTTTTTTGAATTTTTTTATATTCTGCAGAGTTTTGAGAAAGACATTGAGAAGTTGATGTAAATCTACCTCATTCTTGGATGACTTGACAGTGTTAGGGCTGGAAAGAAAATCTGGCTAAATAAGTGGAATCAAAATATGCCAGTAGAATGTTAAGACTTAAAGGAAGAATCGTGCAAAAACGGAAATAGTGATCTTACCGTAAATGTTTTATTATTATTAATTAAATTGTTTACCTTAAACATATATGGGACACATTTGTTTACCTTAAACATATATGGGACACATTTGTTTACCTTAAACATATATGGGACACATTTGTTTACCTTAAACATACATGGGACACATTTATACAGACTTGAGCATATGTTTCTACATTATTCATATGTTTTTCATTCTTTTCTTCTGAGATTTCTAATTGTATACAATATTAGTACATTATTTGTTTCCACTAAGTTTCATCGTCCAGTGGAGTCTGTCTGTCACTGTTGTCTGTGTTTACCACTTATAGGGTGATGAAGATGGAGGTCATAAACCTGAGGATAGAGAGCCTTATGGCTAGGGTGCTGTAGCTATGGACGGTGCAGGTTGTGATACAGTGGAGTCTGTCTGTCACTGTTGTCTGTGTTTACCACTTATAGGGTGATGAAGATAGGGGTCATAAACCTGAGGATAGAGAGCCTTATGGCTAGTGTGCTGTAGCTATGGACGGTGCAGGTTGTGATACAGTGGAGTCTGTCTGTCACTGTTGTCTGTGTTTACCACTTATAGCGTGATGAAGATAGGGGTCATAAGCCTGAGGATAGAGAGCCTTATGGCTAGTGTGCTGTAGCTATGGACGGTGCAGGTTGTGATACAGTGGAGTACACACTCAGATTTGACTTCAGCCAAGCCATTGTAAAAATAAATGATTGTAGATAAAAATGAATGTAGTTAAAAATGATTGTAGATAAAATTATGTATGAGGTAAGACAGCCAGGGTTATTCAAACCTCTTTACTCACTGCACTACACACAACATGCATGCACTTACAGTGTTGGTGTTGTTTCCCCCATTTGGGCCTCAGTAAAACACACACATAAGAAAAAGAAGAAGAAGAGGATTTAAAGATGAGAACATCACTATTTTTTAAAACATTGAGATTTTCAGTTGTGTGATTTGAAAGTGCATTTTTTCAGCTGTACAATTATTATCTTAGAGTGGGATTTTTGTAGTTTACAAAATTATGAATTTTTCATAAATGAGATCTTAAATTTACACTCGTCATGAAATTGCACTA
Source organism: Candidula unifasciata (assembly GCA_905116865.2). NCBI lineage: Eukaryota > Metazoa > Mollusca > Gastropoda > Stylommatophora > Geomitridae > Candidula > Candidula unifasciata. The sequence goes on from CAJHNH020001024.1 coordinate 247,600, forward strand.
CCTCTGTGGCTGAAGAACCGAATATCCTTTTAATGCCGATTGTTCTCAAAATATGAGTTTTGGCGTCAGTGGCCAGCTTGCCTTTTGACACTTATGTTCATGAATTCAGATGCTGACAGGCAGATTTTTAATTTTCCCTGGGCTGTCAGCTCAAAGTATTCTTAAATTAGGTACTAAAGACTGTTCTGGAAGGAAAAGTGGCCATTATGGTATGGATCATATCATCTGTGATTGGGTATTGGTCCATATGAATGTAAGGCGAGCACCATATATCTGATATGGCTTAATGTGAGGAAATGAGTCCTAACTTTTTAATAATATCTGCCAAGAGGCAAATCAATGGATCCAGTTTTTAATCTTATCTCCAGTATGCCACTAGGCAAATAAATGAGTTTTAACTTTTAATCTTATCCCTAACATGTCAAATTTGCAATTGAGTCAATGTGGATGGGGATCCGTACAGCTTTCTCAAAGGTTTTATAGTTCTGCAGCATTATCATAAATTGTCAATATTTTATGATTCTGCTGTGAGATCATTAATTGACAATATTTGATTGTTTAGAGGTGAATTTTAATGTTCATGTTGTCTCTAATTATCCAGAGTTGTGTTGTATTTATAAAGAATATGGTTGAATAATATTATTTTGTTTCTTTATGTGATTGTATGTAACAGCACTCTGTGCATGAGATGCATACATGACTTCTCTTCTTCGTCTTCCTGCTTCTATTTTTCACCCTCCTTCATTGTTCTACAAGCTGTTCTTTGCTTTTGTATGGTTATCCTCCATCTGGGTGCATCGTTCTCAGAGCCATCCAATATTATAACACAGATTTGAAGGTTTAAGTATCTTTATTAAACATGCAATGTTCCTGTACCATTATTGAGTGTCAGAGAAAAATATCTAAATTCAAAGAAATAAATTATGTGCAGACTAGTTTGTAACAAATAATTCAACATGGTAGCAACCATATTTCAATATCAGTATAAAAGTAAAAGTAAAGTAAAGTTCCCTTTTCACGCCTTTCGGCGCATCGGGCATATGGGCAGAGCGTCCCATATTTTTACAGACCATCAGCACTCTGTGGGTAATGTGGTCAGCATTATGCCGGCTGTCTTTACTTTCTAAGGACAGCCCATCCTGGTACCCATTTTAGGCTGGGTCGACCTGCGGCGTCCCCATACCACGACAAAAATCCACGCAGCCTGCAGTGAGTTTCAATCGCGGTATGCTGGCTTACGAGTCGGACTCGCAACGCCTTAGCCACGGACGCCGCGAATATCAGTATATGATAACAATAATAATATTGAATCTGGAAGTCTCGGGACCATAGATGCATTCAATAATTTATCGTTGAAAAAAACCACTGATTATTCTCAAGAAGTGTTCTTTGTGCTCACCGGCTGTAAACTGCGGCACAAAGTTCTGGTTGTTTGTCCACTTCTGGACTTTAGTCTTGGTCCAGAAATGTAGTTTTGTGTGCACATCCATTTTACAGATCTGGCTTTTTTTGTATGCAGACTGTTGGTTCATCAAACCGATGCACTCCGACTTTTAAGGAAACCCCCTGATAAGTGGGATTTTATGACATGCTTATTAGGGAGGGGCTTAGGTCTGTTCTGTTTTCTTCCTCACAATAGGGCCCTAAAACCCAGACAGGGAATTCTAAAGAGATAATAGCAAAAGACATTCAACTTTTAAACTAGGCATTACAGATCTCAAATAATTATCTTGAAAAAAAAGAATCACAGATAACCCTAAAAACAGAGTCACACATAACACTGATTGATCAGCTAATGTAAAACTAACAGGTTTGAGTAATAAAATGCTTATCTGCCAACCCCAAAAAGTCTTAGGTTAAATCCGCATCAAGTTGGATTGTTTTTAAAATGACCTTTAAAAATAAATCTCACAAAGAATTTCACAGGTGGCGGAAAAGGCAATAACAGTGTCCGTGTTTATTTGTTCGAACCAACGGCTAAACAAATGCAACTGTAGGTTGATATGTAGCAAGCTAAAAGACTGCTGAATGATGCAAGCAATGAACAGTGTCACTATGACAAGTGGTTTATTTTCACCAGCCAGCCAGAGTTTGATTTTGGAATAGCTCTTATATCCAAGAAAGAAATAGTGCCTATGTGTAATATAATATAAATATGTTCCTAATGTATAATAAAAGTCAAAGGCGTTATTTTGGGACAAATACAAAATGTTAAATAGCTAGTTACATGGTTAACATCCAGTAGAAAATGTTTTGCATCAAGAACACAGTAGGACAGGCTAAACCTGCATTGTATAAAATGAATATTTTGTGCAATAAATCCATGTCATTGGAGGATGGGAAAAGAATTCTTGCACACTATACAGAGCCAGTTTTAACATATGGCTATGAATCCTGGACAATTAATAAACCTACCAAACAATTTCTTGAACCTCATAGATGTAGTTTTGCAGTCCTTGGAATTTCTAGGACAGTCAAAAAGAGCATCCCAGATGTCTTGATTTTGGATGAGGAAGAGAACTTATCATAAACATCAGAAAGATAAGATCAATAAATTGTTTCTTCATGTTATGAGGAAAGGGAAACTGGAATGTTTTGTAAACACTGGGAAGTTTTATAGAAAAAAGAGACAAGAAGACAATGCGAGAAGATTCTTATCAGCCTTTTATCATAGCAGGGTGGGGTGTCATTACACATATACTGATACATGCAGTCGCAGATTGTGGAGGGACATGATTGCCCACGCCAGTTGGCAAGGCCTTCGGTGAGGATGATAATATATAAGAAACCATTACTTCAGAAGATGTTAGTTTATTGAATTCTGTCAATCGAGCACCGCTGATTTACTTGGGGAAAAATGCTTCAGATGTATAACTGTGTAGGAAAGAATTGTAAATTCAAGACTGAAATGGCACTTAGAATCTGGGCAGATCTTGGTGCCAGAGCAGGCTGGATTTAGGGAATGTCTCAGCATAGAAAGACCAAGTCACCCACCTGTCATGAGCTGTAGAGGATGCCTTCCAAGAGAAGAAAAAGGTTCAAACAAGCCTGTGACAAAGTCTGGAAAGATGGTCTCATTGCAAAACTGAAGAGAAATGGAATCCAAGGAAAGATGCTAAAATGGATCCAATCCTTCTTACACAGCAGGAGAACTAGAGTCAGTCTTGGTGGCCAGCAGAGCAGAAAAGTGTTGCTTCGTCAAGGAGTACCACAGGGAGGAGTTGTCTCTCCAACTCTCTTGTTCAAATAAATTATCTGGTGAAAGACCTCCCTACAGGAGTAAAAGCTGCCCTGTATGCAGATGATCTGGCACTCTGGTGTACTGATGAACACATCACAGTGGCAAATCTAAGAATGCAGCGAGCAGCAGATCTCTTAATGACACGGACAGAGAAGTGGCATGTTGCCATCAACACAGACAAAACATCCACAAAACTTTTCTCTCTTTTCCCCTGAGACAAAGCTGCTAGTATTCAGCTAGGAACATCCTTGCTAAAGGAAGAAAGCTTCCCCACTTATCTCTGAGTAACATTTGATAAAAGGCTCACGTGGAGCAAACATGTAGAAAAGATAGAAGGGAAGGCCAGGAGACAACTAGGCCTGCTTAGAAAACTGGCAGGTACAGGATAGGGAGCAAGTGGAAAAACCCTAAAAAAAGTTTATAATGGAGCGATAAGACCCCACTTGGAGTTTGGTGCAACAGCATGGTCAATAGCTGCTAATTCCTATCTACAATTGTTAGAGTGCAAAATCAAGCCTTTAGACTCATCACAGGATCCATGAAAACTGCACCAATCCTGGAGACGCAAAAAATAACTGCAATGCAGACATTGTCCTCAAGAAGAGACACTAAAACTATGATCCAGATGAAGTTTAATAGTATGCAGTCACACCCAATGAATGAAAGGTTAGATGATCTGGCATTAGGGCATCTCAAACGTAGCAGCTTTGTCCATCGAGGAAAAGATATAGAAGACAGTATCAAGCAGATCTACCTATTAGAACAACACCGCTGAAATCTACCCTGTACCTTGGGAGCAAGTCAGTGATACATTACAGATAATGACTTCAGTCAATGGATTCACAAATGGAGATGAGTCCAATGACCTTTAAAAAGAAACAGCTGCTCTTAGCATAATTCAGGAAAACTATCCCGAACAGTCGTGGATACATGTTTACACAGATGGATCCGCAACCAATGCGGTTAAAAATGGGGGTGCTGAAATCTTTATTACATTCCCAAGCAACCACCGACACAAAAAGTGTATACCCACTGGTAAATTATGTTCCAACTACACAGCAGATATCGTAGCACTAGAGCAGACTGCCGAAATATTACACAGCACCAGTTCTGACTGCCACCAAGTGGTCATATTCACAGATGCGTTATCGGTGCTTCAAGCCCTCAGGAGTGGCAAACTCCCTCACTTGAACTTGGCAATGTGGCTACCCAAAAATGTACTGTACCCCAGTGGGTGCCATCTCACTGTGATATACCAGGAAACGAAACCGCAGATAAACTTGCAAAGAAAGGGGCAGAATGTGACCAGGAAGAGAATGCAGTAACATACTGTGAGAAGAAAAGGGTCTTCCAGGCTATTAGAAATAAACAGAGTCTGGCCAGAGATGACTAACACTTACTTGACCAGCATGGGCAGGTCATTATCCTACGTCTCAGGACAGGACATAACAAACTTAACCAGCATATGCACAGGCTTCATCTAAGTAGTAAACCTTTTTGCCCTTGTGGGCTATGTGTGCAGACTACAGAACATGTCCTGCAAGACTGTCCCTTGTTCAGCCTATTAAGAAAGGAATACTGGCCCAGTGAGTCATCACTGTACACAAAGTTGTATGGGACTAAAAAAGAACTCATAAAAACAGTCAAGTTTATCACAAGAACCTGTCTGTCGGCGTAAATCAGAAAACGAACACAAGAAGAAAAGATGTATAAAGCAAAACTCAAAGGCTAACATGAGTTAAATTAACACCTGTGAAATTAGGTGCCTAGGAAAAGCGGCCAGCTTAACCGTCCGAGACTAAGTGAGAAATGATATAATCAGACGGACTGTAGGAACAACACCATGCAGCAAAGTCATTTGGAAACAGAAGATCAAATGGTTTGGTCTTGTCTTCTTGTCTTGTCTTGTCCACAATTGCCTCACAGCGTAGTGGGGAGTCGCAGTTTTCTATCCTGGGCCAGGTGTGTTGCACGTGTTGTTGTTAGTCCGTGTTGCCTCAGGATCTCTGATATATTGTTTATCCATCGTACTCTCGGTCTGCCTCTTGCTCTAGGGCAGTAGTGCTGTTCGTTGTATGCTCGTAGAGGCAGTTGGTCGGTTTGCATTCGCATCAAGTGGCCAAACCACTCTATTTGTTGCTTCTTTATGTATTGCGGGCATGGTGTGGTTCCTACAATTGCTCTAATGGTTTGGTCATCTAGTTACAATGCAGACAAAAAAATCTACCAATGCAGGCACTACACATGAACAAATATGAAGGAAATCAAGAGGCTGCCATTGGAGAGCATGGATTGATGACATTAAAGAGATTCTACATTAACACGAAATGACAGTAGCCACTGCTGCCCGTCTAGCAATGGATTTCAAACTGTTCCTCCCCACAACACTTAATAGCAAAAGTGGAAATTGATGGTAATGATGATGAAAACAAAACTATATCTAAGATTTGAATTATTAATAGTCTAGAAAGTATTATTACGGCTACATTCAATAAATCAATCAACCAAGTGCCATCTCCACAATGAAAGTCGGCTGCCATGGATTTCCAAAACACTCTTGTCTCTTGTCTGGGTTGTAAACCCTCTACAAAGCTACATTATATTGTTACGATTGCCTAACTCAGTAACAAATGCCTGCAGAAGTCAGATATGTTGGCTTCTTCTTCTCTTCCACCTTGTACCTCATCCAAGTGTCGGAGGGAGATAAAGCATTCGTTGATGAGCTCTGTCAAGAGCACTATTAAGACTGATGTTCATTTCTGTAAAGCTGTTCTTAATGCCATCACTCCATATTTTCCGAGGTCTTCCACTCGCTCTATACCCGTTGTAACGTTTTAGTGTGGCTCGCTGTGGCGGATAGTACCAGTGCATTTTTGTTAAGTGTGAAATGTTGGATGAAAAGTGCAATTATCACAGCCATGCTGTAAAGGGGCTCAATGAAGAAACATCTTTGGATGAATGCAAAAGAAGAAGATATTGTCACAGTTAAGAAATCTTTATCTCAGGTCTCAAGTTCGGGGTGCGCTCCAGAGGAAACTCACCATTGGAACGAAGCTGAAGCAGGTAATTAAGCAAAATTTGAGCTTTAACACCGTTAACTCCTCTTCCATAGTGGACGCCATCGAAACTTTCAACTCCGTCTGTGAGCTGAAAGGTGTCAAACACCGGGACATGGTGGGCTTCCAGAATGGATCTTAGTTGCTTGTTGTAAATCACAACACTTTCTCTGCTCTGGGAGGGAACACGAGGAGTCTTCAGTAATCCAGGCGCATGGACTGCTGACCAAACCAGCTTTGGCCAGGGAGAGGATGACAAGTTTCTGATCAGTGGCAGTAAAACCTAGGGATCAGAGAAATCAGTTTGTAATCACTGCTGACATTAAATAATTCCACCGGCCAAGATCAATCTTGACTCTTTGGAGTCCAAGGGGGTTTAGCATCACAGGCCCAAGGGGTAGTAAAGAAAGTAATAAAATTGGCGCACCATGCGTTCATTGGGCTTCTAGGTAGGAACCTATGAACGTATGATGCGTTCCTTGGGACTCAAATAGTTAACATACCCCGCGCATGAAAGAAATACTGCAGTGTAATGCCTAAGTAAATAATATGTTTAAATAGGAGAACAGAAGGGGGGAAAACTACCTTACGACAGTCATAGCATCTGCCTTGTAGACATCTTAAGAATCTCCTTGTCAAAAGCGGTCTTTTGTGAGATAAAATAAAGATTGTCTTTTTTAAAAAGCTGCCAATTACAGTGGGGAAGGGGGAGGGGTTAAAATAGCTGCAATGAATTGTCATACAATTGTTATTTGCCTGTGAAACATAGACAAGAAGCAAACAAGAAATGAGGTTGCTGAAGAAGATACAAAGAATACTATGGACAGACAGAAAAAGAAGATAAAACAGTCCTTTAAAAAAAACAAAAAGATGTAAACTATTCTTTTTAAAAAAAAATGTAAAATATAAACTGGTTAGAGAAATTAGACGAAGACAGTCTTTTAGTATGTTATAGAGAGAAAACATAGTAATGTGAACAAAAGAATTCCGTGTATAACATGAAAACATCACTATCCAGTACCTTTCAACAAAAGAAAACATCCAGTATTGTGCCAACAAAAGAAAACATCCAGTATTGTGCCAACAAAAGAAAACATCCAGTATTGTGCCAACAAAAGAAAACATCCAGTATTGTGCCAACAAAAGAAAACACCCATCCAGTATTGTGCCAACAAAAGAAAACATCCAGTATTGTGCCAACAAAAGAAAACATCCAGTATTGTGCCAACAAAAGAAAACATCCAGTATTGTGCCAACAAAAGAAAACATCCAGTATTGTGCCAACAAAAGAAAACATCCAGTATTGTGCCAACAAAAGAAAACAGTTGTAAATTTGTGCCCAGCAGATAGGAGTAGGCATCTACGATTCAAAGTCTCACTTGATCAATAGAGTGATGGATCAAATCAGTTCTTCTGTCCCAGTCATGAATGAGGCTTTTGCTCTTATTATTTGTTCTGAGTTTTATTGTTTTCATTTGTAATTTTGTTGACTGAATTTTAATGTGCTGATGAGGCTGCGATGGTGGGAGGACCAGCACTGTTGTCCTGCCTAGTCAGGACCTTGAAGCATCTTGGCGTGGTTCAGTCTTCTTCTTCTTCTTCTTCGATCCTTCTGTCAGAAAACTTATATCAGGAGGCCGGTAGCCTTTATGAAAGCTATCGTGCAATCCATATCCGTTTAAGGACAGCGAGCTTGGCATTTGCGTTCTTGATAAAACGCGGTGGTTCAGTTAAAGTATAGAACACATGTCACACCATTGGGGCAATAGCATTCACGCTGGTGTCAAACCTGTATGGTGATCGACCAATGGCTGATGAGGTCAAAATCATGCCAACTGTTTTTACTTCCAAAGACATTACCATATCCATTTTAGGCTGGATTCACATGGGAACCTAGGTTAATTTTAAAAGGGAATCAGCAGATTTGAACCCTAGACTTTCACGTGCAGATGTGCATCTAGCCATCATGCTACAGTGGCTTCCACATGGTGCAGGCTGTCCTCAAACTGTGTCCTCAGTCTGGCTAACATTCCATGGATACCCGGACCTTTCCATGGATGTCAACTTTCAGCAGCAACTGCCATGGTGCAGCATCTAAGCGCTCGCCTAGGGATCTGAAGACTGTGATCTTCTTCTTCTGCCTTCATCCGAAGATGTCAATGTGTTGTGCTCTTTCACAGCATGGCTGCAGTACTTGCGCCTTTTGACCGACATATCCAACTACTGCAGGCATTTGTAAGCCTTCCCTGTGTACTGGAGCAAGCAGGGAAGAAGATAAAGAGGGAGACCTAAAACACCAATAGACTAAGAAACAAAGAAAGATAATATAGAGGAGGGCATGGAGTAGCTGCAGGAGAGGACCAAACGAAAGACAGCTTGGCATGAGTTTGTTGGGGTCTGTGCTTCAATGGGGGAATAAAGGGCAGCAGAAGATGATGATGATACAAATCAGAAAAAGACAAGTAAACTACTGAGGGACCAAGTGTTTCCAAGAGGCTTTGGTGAGAGCAGTGTTCTGTAAAGGACTTGCAACTGATGAAGATGACGATTAAGCCAACATTTATATTTTTGACTCTCTATACACACTTGCCTTATTGGCCGCCTCTGGATAATTGTAATCATCATGTATGCCATTGCCAACGAATACCACTGAGTTAGGCCTGCCAATCAGCTCTGCCACAAACTTTAGTGTCAGGTTGGTCTGAACAATGTAAGAATGTTCCCGAAATAGCAGTCTTACCTGGCAATGACAGACAATATAAGTTTTAATGAACTGTCGTTACATTTTAATACATGTCTTTGCACAACTTTGTGGCATAGAGTTTGGTTAATGCGGTTATCAAATTCAGCGACAGGGTTTTTACTTTACAAAAAGCGGTTTAAACAATAACAATTAACGTTCTCATAGTTTTCAGAAACCGTCTCACCAAAAACTACAGGGGTACACTGTGACCAGCCTTTGTTACGAAGACTGACATTTAAAAAAAAAAACTTTTTTTTCAGAAATATTATGATAATTGATAGTCCCGAATTCTTCCCTCTTACCCTCCTCTATTGCGCCTCATACTCCAGACTATATTTCTTCTTTCTTCTTCTTCTTCTCCTTCTTCTTATTATTTTTAGGGAGCACCCATTGATGCCATTTTTCTCAAATATCAGTTGTTCAATCATAACTGTCTAGCTATCAGTTTAAAAAAAAATAGTTTTATGTTAGCATACTTCTTGGCAGTGACCATATTGTTCAGTTGCTATACTGGTAGTTGACTACAGCCATAGAGTGGACCTCAGCTTATACCGCCAGCAACTTGAGACCATAACCAAAAACTGTTGATCGACTGCTGACAAGAAACCGCAAAACCGACTCTTCCTGCTGGGCCGAATTCCCTGCAAAAGTAACTTTTCCGACGCCTATAGTGACCTGTTTACGAGAGGCATAGTTGATGCTATTGGTCCACTTCACCCCTGCACAAACATTTAGAAGGTCATTTTGTGACAGCATTCACTAAAAATAGCATTTACTTAGGTTTTAATTTGAATCAAACAGCATTTCTAAAATGAAAGCCAGGGGAATGGTTTTATGTTCTCATGTATTGTTATTGTTTGAACCCGTTCCTATCTGAATATGTTTTAATTTGAGTAACAAATGTTTGGGGTGTAGTGTGTAAAATCAGTGTCTTCATGGGACTAAAGGTTTTAAAAAAATGATGAGAAGATAGACTTCATTGCATTGGGTTTAATCCCACATTGCTCAATCTCTCTCTGCAGAACAGCTAGTCATCTGCTGAGAATGTTACACAAAGCTAGAGCTCCATAGCTCTGGCAATGATCCCAGGAATCTCCATAAAAATTGCACTCATGAACTGAAGGATGCCACCTTGTAACGAACTTCTGACCTTCCGAGTGAGAAGTGAACAGTTTGACCACTTGGCTACAAAGACCCCATGACCTAAGGAGTTAAATGACAACTTACAGTGTTGTTGCACTCCCAGGTGTCAGCGTCAATGTCACCCATACATCTTCCAAGATGAACAAAATCTGCATCACACCTTGTCACTGAAGCTAGCAAAATATATATCTATATGATTATTTTTGTTGAAAGCACAAATTGCGTCATAAATCTGCACACTTCTTCTTCTACCACTTTCCTATCTTAAGTGGATTGCATCACAAAAAGTTAGATCGTCAGAGTAGAAACACGGGAATCTTGTATCTATTGATATCTTAACCTGGTATCTATTGATGTCTTAACCTGGTATCTATTGATGTCATAACCTGGTATCTATTGATGTCATAACTTGGTATCTATTGATGTCTTAACTTGGTATCTATTGATGTCTAAACCTGGTATCTATTGATGTCTTAACTTGGTATCTATTGATGTCTTAACCTGGTATCTATTGATGTCTTAACCTGGTATCTATTGATGTCTTAACCTGGTATCTATTGATGTCTTAACCTGGTATCTATTGATGTCTTAACCTGGTATCTATTGATGTCTTAACCTGGTATCTATTGATGTCTTAACCTGGTATCTATTGATGTCTTAACCTGGTATCTATTGATGTCTTAACCTGGTATCTCAAGCTGCCTTATAATCTTCTGCATCTTTGCTATCTTTACTGGATTGCGTCACAAAAAATTAGGATCCTCAGAGATGATACACATAAGACTGGTATCTATTGATATCTTAACCTGGTATCTATTGATGTCTTAACTTGGTATCTATTGATGTCTTAACCTGGTATCTATTGATATCTTAACGTGGTATCTCAAGCTGCCTTAGAATCTTTTGCATCTTTGCTATCTTTACTGGATTGCATCACAAACAATTAGAATCCTCAGATATTAAACACAGAAGACTGGTATCTATTGATATCTTAACCTGGTATCTGTTGATGTCATAACCTGGTATCTGTTGATGTCTTAACCTGGTATCTATTGATGTCTTAACCTGGTATCTATTGATATCTTAACCTGGTATCTGTTGATATCTTAACCTGGTATCTGTTGATATCTTAACCTGGTATCTGTTGATATCTTAACCTGGTATCTATTGATATCTTAACATGGTATCTGTTGATGTCTTAACCTGGTATCTATTGATGTCTTCACCTGGTATCTATTAATATCTTAACTTGGTATCTATTGATGTCTTAACCTGGTATCTATTGATGTCTTAACCTGGTATCTATTGATGTCTTAACCTGGTATCTATTGATGTCTTAACCTGGTATCTATTGATTTCTTAACCTGGTATCTGTTGATGTCTTAACCTGGTATCTTTTGATGTCTTAACTTGGTATCTATTGATATCTTAACCTGGTATCTTTTGATGTCTTAACTTGGTATCTATTGATGTCTTAACCTGGTATCTATTGATATCTTAACCTGATATCTATTGGTGTCATAACCTGGTATCTATTGATGTCTTAACCTGGTATCTATTGGTGTCATAACCTGGTATCTATTGATATCTTAACCTGGTATCTATTGGTGTCATAACCTGGTATCTATTGATATCTTAACCTGGTATCTATTGGTGTCATAACCTGGTATCTATTGATATCTTAACCTGGTATCTATTGGTGTCATAACCTGGTATCTATTGATGTCTTAACTATGGTATCTATTGATGTCTTAACCTGGTATCTATTGATATCTTAACCTGGTATCTATTGATGTCTTAACCTGGTATCTATTGATATCTTAACCTGGTATCTATTGATGTCTTAACCTAGTATCTATTGATGTCTTAACCTAGTATCTATTGATGTCATAACCTGGTATCTATTGATGTCTTAACCTGGTATCTATTGATATCTTAACCTGGTATCTCAAGCTGCCTTAGAATCTTTTGCATCTTTGCTATCTTTACTGGATTGCATCACAAACAATTAGGATCCTCAGATGTGAAACACAGAAGACTGGTATCTATTGATGTCTTAACCTGGTATCTATTGGTGTCATAACCTGGTATCTATTGATATCTTAACCTGGTATCTATTGGTGTCATAACCTGGTATCTATTGATATCTTAACCTGGTATCTATTGGTGTCATAACCTGGTATCTATTGATATCTTAACGTGGTATCTATTGATGTTTTAACCTGGTATCTATTGATGTCTTAACCTGGTATCTATTAATATCTTAACCTGGTATCTTTTAATATCTTAACCTGGTATCTGTTGATATCTTAACCTGGTATCTATTGATGTCATAACCTGGTATCTATTGATATCTAAACCTGGTATCTATTGATGTCTTAACCTGGTATCTATTGATGTCTTAACCTGGTATCTATTGATGTCTTAACCTGGTATCTATTGATGTCTTAACCTGGTATCTATTGATTTCTTAACCTGGTATCTGTTGATGTCTTAACCTGGTATCTTTTGATGTCTTAACTTGGTATCTATTGATATCTTAACCTGGTATCTTTTGATGTCTTAACTTGGTATCTATTGATGTCTTAACCTGGTATCTATTGATATCTTAACCTGATATCTATTGGTGTCATAACCTGGTATCTATTGATGTCTTAACCTGGTATCTATTGGTGTCATAACCTGGTATCTATTGATATCTTAACCTGGTATCTATTGGTGTCATAACCTGGTATCTATTGATATCTTAACCTGGTATCTATTGGTGTCATAACCTGGTATCTATTGATATCTTAACCTGGTATCTATTGGTGTCATAACCTGGTATCTATTGATGTCTTAACTTGGTATCTATTGATGTCTTAACCTGGTATCTATTGATATCTTAACCTGGTATCTATTGATGTCTTAACCTGGTATCTATTGATATCTTAACCTGGTATCTATTGATGTCTTAACCTAGTATCTATTGATGTCTTAACCTAGTATCTATTGATGTCATAACCTGGTATCTATTGATGTCTTAACCTGGTATCTATTGATATCTTAACCTGGTATCTCAAGCTGCCTTAGAATCTTTTGCATCTTTGCTATCTTTACTGGATTGCATCACAAACAATTAGGATCCTCAGATGTGAAACACAGAAGACTGGTATCTATTGATGTCTTAACCTGGTATCTATTGGTGTCATAACCTGGTATCTATTGTTATCTTAACCTGGTATCTATTGGTGTCATAACCTGGTATCTATTGATATCTTAACCTGGTATCTATTGGTGTCATAACCTGGTATCTATTGATATCTTAACGTGGTATCTATTGATGTTTTAACCTGGTATCTATTGATGTCTTAACCTGGTATCTATTAATATCTTAACCTGGTATCTTTTAATATCTTAACCTGGTATCTGTTGATATCTTAACCTGGTATCTATTGATGTCATAACCTGGTATCTATTGATATCTAAACCTGGTATCTATTGATGTCATAACCTGGTATCTATTGATATCTAAACCTGGTATCTATTGATGTCTTAACCTGGTATCTATTAATATCTTAACCTGGTATCTATTGATGTCATAACCTGGTATCTATTGATATCTAAACCTGGTATCTAATGATGTCATAACCTGGTATCTATTGATATCTTAACCTGGTATCTGTTGATGTCTTAACCTGGTATCTGTTGATATCTTAACCTGGTATCTATTGATGTCTTAACCTGGTATCTGTTGATGTCTTAACCTGGTATCTGTTGATGTCTTAACCTGGTATCTGTTGATATCTTAACCTGGTATCTATTGATGTCTTAACCTGGTATCTGTTGATATCTTAACCTGGTATCTTAAGCTCTCTTAGAAACTTTGTAAGGGAGCTCAGTACCTAAGTGTATTCAGGTTTTCCTTTTAAATGTTTACTTATACAAATCATATTACAGGGTGTTTGCAAAGTCTCACTACACTTTATATGTAGAACTAATGTGAAAAATGAAGTACAAGACAAAATCAAACAAATGTGCTCCCAGACACAGTCAGTATTCAGTGAATGGCTGTCATCTGCTGCAGTAATTCTTTGCACTCGAAACAAAATGGTCTCATCAACAGAAGCAATCAGAATTGCCATTTTAAAAATAACGGACGTGCTGCAGAGAATGTAACTTATTGTAATGAATATTTCATTGGTACTTCAGCTTTCCCAAAACAGCATCAGATCTTAGCAGTAGCTATTGTCATAAATTTAATTACCTTTTAGCACATTTTTCGGTGATGTCATGTACTTTTTACATTTGTTTTGCAAACAAAGTGTAGTGTGGCTTTATGAACACCTTATATTTAAAAAATATGGTTGTTTTTTTCTCCAGTCAACATAATATTATTTTTATCATTATACAGTGTTTTGTGGGATAGCTCTGAGTACTGTTTAATTTTAGTTTTCAGTTACTGACCTCCCCCCCCCCCCTTCTTCTCCCCCTTCTTCTCCCCTTTTTTCCCCCAATGTTTTTTCTTAGTCGGTGAACCTGTAGATTTAGTGTATCGGACCTATCATGCATTTGTGTCAAGCAGATTCAGTCCATTTGAACAGGTTCCATTTACCGTCCCACAGACTGTCAGCCCTAACAACAGTGAGAGGGCAAATGTCTTGTGACCTACTGTTCACAGTCTCCAGCTACTGTGGAAATTCTACAATGCAAGCTTTCACATGGGCCCTTCTGTTTTCATCTCGATATGAGAACACTGCATCTACTTTCACTAGCCAAGAGATCAGTGGCATGTTTGATATTAGAAATCAATTAATCCTGTAACAATGTCCAGCCCAGGGCTGGGATTCAAACCTGGTAACCATTAACTCTGAAGTCGACACCTTCACCTCTCGGTCATGTCACATACTCAATATATTTATGGGAAAAAACCACTTACAAAAAACATGATCAATATTTAATGCTCAACAGCTCTCAACTTGAATGTGTGAGCATGTATTTTACTACCCATGTATTTTCCTTGATATTCATAATATGCATATTATTATTTGAACATAACATGCTTTATTGACAAAATACAACTGCTGTATGACAAATGTGTGTTTGGAAGGGCCCAATGTGAGACAGTCATGCGTGCCTAGTTTGTGACTCTTTGAAAATAAAGTTTGTCCGTTCGTTCCTTCACCTAAACACGTCTGATTTCAACAAACCATATCTAGTCAAAGCGTACAACTTGCTTGCTTGTTAAGGGACAGTGCGTCTATTCTCCACTCATCCTTTGCTTCTACTCTGAATAAAGATGTTGCCACTGGAAAGTTAAAGTCAGACACTACACTTTGAAGCCCCCCTTGCCTACCCCATCATCCCAATCCCAAAAGAAATGTATATAATACAGCCAGAACAAGTGGTTATGGAGGAATGTGATCAACAACTCCATTCAGCACGGCACTTGATGATGATGATGATAACAGGTAAGATACCAGCTGTCTCCATGAAGTTCCTACCTGGGCTAGCAGTTTTCTTTAGAACACCATGAGCCGTGCCTTGTCTGAGAATGTTGAGAAGTGCAATGTAAATGTGACGTACAAGTGAATCCCCGAACATGAAGATTGTCATATTCTGCAGGAGTCTGCACGTATCCTCAACCGTATCAAATCTTGTCATCTGAAAGCAACAACAACAAAAATACTAAGCACTGGGTCGTAGATTAAATAGCTCACTTCTGCGGAGGAAAAAGGTGTCCATCTGGGCCTATTGCCAGCTGAGTCAAGCCAAGAACTGGCATCACAGCCCCCAGGACATTCCCATAAGCTGTCCATCCACATCTTCAGCAGCACAAAGTTCCCATTGCAACGATACTAGTAGCAATTTGACTGTATGTCCATCGTGCCTTTCCGTTAAATGTCAGGCAGATCCCCCTGCTCACTACATACTGCACCTAATCCCAGATCTTAGATAAATGGCTGTCATGGGCTGTTACTGAAGTACAAGGGATCTTGAAGCTGGTATTCCCTGGAGATATGGTGAATAGAAATCACAATGGGGAAAGCATTCATCAGCCAAACCCTAAATCATGAGTAAATGATGTCAACTGAAGGTGTGCCCTACTTTTCTGACAAACTGGTTCTGACTGAGTGAGGTTCCTAGATAAGTTCACTGAGTGAGTGAGGTTTCTAGATGAGTTCACTGACTGAGTGAGGTTCTTAGATAAGTTCACTGACTGAGTGAGGTTCCTAGATAAGTTCACTGAGTGAGTGAGGTTCCTAGATAAGTTCACTGAGTGAGTGAGGTTCCTGCTAGATAAGTTCATTGAGTGAGTGAGGTTCCTGCTAGATAAGTTTGGTTCAACAGTCTATCGAATGAGAATCCTTTTAGACGCTGAAGAGGTTCAAATATGCTTATGTTGATAGTGATTAAGTGTGTGGTCTCTTCCTGTGGGTTCTGGGGGCCCCTGGTGGTGAGAATAGACGCACTGCTCCCCTAAAAAGAATATCATAAGAGATGACTACTTAGGGGTGTTTTCTTCAAAGTCAGGCTGCATCTGCCTGAGAGGAAAGAGCTAGCAGTCTGCATATAAATAAGCAAGATATGTACAATGAATATGTAAGCAATCTCAAATTCCAGAACAAGACCAAAGTCCAAAAGTGGACAAACAACCAGAACTTTCCCCGGAGTTTACAGCCATGAACACTAAGAAGAATAGACTAGGAGACGTCCCGACAAGATGAGTGAGAAAGCTTTTTTTTTCTGCTAAGGGTAATTTGGATTTTTATAACATTATTTGTGAAGCCATAACAACTGTCAACTTAAAAATGTAGCCTGTTATTTTTGTTTAACCATTTAACTGTCACTGGCTTGGTAGAGCCAGACCAAATGATTTTATGGGCTTTATATAACCTGTTGGCCTCAGAGTCATCACTCCTCCTATACACCAACATCTTTCCAACAGGTGGAAACTCTTATTGAATCCGACTGTCTCAGTGTCAGTGCATGTCATGTCATTAAAGAATTAAAACTCAGTTTTGGAGAGGCTGACCCAGTCAATCAACCAATCAATCAACCAATTATAAACTCCACTGGCCTCTAACAGTCATGTTATAATAGACAACTAATTCAGGGTTTGCTTGGACTGGATGTCGCCGGCCGGCAGATCAGAAAGTCGTGGGTTTGCGTCCTGACAGAGCTAGAAGTTTTTTTTTTTCAGAAATGACCTTGACCCCAGGTCGATCCAGCCTTGAGTGGGTACCAGGTGCAATCCTGGGAAGTAAAAGCGACCGGCACCACCAAGTGCCGATAAAAATATAGGTCTAGCCCTATGTTCCCAATACAGCTGAAGACGTGGACAATGGACCTATACTTTTAAACTGGATGTGTTGTGCTGAAAGATGCAGATACTGCAGCCTAGCTATACACTACAATGCAATGTTTCTACAAAGGTGACTGTAGAAGAACCAGTTATAAACAAGTCTCCAATTGACTGTGCATGAGTTGACCAAGAGCTTATTATTGCAGATGAGAATAGGAGAAAAAGACAAAGAGAACAAGGAAGACCAGAAGGAGGAGTGAGAAACAGAAGATGCAGACAAAAAGAGCACACAAAAAGTAAAGGGAAGAGAAAAGGAAAGTTAGTTATTTGCATCCTTTGCAGGATGTTACAGAACCAGCCCAAGCATTTTGTAGCTGTTTAGTAGTTACTGAGGGAAAAAAAAAGGAGGATAGAAGAGTCAAGTATAAAAAAACACACAAACTGGCAGTACCTTACATGTGGGATCATTAGGCACCCAGGTTGCCAGTTCAGCATGTAACGGCTGGCGCATGTCGTAACAATATGGGCACTTGCAATCTTCCTTTGGCCTGGAAGTGCACACATTGTTGTAGCAACATGGGACAAGCCCCTTTGGGTCACAGAGAGCTCGAAACCACTGCAGCTTGCCCCATCGACTGGTCAGCTCATTAAATGTTACATTGCCTGAAAATATTGCATGAAATTACTCACTCAACTGTCACTATCATCACCATAGTGCAGGTCCTTTCAAAAACAGCTTGTCAAATAGAATCTTGAAAATATTTCAGACCAAACGAAAAGTAGAACTAGCCAGCTTCACATTGTCCTAATCACTAACTGCTAGTCAGTGTTGCAGTTAGAAAGCTTTTCTCAGCACATTGCATGAATTGACAATGTTATATTTACAAACAAGAAAAAACAAAATCACTTAGCTGAGGCGTTTTCAATAAATATTTACACGTCTGTCAGTCTGACTGTCCAGTTGAAGTTCTCAGACGGAATAACAGACTCAGGCCTATGACAGTGGCCTTGTGTTTTCATACAAATATGTTTATATTACTGTGCCTGTTCTCGCAGGAACAACTTTGTGCACTTTTTTTTACCCAAGATGTCTTTGCCCGTTTTAATAGTTTTTGGCCTGTGCCCCTCTTTCCTGGTACTATTGCTTGCTAATCCACTGTGCTGCTTGATATGACCAAAATATTTCAGTATCCTTTAACCAATGTTCTTGTTTTTTTTTTTTTTTTAATTATCTTAGAGATTTTGAAGTAAAATCCACACAACCAGGCACACCTGGCAGGTCTGGTCAATCCATGAGAGGGTTGGTACTATAATCCACGTAATGTTGATGCCAATGTTTTTTTTTTTTTTTTTTGGGGGGGGGGGGGGGGGTGAGACTGAGCACCTTTGAACATGTCCCAAATGCTGTGAAGATAAACCAACCTATAATATAGTGGTCCTTGTAACCTACTGTGGTATTTCATTAGATCAAATTATTTCCATTTATGTGTCAAGATGCTGTTTATGAGCCCGTTTTCTTTTTTAAATCCTATAGCGTGTCAATTTCCATGGCATGCTAAGAATTTTTCTGTTAATTAAAATGCAAAAACCTCTGCAGTTTAAAAAAAACAAACAAAGGTGTCACTTATCTCCTGTGCCCATCTTCACGCTGGCCGACCCCTGCCAATCTTTCCTGATACCATGCCGTCTGCTGTTATTCTTTCCAGTCTGCCATGTTGCTTGATATGCCCAAAATATTTGAGTTTCTGAGACAAGATGCTGTTTACTTGCCAATCTTCTTCCATGTTCAGGTCTTTTTAGGGTGTCAGTATTTCTTTTCTTCTTTGCCTTTGGTGTTCTGAGAATCTTTCCATAGCATTTCAGCTCAGAAGCCCCTAGAATCTATCTTTAGCATTTCATCTCAAATGCCCCTATTTTCTTCCTTAATGACTGGGAGATAGTCCACGACTCCCATCCGTATGTTGCTACAGGGAAAATGCATGCTTTTAAAGATTTGACTCTTATTTTATTGCAGTTGCTTAATCATGCACTTTATGCTGTTTAATCTTTGTACTGCTATAGTTTTTGACTTCTGTTGAACAGTCTCTCTTGCCATTCATTACAGAGACTAAATATTCAAACTCTGTGACATTTTTAACTTCTTCATCATTTTTTTTTTATTACAGCCAGTTTATTACTCTACTACTACTATAATTACTATTTTTTTCTACCAATGCTACTACCACAATTACTATAACCTATTCCACCATTACTGTTATTAACATTAACACTTCTACATCTACCACTACCACCACAACCACAGTCCCTACTACTAATATCACTATCACTTCAACAAATGTTGCTGTTACAACTACCACTACAGCTATGACTACCATTACCACTGCTACTGTTATTATTAGCAGTACTACCACTACACTACCACTATTACTACTACTACCACGACTAATAATATTATTATTACTATTTCTATTGTTACTAATACTATTATTTTTACTATTAGTACTGTTGTTTACCACTACTACCACTACAACAAATATTTCTATAATTATTAGTTATTAGTACCACTACTACCACTACAACAATTAATTCTATTATTATCACTACAACCAGTACTACTAATTATATTACCGCTTATACTATAAATGCTACTACTAATACCAGGGCTTGTCTTCTGGTGATACTCAATGGTACGTAGTACCTTTGTTTAGGAATACGGGTAACTTTTTGTTTCTTGAAAACTAATGCTATTATTACTACTGCTACTCGCTGTTAGAGATGTATGGCTTACCACAATGTCTGTCTGTCCTCTGCATTTCTGGCGGCAATGAGTGCTCCTGTCGTGCTGCACTAATGAAATGTTCTATACTCTCCAACTCCTGTTGTGTGTGAGGTCTTTCTACCCAGGTGCCATTCATCATTGTCTCTAGAACATTCTGACAGCCTGTAACTTGTGGATCTATGGCCATGTTCTCATCTTTGATCCTCCGCTTGATTATTACAGATAAGACAATTGTAATCACCATTAAAAGAATGAGAACAGGAATCTCTTAAAGAGAAATCTTTTCTGAAGAGAAGCTAACATCTTGCCTTATGGTAACAGATACGGGACCAGGGTGCAAGCAGCTTTTGTATCAAAATCTGTATCTAATACAAAAGAAAAATACAACTATTAGTTCAAAGAACACCTGAGATTGTAAGTCGATTTCCACAACATGAAAGAAACCTAAACTGAACAATACACTTGTAAAATGACTCCTAGGGTACAGAAGACAGGTAGGACTTGAGCCCTTTCTATGATCATATGACAACTGAATTCGGACCCAGGAGACAGAACTGGAAGAGCATAAAGAGCAGCTGTGCACCACAAGTGGAAGAGCAGCTGTGCACCACAAGTGGAAGAGTGGCTACACAACACAAGTGTAAGAGTGGCTACACAACACAAGTGGAAGAGCAGCTACACAACACAAGTGGAAGAGCAGCTACACAAGTGGAAGAGCAGCTGTGCATCACAAGTGGAAGAGCAGCTGTGCAACACAGGGGGAAGAGCAGCTGTGCAACACAAGTTGAAGAGCAGCTGTGCAACACAAGGGGAAGAGCAGCTGTGCAACACAAGGGGAAGAGCAGCTGTGTAACACAAGGGGAAGAGCAGCTGTGTAACACAAGGGGAAGAGCAGCTGTGCAACACAAGGGGAAGAGCAGCTGTGCAACACAAGGGGAAGAGCAGCTGTGCAACACAAGGGGAAGAGCAGCTGTGCAACACAAGGGGAAGAGCAGCTGTGCAACACAGGGGGAAGAGCAGCTGTGCAACACAAGGGGAAGAGCAGCTGTGCAAAAACTTTGAAGAGTAGTCTTCTAATGATGTTTAGATTCCTACCGATTTTTCTACCGCTGGCATCGAAGAGTAATCAGCCAAGAAAAAGGCAACCATTTAAAAACGTGCATCACAGGTGTCCTGCATTGATGTGTTCTTTATCACTGTTCTATCTAGACTGTTGCTTTCTTGGGGTAAACTAGGCTGTGTGATTGCTGCAAAAGAAAACAAAATTAGAGCACAAAGATTGAGAAACAGTGTTTATTTAACACTTTGTTTATCCTTAGCCACACAGAACAGTTAATAGTTAACTATAAACATTTATTAACCAGTTCATATGAAGGCTATAATTATTTTAAAAACATTAAACAGTCTTGGAGCACAGGATAAGAACTACACAAAAATTCCAGTGAAAATGTGCATGAACAACAACCAGAATGGCTTTCAAAGTTTACAACACGTGAATGCAAAGAAATGTTTAGAAAAATAACTACAAAAATCCCACTTAACTAAAAAGTGAACAAAGTAAACAGATGCTGGACAGGGCCCACACCCCAAGAAACGTGAATGATAGTTCTAAACCGCTATCAATCTGTGTGGGGTTGGGCATGAGTTTTCAAAGATGACCATATATCCCTATAAACAAAAAATGAAAATTCTTTAACTATAGACTATGCAAAGCAATTAAAACCTGACGTATGCACAATGATATGAAGTGAACTGAAGATAACTAAAATATGACTAATATTCAAAGCATAAATCAAGCCTGAGAATGAAAATCAGTCCTCACTTTCAGTTAGTCAATCTAATTGACCATGGTCACACTAATCTATCATCTAACTGTCAATATAAACCTGGAGGTTTAAAAAAAAAAAAAACAACCTCAGGCTCAACATCAAAGTTATTGAAGGGTTTCTTTATTTGAATCAATTCAACCTAATCGATCTTGGTCACACTAATCAATCATCCAATCCACCTTTGCTAATGCCATGTCCATCCCAGCAACTCAGCTCGTGAAGAGGTCTACTGTTATGACCCTAGGGACATTTTCTGACCAAGGCCAAAGCCTTCAGTAGCAGAGACTAATCTGCTCAGTTTAGTTCGAATTGTTCCCTAGACATTTCCATAAATATTTAGTTTCCATGTAAATAAAATCCATCAGTGCAGAAATGTTATTGGAGGTGTAATATGTAACTTACTGGCAGAGTAGTTCCAGGTAACATACTGTACTGGCAGTAGTAGTAATAGTAGTGGTGGTGGTGGTGGTGGTGGTGGTGGTAGTAGTAGTAGTAGTAGTAGTAGTAGTAGTAGTAGTAGTAGTAGTAGTAGTAGTAGTAGTAGTAGTAGTAGTAGTAGTAAACACACTGGAATAGTAGCAGTAGAAAACCTAAAGGAGTAAAATAAATTAAAAATTAACCTTTCAAGGGAAGTAATAAGTAACAAATATTCAAAGATACATAGCTCCAGCAAAAGTTTACTTTTACTGGTTGTCGCAATAATAAAGAAATGAACAATAACCTGGCGGCCAATGTAACTTAAATACCAAATTTGATTTTATAATGGCAAATGAAAATTTTCCTTCTGTGTTTGTCACGGTTTGGGAGGAGTTGACACTTCATTTAAAAAAAAAATAGGAAATACAGAAAGGGTTAGTGATTTATAATAAAGAACAGTTCGCAACCTGCCTGTGATGGTGCAAGACAGTAAAAATACGTAACTATCCCTCTCAGGGACTGGCCAACATACCAGAAAACAACGAACCGCTAAGAAGAAAAAAGAGAATCCGAGTAAAAATAACGCCAAAGTATCACCACAGTTGTTGCTATTTAGCGTGAAGAATAGTGAGGCCGCGGAGTTGCCTGAGACAGGGACTGGTAACAAATCAATCGCCAGCATACTTGTAAGGAATGCTTGCTTCATAGCACCCCTCAACTGTGCCGAGCTTACAAGAAACCACCTCACACGCCTAAAAAGCACGAATGAGCAACAGATTGTAAGCTCACACCGCATCCCGGTGGCAATTGAGATTGTGAAAGAGACCATTACCATGACGGTCAAGGGAATCATCACAAGGATCGAAAGATCACTGACAGCATAAGGCTGGACAATCCTAATCTAGATATAATCCACGTAGAAAGGATCAAGAAAGGGAACGGAGATCCCACCGTGCTTGCGATGCATAACAGCACTAGGCAGAGAAAGAGTCGAGATAGACGGTTAGTTAGTTGCGTATCCTTTACAGGACGTTGCAGAACCAACCCCAGCAGCCCCTGGCTGTTGTGTGGTTTCTCTAGGCTAATTACGTCCAGTAGTTTGCCATGGCTTACTGGATGGTCGGCTCCCTGATACCACTGTCGAAACCAACGCAAGGCGCATGGCCCGCAGCTGGGATCGAGCCCGGCACCCCGGCATTACGAAGCGTTCGCATCGACTTAGCCAAAGAGCCGACACGAGATAGAGAGAATAACCAAAATATTACAGTCACCAACAAAGAACCAAAAACAATGGTAGGCACAAAGACATGAAATTACATCTTCTCCTCTCTATAACGTCTTACGGCAAAGCAGCGGGACGGACAAAAAAAAAAAAAAAAAGAAAGAAAGAATACCAAAATGAAATAGCAGAAGTTGTAGTTTAGAAGAAAGTATGTTGTGTGCCGTCTATGCGTTAAAAGTTGGCAGCCATGAATGTGTCCATGAATGCTGTCTTTTAGATCCAAGTCTCTTTCTCGGTACGACTCTCCTGCCATTGGAACAGTCTAGAAACATCTTATACCTTCCTCCCCCCCCCCCCCCCCCCCAAAGGGCTCTCATTGTTCCAATTATAATCAAGAAATGTCAATAATTGGCGAGATATATAAACACAGGAATAATAGATGCCTTGTTATTGATCTTATTGATCTGTCTTGACTGGTTATTTCGTCACGCATTATTTGAGAATCGCATTATCAATAGCCATTACCAGACATTGATCTCTCGCATATACGGCTAATCCATATGGACGGGGTTTTTTTTTTCCCCAGCTCTCAGAAAGAAGAATCAACGACAGTCAACCGAAGACTTCAAAGATAGCATCACGAGAGGAAGGAGCCTGGCTCTAGGTATTATAGCCTACTTTATAATAAACACTATGTACCGCCTAATAGGGCCATCGCTTAAACTCACAAAGTGACAAAACTGGAATGGCTAACACGAGGGAAAGGACAAGGGCCAACTCATGAATCACGCGCCGATAGTCCCAAGATGGCTGGATCAAGTAACAGAAAGTGTATTGATCGGCGCTCATATAAAGAAGTAGAAAGATAGAAGAACACACTAGACAACATAAAAATCGAAAGCTATAGTTACCGTGCCGGGAATTGAACCTGTCACCTCCAGACGGCGTCTGCTCCTCGCCATGAATACAAGTGCACTAAGAAACATGGTCAACTAGGCATGGCTGGTCCAGCGCCCCAAGAGAAAACAGCAGAAACACCAGCACAGGGGGTCGCTTCTACCCCACGACAAAGCGCAGCCGCACCCGGTGACACACGAGGCCACGAAGAAGGCCTCATGAGAGGTGAAACAACCATCGGTTTCTATCCCGGGACCCACATAGGTATAGAAGGCAACAAAGCCTCACAGAGCGGCCAAAACGAGCACCCGTAGCTTGCTTGTTGTACCCCACCAGGACATTACAGCCCCTGCGATATAAAGTAGGGCTTCAAATGACACAAAGTGCCCTAAAATGGACGGATGAGATATAACTCATGGAGAGGTGACAGAAACCCCTTTCAGCTGTTATGGCCACAAATGTTGCCCAGCTGTATTCAGAAAAATTGCATCCCACAAACGGACGGCAATATTTAAAATAGCACCCGGAGCCTCAACACAGTATTCACTGGACTGGGAAAAACAACAAAAAGCAGCCATCAAAAACAGAATGTGCAGAGAATGGTCTCAGTAGTGCTCGAAAAGCGATAAAGGCAGAGCTACCTTTAAACTGAAAAAAAAAAAAACAGTTATTGTGTTATCAGGGCTTTTTTTTAAGGTGACGGTACTCACTAGTGTGTTTAAAGTGGGCGCTAGTACTCACAATAGTGTGTCTAAAGTGGGCGCTAGTACTCGCCACAGTGTATATAAAGTGGGCGCCAGTACTCACCACAGTATGTCTAAAGTGTGCGCCAGTACTCGATACAGTGCGTCTTAAGTGGGCGCTAGTACTCACCACAATGTGTTCTCTACTGTAGTGCTGAAAAATATACATAAAACAGGGTTCTGGTGCTGCCCGCCAGAAAATTCCCTGGTTGTTATGACTGTCAATAAGTGTTAATAATTATACTAATATTTATTATACTACATGAGAACAGCAGGCTACAAGTCAAGAGGCAGACTAAGAAAGATATGGGCGGAGGGAGTAAAAAACACTACAGAAACGTACTATATCATTACCACAAGCTACACACCTGGCAAAAGACAGGAAATTACATACAACTCCTCTTTGCGTGGCTTTACGGCACTTTCCCAAACTTTTCTTAGTCACGGCGCCTTTTTTTTTTTCAATTAAAATCTTTCGCGGCGCCCCTGTGAAGAGGTTGTGTCTCCCCAGGGCGCCGTGGCGCATAGTTTTGGAATCACTGCTAACGGGATAGGCAGCTAGACAACAGAAAAATAAGAATAGTTGTACCCTACCACTTGCTACTAAGAAAAAGTTTTTCGTGCCGAAAAGTCGACAAAATGTTTTTAATCAGTTTTTACTCACATTGGTAGAGCCAGATACGTCCCTAACTCCGCCTACATGGGAGCTGGCTGTATTTACCCAGTCCACTTGAAAGTACACTTAATAATATAATAAACCTGACAATTTATACCCCCAACGTCTATTACAACTAGTACATAAGCTGTGCAGTATTGAATGGCCAAAATTAATCGACAAACATAAATTATTTAAATATAAGAAGAAAAAAAAAACTAGCATGTCAGTTATCCGTAGTTGGCACAACAGACGACAAGCGAGTTTCAAATAGAATTTCAGGACAGGCTGCTCCTCTCTCACCAACCAGCCAGACGGATTGTAGTCAAATTCATCAATCACTAATCTTACAGTTGCCGTCGAAGTGATGAATGATCTCTGACTAGTAGGAAGTGCGGCAAGAGAAAACCTTTGAAAGAAGGAGGACTATTTATAGCAAGTACTGTCTGGAAGTGGGCTCTTGTCCGTACCCGCATACGACTAGGTTATACATGGCAAGTACAGCCATTACGGGTGGTATCATTATAAATTATGTATAGGTTCCGTGTCGGCTCTGTGGCTAAGTCGATGCGAACACTTCGCTTCGTAATGCCGGGATGCCGGGTTCGATTCCAGAGCGGTGGAAAGTTTTAGTTGTTTGTCCACCTCTAGACTTGAGTCTTTTTCCAGAAACTGAGTGTTGCGTGCACATTCTTTTCACATATGTATCTTAATTGTACGCCCTGTTAGCTCTTTAGTTCTAACGGGGAGCCTTATGTGTGTTGCCGTCATGTTTTATTCTCATGAAGGTATGGTAAACGGAGGGGACAAACTGATGGATCCATCGACTGGGAGCCAATGGTAGCGCAGTAGCCAACACGCTAACTTGCGATACCGAAGGGTGCAGAGATTCAAGTCCCTATCAAACTTGTGTTTATACTGGATGGAAAAGGATAATATTGCGAATACTCTGGGTGGACAAGAAGAATAATGCTAATATACTGGGTGGGCAAGAAGAATAATGCTAATATATTGGGTGGACAAGAAGAATGCTGCTAATACACTGGGTGGACAAGAAGAATATTGTTGGATGGACAAAGATAATATTTTGAATATACTGGATGGACAAGAAGAATACCTGGCATATGATATCACAACGTCTAATTTGAGAATGGAGGTGGATGCAGTCACTGCTGCCTTTCGTTGGTTTGAGAATCAGCTGTACACACATGTCGTCATTGTAACTGACTCACAGAGCATGCGGAGAAAGGTGGAGACAGGCATGCTTCGTGCAGGGTGGCAGGCATCACTTCAGAGGTTCCGGGTAGTTAGCATCCTTTGGATATTTTCTCCAGGGTACGCCGGTGTGTTGGGAAATGAACAGGCTGATATACTGGCCGGTTCTGCACCACTTGGTGGTGAACTGATATATGACAAGCTGGATGTTGTGAGGGCCCTTTGGGGGCGAGTGAACAGTGCCGAGGAACAGATAGATCATGGCGGTCTGAGGAGAATGGCATTGCGAGGAGTCACAAGGGGATCTGGCAGACGCTCGACACTTGGGGTGAGTGGCGAAACGGATATACAATCAGACAGTTATTGGTACTTTCGGAATTTAACTCTTCGCTTGCTGCCGAAGATGGGGGCGGAGCGCTTATGGGAGTGTCCAGAGTGCTGTGATGTCGATTCTTAATTCAACATTCAACATTCTGCCTGCAGTACGGCTCCGTGTGAATGATATCAGCATCTGCGCCATCTACGTCACGTGATCATTGACCAAGAAGAAAAAAAATGGCGGAGAGCGCCGCAGGTGAATGAAAACTGGTTACATAGCTTGTTCTTATCTCCGTTTGGGGGCCATTATATCCTTGTTTCAAATGCATTTCCACAGTTGCGAAGCTTGTACATTGTACCAGCAGTAAGGCCGTCTTATTTAAGCTGTCTCTCGAAGAAATCATGATTTGTGCGAACTTAAAACATCTCTTCAGCGCTCATTAATTTGTTTAGAGTCGTCTGCCAAAAGCATCCTTCGATTCTTTCCCTCTTTATTCTTTGTTATTATTATTTTTTTCTATTAAAAATGTTTTATTTTCGTGGAAATCGGCTTGCTGTGTCCTCTTTATAAGTTAAGATAATTCTCCATAGTCTGTTCTGTTTGCGATGTTGATTTTTGATAAATAATTTTCCAGTCCTCTGACTTTTATATTTGAATTTATTTGATTACCTAGCCTATGCCAAACATAGTCATAGACCCTAACAACCCACTTCAATCACTCAAGAACACCCCTCTGGTCCTATAATCTACTACTACTAGTGTCTTGCCTTCCACGTCTTATGCATATAATTAATCTCTGTATTTTCCACGTCTATACATCTCTATTTAATTTGCATTTTGCAATTATAATGAACACTACTTTTAACTCTTTGAGTCCCAAGGAACGCATCATATGTTCATAGATTCCTACCTAGAAGCCCAATGCACGCAAGATGCGCCAATTTTATGTCTTTCTTGATTACCCCTTGGGTCTGTGTTGCTAAACCCCCTGGGACTCAGAGTTAACAGCTTATTAAATCTAAACCTTTCTTGTATAAATATAATCTGGCTATTCTCAGAAGAACGGTCCCAAATTATTGAGGCTAAGAAAATACCTTAACAGGGCCTCAGTCATATGTAAATTGCAGGCCTCTTTCTAGCGACTATACCGCCCAAAGTATACCCCACGCCACTACACGCGGCACAGAGGGAAACTAAACTATATGGCTGGGATTCACGAGCAAATAAATTGGAGGAAGCTGCAGGAGATGTGGTAGCTGCTGCTCGTGAGTCCCAGCCATCTAGTTTAGCAGCGTGCCGCACATAGTGGTGTGGGGGAAACTCGGCAGTGACTTTAACTCGGCGGAAGCTTTTCCGTAGTATGCGGTAGATGTCTGCAATTTACATATGACTGAGGCCCCGTTAGGGTATTTTCTTAGCCTCAATAATTTGGGATCGTCATTCGAAGGATAGCCTATAATCTATCAACTATGTTGTTTTTCTCACTTTGACTTTGATCCGCTGAAATGTTAATAAGTTTCCTCCGTGAGCTTGAAGACAAAACTCATTTTCAGAATATGATTATACAACAGTGAGAGCTAGGAATTACACATAAACTAAAGACTGTTTAAAAAAAAAGCTGTCTAAGGAGAATTTAGCAAAAGAAGAACTGAGCAGGAAAAACAAATCTTTATCACTAAAAGACATGATGAAAGGAAGAAGGTGGAGATAGCTAGAATGTGGCTGCAGAATGCCTTGTGATACTTTGGCAAGGCAGCTAGAATGTGGCTGCAGAATGCCTTGTGATACTTTGGCAAGGCCAGTTGTCCAGTCGATGGCAGATAGAAAAAGACGTGAATGACCTAAGAAAACCAGAAGAAAGACAGTAGAAAGGGAAATTAAGTAATGGAAAATGACATGGGAAACCATAGGCAGAAATGTAGCAGTGTAGATGTTTTGTGAAGGCTTTATTTGTTGGCAGTGACATAAAAAGGATACAGAGATGAAATCCACATGCCTCATTCCTTACATTACATTTTCGGTCACTTTTCCTGCTCAGACACCAGTAAATGAATGTTTGTACTCTGTCAGTAGTTTTTTGATTTCTCAGTGCTTGTGATTCCTTCACTTACACAAGAACTCTCATTTTGTTCCCCATGTGGGTGGCGGGGTCCCATTGTCGAAAAATAAGACTAGACACACTGCCTCTCTGACAAACATTTCGGAGTTGGACTACATCTGTCTGAGTGGCAAGGAACCAACAGTCTGCATTCATTTAAGCCACATGTGAAAAACAGGTGTGCTTGCAACACTTAAGATCTGGAACAAGACTAAAGTCCAGAAGCAGATAAACAACCAGAAATTCATGCAGGAGTTTATAGCCATCGAACGCAAATAAGAATAAGACTGATTTTCAAACTAGTGCTACCACTTAGGGAGTAAAGATTTAATTTTATTCAACCATTACCCCCACCCCCCCTTTATTTTTTGGTTATAGTTCTCTGTAACTGTTGCTTGCATATGATCCTATGGGGTTTGTCTGTAATGTATGTAACTTGAAACTATGTTTATTTGACACTATCTTATTGGCCACAAGTTAATATTCACTTTCTTGTTGGTTCTATAGTTATGCACTTTCATATTGTGTTTGTAGTTGTGGAAGACCTTTATTAATAGAAACAGGTCTTGCTAGTTGGACTCGCCCCCATCGTGGACTGTGATTCTTGTGCCTTCCTATAGCACAATTTAACACCGTCATCTGGAAAGATGGAACAGCACCAACATAATATTTGGTCTATAGTGAACTCTATCACTCTAAGAAAGCTGTTTTTTCATCATTTACATTTTGTTGTTGCTGACATGAAATCTTTAGGCAGTGGCCACATGTCCTAACAGCTTTGGTGTTGGCTGTATATGCAAAATGTGTAGACCTGGTGGGTGTGACCATGGAAATCAATGTTAAGATATTTTTTAGGTTGAAAAATTCACACTTGTAAAAACTGATGTAATCATTACGTTATTCAGCATTTTTCAACCTGTGGGTCGAGACTCTTGTTTGGGTCGAACAACCCTTTCACATAGTTCGCCTAAGACCACCATAGGAAAACACATATTCAGTGAAGTTATGAAGTAGTCACGAAATTGATTGTATGTTTAGAGGCCACCACAGCACGAGGAACTGTATTAAAGGGTCGCAGCATTACGAAGGTTGATAACCACTGTGTTATAATAACCTCAGAATCACATCTCTTTGTCCAGGGAGTCAAGTTAACAAAGCAACTTGCTTCATTTGCATTTGGTGATTGATTCTCTCACTTAAAAAAAAAAAAACTGATATTGCATGAAAAATGAATTAAATAATATTAATGATTTGAGTGAATACGCTGCTGCTCTTGACTTCATACTTTTTTGTCTGTTCAGTGGTCTACGGATTTGACCTCCTGGGTGTTTTAAAAAACTTACCAAGATTCCAGATTTCTTCTTTTCTTCGTCTAGTTTCTTAGAGTTAATATTTAAAAAAAATTTAGATGTATTTTTAATATATTTAAAAAAAAAAAACTTAATTTTCGAAAAGGCCATGTCTTACAGGGCAAAAGTTTTTGACACAGAAAATTGGGCACACTTCATATGCAAATATAACAGATGATGATCTCAGATACTCCGTTGAAATGGATAAAACAATCTCATCTGGGTGTCCTGTGATTATGAAGTAACCTGGTCCATGATTTAGGTAGCTATGTTCAGTCTCCATACAGTCTCCAATAGATGCACTCACTGTATTGCTTTGATGACCTGAGTGCTAATGCGTTTGACTTAAGAGGTAAAAATGGAACCTTCCACAGGACTCACAACAACTAACCAACCAGTCAACCAATGCCAGCACTAGCAATGTTTGAAAATTAACTCGTATTTTTTGTGTGTCTTTTCAGACTCGACAAAAAGTGAGGATGATAGCTCAGAGGGCACAGATTCCAAGGTTGATATGCTTTCTCTTCTTCTTCTTCTTGTTCTTTCTTTGAGTTCTCAATGTTGAGTAGATCCTGAACCAACATATGGCAAGCACATTATGGACTTGTCTGTGATTGGTTAGCTGTTGCAGCTGGTTTTCTCTGTGATGTAGCCATCTCACACCCACCTGCCTTAGTGAACTCTTACATGTGCATAAGTAACTGTGTTTCTACTCTTTGCTTCCATCATGTGCTCTGGTAACACACATGTGGAATATACTTTCAGTAATTCTTCATGAGGATTCCAGGGCCCCATTTGGTGGGGGGGGTGGGGGGGGGGGGGGGATTGAATGAATAGACCCACTGCCTCTCTGAAAAGCGTGTTGTAAGAGGCGACTAATGAGGGATTTTTTTCTCTGAAGGAGCACAATCTGACCTTGGCTGCCAGGTAAGCCTAGCCGAAAATGTCCTGTCAAGTAAAAGCAGCTAGTGGAATGTCCACATCACCCCTTGAGCTACGAGTGGTGTGTAGCAGTATGAGTCTAATATCCTATACTAGAATGCTGTTGCACAAAAAAAAAAAAAGAGTCCCTAGTAACAGCTTTCCCTGTAATGTAAAAACACGACACATTTAGAGAAGGTGGTTAGTTTAAGAGTGAGAATGTCTGCACACGGGTGAATGCTGTCGTTGGTCTGGCTTAAATGGCTGTTTTCTCGAGCATGTCCTAGTTAGAACTGGTAGATTAGACTGGATTTCCTCAGATGGCCATTGATATTGCCATCAGTTCTTGTTTAAAAAAAAATGTGTGCTGATGGAGGGGCTCATATATTCCGTCCTGCTCAGTTCCTTCAGCTCCACCCTCCCCCAATAAATTTGGGGGAAAAAACATCGCTAGGGAATCCCCTACCCACATCGCATAATGAGAGTCACTCAGTCTGACACCATATGTCAAACTCTTCTCAAGGCATGGAAATAAGACAAAGCCTGATTACCATCACACCAAACTGGTGTTTGCCTGGCTCATTCAGGCAGCAGTTGTTTCACCATACAGCTCTATCTGTACTGGCTGGATTGAGCACTTTGAGGCTAGCATACGACAGGGAGAGTCTTCAGCTGAGCATTTCATGCTGCCAGGATAGCAGCTGTTTAGCTTAGGATTTGTATTTTCTGTCCCTGACACACAAATCCCCATCCCTTACTATAGAACCGGGGTCCCCCACGTGCGAGCCCTGAGTTCCAACCACTTGGCTAGCAGCACAGGACTACCTAAATTAAATTTTTGTTTAAAGTGTTTATTACATTTTCTTTTGTTTATTTATCTGGGAAAAACTTTTGCACTTAGATTTCACGCACTTTCCTGATTCGCTGTTGAACTGCATTTTTGCAATGTCTTTGTGGATAACAAAACTATTACAAGCGTGGGCCGCCTAACAAACTATATAATACTTGACCTGTCAAAAGTATAAGCCATCATCTGTATACATTTAATTCATTTGTTAAATATAAAGAGACTGTGTAAAACAGCATTCAAAGTCGATGGTTAAGCACTAGCAAGGAAATCCAAATTAAAATTTTGAGAGCATGCATCTTCCCTGTAGCAACTTATAAATGTGAGTCAGGGATTGCCTGTCAGTCATTAAGAAAGAAAAGTGACGCTTTTGAGCTGAAAAGCTTAAGAAAGATTCTCAGAATATCATGGAGAAAGTAAAGGAGAAATACTGATATTTTTGAGGATCTGAACAAGGAAGATTGGCTAATAAACAGCATCCTGTCTCGGAAGCTGAAATATTTTGGCCATATCAAGTGCTATGACGGATTGGAAAAAAATTACAGCGGGGCTTGTAGACGAGCAGATGTTGTAGCATGTTCATACAGAGTAAAATGTACTCCAGTATAATCATTGATTTATCTTTCTTCTTGTTAAAAACAGCCCAAGATGCTTCATCCAATGATAATGGCCAAGTGAGCAGCTCAGACGCCAGAGAACCGTCTCAGACTGTCATTCAGCCATCTAAATTCTCAGCGGTCCACAGGGCTTCTGGGGTGAGTGTATTTGATTGGGGAACTAAAACTGGTTGATGAGTAAACATGGGTGAAGATTGGCATCAGCTGAGTGAACATGGATGAAGATTAGCATCAACTCAGTGAACATGGATGATGATTGGCATCAGCTGAGTGAACATGGATGAAGATTAGCATCAGCGGAGTGAACATGGATGAAGATTATCATCAGCTGAGGGATCATGGATGAAGATTGGCATCAGCTGAGTGAACAGTTACCAAGTCCAGTATCTGAAAGGTTGTTCTGTAGTTACACTTTTCACTGTACTGGAGCCTGTTCACAATAAAATACATCAAACCCGTGGAGGAAATTTGCCCAATCTAAGCCAGAACAATTACTTGTAAAATTTTAAGAAACACCCACAGTTTATATGCCAGGTATGTTTTTTTTTTTTTTGCGTATCCTTTACATGACGTTGCAGAACCAACCCCAGCAGTAGGTTTGTGTTTAACAGGAAGGTTGGTATAAGGTGATGCATGCATGCAGAACAGGTATTTTTTTTTAGGCTGATAACTTCATAGATCTGTTATACTTTGTTTTAGGGGTGTACTCAAATCCATTTGTACCTCGAGCGCCATTGAGGACAGATGTTGTTTCAACAGCCTCTACTACAGGCGAGGAGAGAGAAAGTAAGTGGTTGTTACAAAGAGAGAGAGAGAGAGGTCTAAATAATTATATTGTTTGAACTATTTTCACTAAAGGTCATCAAAAAGTGTGACAAAGGATAGGAAGTGCTTGAAAAGTTTCTCAGGTTGCCTGTCTTTTTAACCCTTTTCCACACCTTCAGGTGAATTGGGCATATAGGGCCAGACCAATCAGCACTTGGTGGGTGATGTGTTGAGCATCATGCCGGCCACCTTAACTTCCTGTGACTCAGCTGGTATCTGTTTAAGGATGGGTTGACCTGGGGGCCAGAGTTATATTTTGGAAGACAAAAATTCGGGCCTGAACCCACTACCTTTCCTACCAGCAAGCAGATGTCTAGCAGCTACACCCCAGTGGTTCCCAGGCTATCAGGTTGACCCACCCTCACTTGGTTGCCAGTAAGTGAATTGGTAGTAAAGGCATGTGGCACAGTCATACTGGCCACATCAACCATTGAGTCCTGTTTGGTCTATACAAATATGAAACTGGCATTATATGCCCAGAAATCCTGCCCTGTGGAAGGATTAGCTGATGTTTGTGTCAGTAAGCCACATCATGGTTAAGAAGACACATGCTACAGTGAAAACAGGTCTGCCCTGTGGAAGGATTAGCTGATGTCGGTGTCAGTAAGCCACATCATGGATAAGAAGACACATGCTACAGTGAAAACAGGTCTGCCCTGTGGAAGTATTAGCTGATGGCAGAGTCAGTAAGCCACATCATGGATAAGAAGATGCACGCTACAGTGAAAACAGGTCTGCCCTCGATGGGTGAAAGTGAAAATGTAACCTTACATTTTGTAGCACTGTATACCCAAATATGGGAGTCGTCGTGGCAGAGCAGCTAAACATGCTCCATGGATCAGAAGGTTGTGGGTTCTCTTCCTGGCAGAGCCGGACTTATCTTCAAAAATGACCTTGGCTCCCAGGTCCACCCAGCCTTGAGTGGATACCGTGTGCAGTCTCGGAAGTAGAGGCGGCCAGGCGTGACGCTGACCACATCAGCCATCTTGTGACGTTGGTCTATAAAATATAGGTCTAGCCCTATATGCCCTATACGCCTAAAGGCATGGAAAAGGATCCTTTACTTTATACCCAAATATGCATCAAGTGAAAATGTGACCATCACTTTGTACTTAGACAAAAATTCATCTGCCGCCTTTAAGCTCCGAGATTAAAATAAAATTAAAAATTTTTTTTTTCGAGGCAGGGTGAAAAGCAATGTATAATAGACTTTAGTCCTGTTCCAGAACAAGAATGTTGCAGGCAGATCTGTTTTACAGATCTTACTAATTTGTATGTAACCTGTTGGTTCCTTGCCTCTCAGGCAGATGCACTCCGACTTTGAAGGAAGCCCTAAACTTACATGGGATGTGATGATCGTCTGCAGGATGTGAAGTGTAAAGCACTGAACTAGTTCAACTAATTTAGAAGAAGAAAGGTTTCTGAATTTGCCAGGTCACAGAGGTGCAGGGTGGACAGATATTCTGCTAATCCCCAGCAGGAGATTTAAAATTATTAAACACATCTCTATTATTTCAGACATCATAGCTCCAAGTCGACTGGGGGCTGCAGTAAACAGAGATGCAGGTAAGAGCTCGTTTCCTTTGTGTTAACCCTTTCACCCTGATGACCAAGAAATAACAAACCCAATCTATTTTTATGATATTTAGGGGAAAAAAATGCCATTTTATAGTCAAGCACAAAATTGCAATTAATCTGTCTTCCAAAACATGAACTAACACTCATTCTTCTTTATCGTCGTCTTCTTCTTCTGTTTCTTCTTGTAATTACTCTCTGATTTACACCAACAGACGAGTTCCTTTGATAAGAGTGGTTGTTTTTCTTCTTATTTTTATCATTCATTGGCTGTAAACTGGCTGAAAGTCATGACAGGATGTAACAGAAAACCATTGTTGAGTCTTAAAAAAAATTTTTTTTAGTACAGCGGATTATAATTTAGTAAAATATGATTCTCTTATATATTTGATTTTGATATATCATGTGAACACTGTTGTTAAATTGCATGTTTATTCATTGAACAGGAGAAGAGAGACCATCCTCCTACCTCCGACCGTCACTGTTGTCTGCACCAAAACTAGGAGGAGGTCAGTTGTTTCAGTTGGCTTGACTTTAAAACTGGCAGTTTACAGTTTCTCTCTCTCCCTCTCTCTCTCTCTGTCTCTGACTCTCTCTTTCTCTGTCTCTCTCTCTCTCTCTCTCTCTCTCTCTCCCCCCCCTCCCTCCCTCTCCATCTCTCTCTCTCTCTCTCTTTTTTTTCTTTCTTTCTTTCTTTCTTGTCGTAACTTTCAAGGCATATGGTAATCCCAAAATAAACAAACACTGACAGTAGTCTTTCGGTTCAGTTTGTGACCAAAGAAGTTACATGTACATTATGTTCCCTGCCTGTCTGTTGCTCTGCATGTACCTGTGTGTGAGAGAAAGAGGGAGAGAACACAAGAGATGGGAAACAGATGTGACTACCAAATTGCCCCTGATGGTTGGTCTTTGTAGTTGCTGCAACAGCCCAATGTGTCCATGATAGCATGAAATCATTTGAGGGGTCTGCTCACTTCAAGTGGCAAACATTCTTTTTCCTTTCCTCTCCTGCCTTTACTTGCTTACGTCTATATTTGTGTGCGTGCGTGCAGACATGAGTGAGAGTGAGTGAAGGAGGGAGCATATCTAGATAAATGAATGGACAGGGAATTAAATATGTAGATTTTTACTATATTCTTTCTGTCACTTGTGTTCTAACTCTTAGCTAAGGGTTGTCTAGGATAGGCACTGTCGATCTAAGGATCCCCTGAAGGCCATATGGTCATATTTTGTCTTTATGAGGGCCACACACAATAACTAATTGGAGTCATTTAATAAACATTGCCGAATGTTTCCTTTTTGCTGGCCTCTGGTGTACATGCAAAGGGCTGCAATGCGGCCACCAGTTTGACATGCCTGATCTAGAAGAATACAATTATTCTAGCTTGTTACAAAGAATACTGTGAGAGGTTAATGTTCAGTACCAGCGACTCTCACGCGCTCATCAAGTTCTCAGACATGCTTTCTTTGGCAACCAGTTGTACATCAAATCAAGAGTGGGGTTTACTGTTTTAACCCTAGCCAAACCACTCCAAGGATTCTTTATGTTTACCATCCTATTTCCTGGAATTCGTGGTTTTATCCAGGCTTCTGAGCTGATGAATGGAAATTATAGGTGGAATGATAGTAGTGTATGATTGGATTGATGGAAAGTTTGACAGAAATGATAGATTACCCACACCCATCTGCACCTAAAACTTGTAATGTATTATTTCCAGCAACAAGTCATGGCTTTGGAGGTTTGGGCTCCTTACGGCAGGAGACACTCAGTTCAATCACCAGCTCAGGAAACTCGTTTCACATCAGGCCCTCTTTGTTCTCAGGTCAGTGAACAGTCATCATCATCAATTTCTACTTCTGCCGTCCTGGGGAAGAACAGTGATCTATTGCTTGATGAGTACCAATGGCTATTGTCATTCCTTATTGATGTAGGAGCTCTTAATGCCATCAGTCCATATCCTCCAAGGGCGGCCTCTTGCTTTCACATCTGATCTTGTCATGTGTAGCGCCTGTATTGGTAGTTGTTCTGGCTGCATTTTTACTAGATGACCAGATCCTTTGATCTTCTGCATCTCAGTGAATTTGCTGCCTGGTGTTGTTCCTACAGTCTGTCTGATAATCTCATTTCTAACTTTTGTCTTGGATGGTTAAGTTGGTGGCTTTTCTCAGGCATCTCATTTCACAGGTGTTAATAACAATGTATGTTTCATTGACAACTTGTTTGTCTGCCCTAACACATCTATTGAGATTACTGGCTGCAGTGTTTAAGTTTGTCTGCCCTAACACATCTATTGAGATTACTGGCTGCAGTGTTTAAGTTTGTCTGCCCTAACACATCTATTGAGATTACTGGCTGCAGTGTTTAAGTTTGTCTGCCCTAACACATCTATTGAGATTACTGGCTGCAGTGTTTTTAAGTTTGTCTGCCCCTAACACATCTATTGAGATTACTGGCTGCAGTGTTTAAGTTTGTCTGCCCTAACACATCTATTGAGATTACTGGCTGCAGTGTTTAAGTTTGTCTGCCCTAACACATCTATTGAGATTACTGGCTGCAGTGTTTAAGTTTGTCTGCCCTAACACATCTATTGAGATTACTGGCTGCAGTGTTTAAGTTTGTCTGCCCTAACACATCTATTGAGATTACTGGCTGCAGTGTTTAAGTTTGTCTGCCCTAACACATCTATTGAGATTACTGGCTGCAGTGTTTAAGTTTGTCTGCCCTAACACATCTATTGAGATTACTGGCTGCAGTGTTTAAGTTTGTCTGCCCTAACACATCTATTGAGATTACTGGCTGCAGTGTTTAAGCAGCAGCTGCTGCTATTTTAGTTCTGACTAAGTTTGCTATTCCAGTTCAAGGCACTTGATGATGTTAGTAAGTAGGTATTTTTATTTTTATTTTTTTATTACAGGCATAAACAAATAATTTTGAATGGATTTTTCTGCTGGCTTGGGTTTCTTTGGGATCCCATTTTGAGGATGAAAAGAATATAAATATTCACACATTATGCTAGGTATAAGAAGAAAATATTGAGTTAGGATTGGTGATATCGGGAAGAGAGTCGGCACAGAAACTGCAGTACTGAACTTCGTCGGTAGACAAGAGATCAGATGGTTTGGCCATGAAACAAGATTGGTCACAGACAGGGCACCACAGAGAGCAGTGTTATACAGATACAACAGTAACAGACCCAGAGGTCAACCACAGGGAATATGGACCACAGAAATATCGGAGACACTGAAAAGTACCCTAACAGAGCAGACAGAAAGGCCCGTTCCAGAGTTCTCTTCCTGCCCTAGCGCTGCGAGATGTTCCACGGGTAGAGAAGAGAAAGAAAGAAAAGAATAAAGACACCACCTAAAAAAAAAAAAAAGAGGGATTAGCTGAAATTGAATGTGCTGGAAGGAAAGGTATACTGTAGCCTAGCTGTAAACCACACCATAGTGTGCCAAGCACCCTTTCAAAGGCGAATGCAGAAGACAAATGGCTATTTCATCTATGGGAAGAGAGAAAGAAGAAAACAGCATCAAGATTGTTGACAGTTTTTTGTCACAGCATGACAGTGTGTCAGTAACATGCTGTTGGAGATTGTAGGTTGTGGAGAAACATGATCACCTATTCCAGTCAGATTATCATGAATAATTTTGACTACTGAGGCTAGCAGGAGAAGCAGTTTTTTTTTTTTTTTTACAATTTCATGTGATATGTACTCAGTCTCATTTGTGTACACCTTTAACCATCATCCTGTGTCACAACAAGCTAAGAAATATATTGTACTGAGGAAGGAATCGCATCACTGACATCTCAGTGGTTGAGTGTGCGGTCTGAGTGATCGATCTGTTAGTGAACACCAACAAGTACAAATAGATTCTTTCTAGGTTATGATTTCTGTGCTACTGCTGGCTTCTAAAGACATAGCCCGTGATGAATGAGATGCTCAGGATACGGAGGTGAGGTTAAAATAGCCATGAGCAGGATGAACCTTTTACCAGATCACCATGTATTGGCTCTGCAGTTATGGAAGATTTCTTGGATGGCAAATGCCATTTACTATGGGGAATGCTCATGATCTTCTCCTGCCTTCTCTTGAGGGCTTGAACCCGTTTACATCTTCAGATGAAAGAAGAAGAAGAAGAATTTGTGTGCTATAACTGAGTCCTCAGTCATACAGCATCTGGAATTCCAGCTGACTCTAGTATCCTTTTACATAGTTCCAAACCTTGTCAGTATTATTTCATTAAAAAAAAATGTATATATATTGATCATGACTGCCTGTATCTAAGAGACTTGTATATATATTATTGCAGCGCCAATTTTAAAACCAGCAAAACTTCCAGATCCAACTAAATCAGCGGAGGTAAAAGGTAAGACATGCTGCCTAGTGGGGGAAAATATCCTTGGTTGGGTTAAACTCCAAGTTTGTTGTCATTATGTCATTATAACATTGCCTGTGTATGCTAGGAGTTTGTAGACAATAACCATGTTGTGTACAGAGTAGTAATTAATTAAAAGCCCTAAGCCCTCTTCTTCTTGAAGTCAATGCAGTGTGGCTTTGGTAGTCATGTCTGTCCACAACCTTCTGTCTTGTGTACTTTCAGTTACCTCTGCCATGATGACACACTGTCCAGCATCTTTTCACTCGGTCTTCTTCTGCCTGTCCTCCCCTCCAACTTTCCTACTGTCAAGATGTACTTGTTTTATCCTTCTCATCCCATGACCAAAGAAAGTAGATTGTCTCTTCCTGATGTGGGTCTTCAGTTCTCTCCATGAGTTAGTTTCTTTCAAGATGTCTTCATTTCTCTTTTGATCTGTCAAGGGTATTCTCAACATTCATCTATAAAACCACATCTCCACAGCTTCCAAAAAAGTTTTCACTAATTTACAAACTGTCAATGACCCACTTCTCCAAGCCTTACTGAGGAAAGAATGCTCCTCGATGAGTTAGGCAGCGTTTCTGGTCTCTTGATCACTTGTTTAATACCTACCAATTGTCATTTACTCACAGTTGTGACGTTAATTTTTTTTTCAGAGGCCTTAGTTCTTTCATGATGTGCATGGGACTAGCAAGTTTTGTTTGTGTATAAATTGAGTGCAGTGAAGAAGATCACACTATTGGAAAACTGTTAGATTTTTCTAATGGAGTCTCTACAACCATGCAGCCTTAATATTCGGCACAGTTTTATAACTTCTTTAAGATGTTCTCCTATCAGCCACCTGTCCATCATTCCTAAGTGTCCTTCAGCATAGCCTCTTCTTTCTTTGCCTTGTAAAAACCATGCTATTTTTCCATGTACAGCAGGACCTGACCTTGACATTTACTTTACCTTTGTTAAAAGGTCACATGTGGGTTCTGGGGCTCCAAGGGGGGGGGAGCCACTGACCCCTCATAAACAAGAGACTACCTAGAGGAATTCTCTTCAGGTTGGATTGCATCTGCCTGAGAGGGGAGTAACCAACTGTCTGCATGAGCCAGATCTATGAAAGGTGTGCATGCAAGGCTAAAGAATTGAACCCTAGACTCCCCGTGTGGGTTCCAGGGCCCTATTGAGGGAAAAACAAAAACGGACCTACTATCTTCCCAACAAGCACGTTGTAAGAGTCAGCTAGACAGGGCTTACTTCGAAGTCGGAGTACATCTGTTGAGAAGCAAGGAACCAAGAGTCTGCATACAAATAAGCCAGATATGTAAAACAGATGTGCATGCAACAGTCAGGTTCTGGAACAGGACTAAAGTCTGGAGGTAAACAAACACCCATAACTTTCCACTGGAGTTTACAGCCAGTGAATATTGAAGAAGAAGAACCCTAGACATTCAAACTGGAAGGCAAGCGTCTAGCTGCTGCTACCACGGCTCTCATTCTGTTCATTAGCTCATTATCTTGAGTGTAGTGACATGTTTGATTTGATTTCTTGCAATGTTGCACACAGCGGACTCAGCTGGTGATAGTGATTCTTCAGCACAAGAAAGAGCTTCCGAAGCTTCCACAGCCAGTGAGAGATTGGAAGGAGCAGAAGGTGGTGCCGGAGGCAGTGAAGTTTCCTCGTCTTCCTCGGCCTCCTCGGTTGCCTCACCTCATGGAACAGATGCAGAAGGAGCCACTGCTGCAGAAGCTTCTTCATACAACCATGATATAGTCGCTGATATTAGTAAAAATAACAGGTATTGTGTTGAAGTATATAGTTCTTTAGGTGAACAGTTCATCTTCTTCTGGTCCATGATATCTGGAGACTGTCTGCCACTTCTGATACAGATGATCACCAGTACCATGATGTCAGACTGTTCAGCATCTTCTCTCTGTCTCCCTCTGCTACATTCCTCACTAACTGTTCTCCTCTGCTACTTTCCTCACTAACTGTTCTCCTCTGCTACATTCCTCACTAACTTTTCTCCTCTGCTACATTTCTCGCTAACTGTTCTCCTCTGCTACATTTCTCACTAACTGTTCTCCTCTGCTACATTTCTCACTAACTGTTCTCCTCTGCTACATTTCTCACTAACTGTTCTCCTCTGCTACATTCCTTACTAACTGTTCTCCTCTGCTACATTTCTCACTAACTGTTCTCCTCTGCTACATTCCTTACTAACTGTTCTCCTCTGCTACATTCCTCACTAAATGTTCTCTGCTACATTCCTCACTAACTTTGCTCCTCTGCTACATTCCTCACTAACTGTTCTCCTCTGCTACATTTCTCACTAACTGTTCTCCTCTGCTACATTCCTCACTAACTGTTCTCCTCTGCTACATTCCTCACTAACTGTTCTCCTCTGCTACATTCCTCACTAACTGTTCTCCTCTGCTACATTCCTCACTAACTGTTCTCCTCTGCTACATTCCTCACTAACCGTTTTCCTCTGCTACATTCCTCACTTACTGTTCTCCTCTGCTACATTCCTCACTAACTGTTCTCCTCTGCTACATTCCTCACTAACTGTTCTCCTCTGCTACATTTCTCACTTACTGTTCTCCTCTGCTACATTCCTCACTAACTGTTCTCCTCTGCTACATTCCTCACGAACTGTTCTCCTCTGCTACATTCCTCACTAACTGTTCTCCTCTGCTACATTCCTAACTTTTCTCCTCTGCTACATTCCTCACTAACTGTTCTCCTCTGCTACATTCCTCACTTAACTTTTCTCCTCTGCTACATTTCTCACTAACTGTTCTCCTCTGCTACATTCCTCACTTAACTGTTCTCCTCTGCTACATTCCTCACTAACTGTTCTCCTCTGCTACATTCCTCACTAACTGTTCTCCTCTGCTACATTCCTCACTAACTGTTCTCCTCTGCTACATTCCTCACTTAACTTTTCTCCTCTGCTACATTTCTCACTAACTGTTCTCCTCTGCTACATTCCTCACTTAACTTTTCTCCTCTGCTACATTCCTCACTAACTGTTCTCCTCTGCTACATTTCTTACTAACTTTTCTCCTCTGCTACATTCCTCACTTAACTTTTCTCCTCTGCTACATTCCTCACTAACTGTTCTCCTCTGCTACATTCCTCACTAACTGTTCTCCTCTGCTACATTCCTCACTTAACTTTTCTCCTCTGCTACATTCCTCACTAACGTTTCTCCTCTGCTACATTCCTCACTAACGTTTCTCCTCTGCTACAGTCCTCACTAACTGTTATCCTCTGCTACATTCCTCACTAACTTTTCTCCTCTGCTACATTCCTCACTAACTGTTCTCCTCTGCTACATTCCTCACTAACTGTTCTCCTTTGCTACATTCCTCACTAACTGTTCTCCTCTGCTACATTTCTCACTTAACTGTTCTCCTCTGCTACATTCCTCACTAACTGTTCTCCTCTGCTACATTCCTCACTAACTTTTCTCCTCTGCTACATTCCTAACTTTTCTCCTCTGCTACATTCCTAACTTTTCTCCTCTGCTACATTCCTCACTAACTGTTTTCCTCTTCTACATTCCTCACTAACTGTTCTCCTCTGCTACATTCCTCACTAACTGTTCTCCTCTGCTACATTCCTCACTTTTCTCCTCTGCTACATTCCTCACTAACTGTTCTCCTCTGCTACATTCCTCACTAACTGTTCTCCTCTGCTACATTCCTCACTAACTGTTCTCCTCTGCTACACTCCTCACTAACTTTTCTCCTCTGCTACATTCCTAACTTTTCTCCTCTGCTACATTCCTAACTTTTCTCCTCTGCTACATTCCTCACTAACTGTTCTCCTCTGCTACATTCCTCACTAACTGTTCTCCTCTGCTACATTCCTCACTAACTGTTCTCCTCTGCTACATTCCTCACTTTTCTCCTCTGCTACATTCCTCACTAACTGTTCTCCTCTGCTACATTCCTCACTAACTGTTCTCCTCTGCTACATTCCTCACTAACTGTTCTCCTCTGCTACATTCCTCACTAACTGTTCTCCTCTGCTACATTCCTCACTAACTGTTCTCCTCTGCTACATTCCTCACTAACTGTTCTCCTTTGCTACATTCCTAACTGTTCTCCTCTGCTACATTCCTAACTGTTCTCCTCTGCTACATTCCTAACTTTTCTCCTCTGCTACATTCCTTACTAACTGTTCTCCTCTGCTACATTCCTAACTGTTCTCCTCTGCTACATTCCTCACTAACTGTTCTCCTCTGCTACATTCCTAACTGTTCTCCTCTGCTACATTCCTCACTAACTGTTCTCCTCTGCTACATTCCTAACTGTTCTCCTCTGCTACATTCCTAACTGTTCTCCTCTGCTACATTCCTAACTTTTCTCCTCTGCTACATTCCTCACTAACTGTTCTCCTCTGCTACATTCCTCACTAACTGTTCTCCTCTGCTACATTCCTCACTAACTGTTCTCCTCTGCTACATTTCTCACTAACTGTTCTCCTCTGCTACATTCCTCACTAACTGTTCTCCTCTGCTACATTCCTCATTAACTTTTCTTCTCTGCTACATTCCTCACTAACTGTTCTCCTCTGCTA
The DNA here is from genome assembly GCA_905116865.2 of Candidula unifasciata. Lineage (NCBI taxonomy): Eukaryota > Metazoa > Mollusca > Gastropoda > Stylommatophora > Geomitridae > Candidula > Candidula unifasciata. Next base: position 292,332 of record CAJHNH020001024.1, read on the forward strand.
CATTCCTCACTAACTGTTCTCCTCTGCTACATTCCTCACTAACTTTGCTCCTTTGCTATATTCCTCACTAACTTTTCTCCTCTGCTACATTCCTCACTAACTGTTCTCCTCTGCTACATTCCTCACTAACTGTTCTCCTCTGCTACATTCCTCACTTAACTTTTCTCCTCTGCTACATTCCTCACTAACTTTTCTCCTCTGCTACATTCCTCACTAACTTTTCTCCTCTGCTACATTCCTCACTTAACTTTTCTCCTCTGCTACATTTCTCACTAACTGTTCTCCTCTGCTACATTCCTCACTAACTGTTCTCCTCTGCTACATTCCTCACTAACTGTTCTCCTCTGCTACATTCCTCATTAACTGTTCTCCTCTGCTACATTTCTCACTAACTGTTCTCCTCTGCTACATTCCTCACTAACGTTTCTCCTCTGCTACATTCCTCACTAACTGTTCTCCTCTGCTACATTTCTCACTAACTTTTCTCCTCTGCTACATTTCTCACTAACTTTTCTCCTCTGCTACATTCCTCACTAACTGTTCTCCTCTGCTACATTCCTCACTAACTTTTCTCCTCTGCTACATTCCTCACTAACTGTTCTCCTCTGCTACATTTCTCACTAACTGTTCTCCTCTGCTACATTCCTCACTTAACATTTCTCCTCTGCTACATTCCTCACTAACTTTTCTCCTCTGCTATTTTTCCAACTTACTTTTCCCTCAGCTTGTGGCCAAAGAATGTAGATTGTTTCCTTCTGATGTGAGTAATCAGCTGCCTTCATGAGTTCAGTTCAAAGAACAGTTAATATAAAAGTAAATGTGGTCCCATAGCTGAGACTGGCCCTGTGATGTGAATTGTTGAACAGTTCAGATAAAAGTAAATGTGGTCCCATAGCTGATACTGTCCCTGTAATGTGAATTGTTAGAAAGCTTTCACTTTTATAAACTTCCTTTTCCTTTTATAAACCTTCTTTCACTTTTATAAAGATTCTTCACTGTAAAGAGAAAAATATACCATAATCACATGAAAAAGGATACTCATTATTAAAATCCAAGGTTTTTTCTTCTTCAAAGATTACAAATGGGACACAAAAGAAATATGGAAATTGAGACAAGACAAACAGCTGAAACTAGACTTGTCTCTGTCATCATCAAATTGTATGTCCTAAAAAACTACTACTGTATCCAAGAAGTGGACATCTTTTTTGGCAAACCCAAACCAGAAACAGATGCACACATATCAAGGATTTACTTCTCTACTATCATCATCAGGGATAGTTTTTCTACAGTTGTTATAGCTAGGTTGAAAGATCAAAACTTTGAGTGTCATTTTTTTTAATTGACTGGGATGAAAGATCACAACTTTGAATGTCTTTTGCCTTTGCCTCAACTCACCAGGTTGAAAGATCGCAACTTTGAATGTCTTTTGCCTTTGCCTCAACTCGCCAAGTTGAAAGATCACAACTTTGAATGTCTTTTGCCTTTGCCTCAACTCACCAGGTTGAAAGATCACAACTTTGAATGTCTTTTGCCTTTGCCTCAACTCGCCAGGTTGAAAGATCACAACTTTGAATGTCTTTTGCCTTTGCCTCAACTCGCCAGGTTGAAAGATCACAACTTTGAATGTCTTTTGCCTTTGCCTCAACTCACCAGGTTGAAAGACTCATCTGGCGTGTCCAGCAGTTCACAGTCTGATTTTGTCTTTGGGAAGAATCTGTCACAGAGAGTTACGGTAAGTTCCACACAGTTACCTGTCACACTTTGCAAAGTTGTGCAGTTGTATTTTCAAGGACTGTTTAACCTTTTTGTCCTGCAAACCCTTTGGAGAAAAAAGCCTCTATCTGGGAATTCAAGAAAAAATCCCCTCAAAAAGGTCTGAATTTTGTTCTCTCAAGAGTAACCAAAGCTGAGAAGCGCAGTAGTGTCATGACTAGATCCTCGCCCACTTTCCTGAGGGTCTTAAGGTTAATTCTGCATTGAAGCAGATTTTTCTTTACAAAACTGACCTCGGCTTGGCTCCTAGGGTGACCCAGGCTAAAATGGGTACAAGGTAGTTTCCTGGGAAGTAAAGATGGCTTTACACATCACACATTGAGTGTCAGTTGATCCATAAATATATAGATCAAGCTCTGTATGCTTGATGCACCCGAGGTGTTAAATGGTTATGTGACTGGTTCTTTAAAGCAGCCAATGCTAGCATGTTACACTAGTTTCAGCCAGCATTATTTGGTTAAGGGTCTGTTCTCCATTAGGGGGATGAGAGGCAGGCAGCATGAGAAGAAGTAACACTAGGACGAATCAGAAGAAGGTTGTAACTGCTGGAAGTACAAGGGTATTAGAAATAGTGATAATCTGAGAGAGAAAATGCTGGAAGGATTGACAGAGCGGCATGGAAGGTGATCAAAGGTCACAGCTCTCTAGATCACAGGACCAATTCTTGTAGAGGTGTGCCACTTGATGATCTTGACAAGGAAAAACATTTACAAAGTCCTGCCTTCCGTAAAATAAACAAAATCTATGTTTGCCTCTGACAGGGGGTGACGTCTCCGAGTGAAAACCTGGCTGAAGCCTCAGCACCATCTGGCTTTGTGTTTGGTGAATCCTTGGCTACAAGAGCCGTGGCGGAAGCAAATGGATCTAGTGAATCGTCCCACAAAGATGACAGTGACTCAGACTCAGGTAACCTAAAAAATCTGTGTTGCTAGCTGCTGCCTGTTTCCAGTGAAAATGGGTGCAGCTTGTTTCGTTTTTTTTTTTTCTTGTTTATATTCTTGATTTATCCTTGTGGACCTTAGGGCTGGAGTCTGTTGTCATTTTCCCTCTTATTCTTGTAAGCTTAACCTTGAAAAAAAAAAAATAAGTTAAACCAGTGGGAATTCCTGCAAAAAGTCCTTTAAAATATCCATTTTACAGTTACGAATAAATGTTTAAAGAATTTAAATATCTACATTTGAATATTTTCAAGTGTGAATGATATAGATATATAAAGGGGTAATGAAAGATATATAGATATGTGAAGGGTTAATGAAAGATACATAGATATATGAAACGTTTAATGAAAGATATACAGGTCAGGTTTTGTAGCGGGCCTGGGAAAAAAGTTGGAAAATGCTAGATCCCTTTTTAGGTCTTGAAAATTCAAGATTTTTATAAAAAAACAAATGAAAAACCTGGAACTTTTTTCACCAATCCTTGAACTTTGCGGACGCAGATAACAAAAGGAGAATTTCTTGTGAATTCAAGCAGTTGGGTTTTTTGCTTTATTGCTTTACGCCGTTTAAACTGATGGTCAGAAAATTGCATGGGCAAAAGTGGGCTACCACCATTTTAACCCTTTCGCTGCTATGCTCCAGGCTGTAGCTGTCTGCCTTGTGCTAAGCAGTATGAAAAAAGGTATCTGCTGTTTCCCCTCCAAAATCAGAAGATGTGCCTGATATTAGTTAACCTGCAATAAATACCCTAGGAAAGTGTGTGGTTGACGTGTACCCTGATCAGTCAGACGCACTTTGACATTTTCACTTGGAGATGTGACAAGGGCTCGAAGGCAACTTATCACAAACATCAGTAATTCTTTGGTCATGTTATGAGAGAAAACCTGGGACATGTGACCACTAGAAAGATCTGTTGAAAAGACGGGAGGAAGACAGCACCAGAAGATTCTTGACAAACTTGTGTTGTGGCATAAAGGGGTGTTAATACATGAACTTCTTCTTCTGCAGCGATCTCTGGTCATGCGCATAATCCACTGTGGGTCATAAACTGGGATGTCTTTTCAAGGTCTCTTAGGTTTCCCCAAAGCTTAGTTGTCAGTTCTACTGGGTGTTGCCATATGTCACTCCGCAGCTCCGCCAGGAGAGGACAGTCTTGCAGGACATGTTCTGGAGTCTGTTCAGCACGAAGGCAGAGAGCCGTTTGCTCATACCTAATTTATGATGTTTATTGAGTCTGCAGTGTCCAGTGCGTAAGCGAAAAACTGTGACTTGGTCTGTTCTGTTCAAGTGTTTCAGAAAATCTTTTTCGTAGTTAAAACCAGTGTTGGTTTTCCAATCTGTTTCTGATTTTCTCTTAATGAGAGTTTTGACTTCTGGAAAAGATACATGAACTGATATATAGGTTTTCTCACCCCAGCTCTGCCGATGACCTCGTGTGAAATGACTGCATTCTCATTTCAGGCAAATTGAATCGAACTTTGGAAGAATCTGCCAGAGAGTATCAGGCTAAACACGAGAACAAAACAGAACTCAAAGAGGTGAAGAGAGTCACCGGAGAGGAGGAAGAATCAAATGTCTTGCAGGTAAGTTGACCACTGTTTTAAAGAGACACAAAGGTATCGGGACATTGGGGGTGGCAGCCTTAAAACTGACAGATGAATAAATGCCTAGACTACATTTAAAAGGCCACATCACACACTGATTGCTCCGCAGCCCCATTTTGGGAACCAAGAATAGACCAACTCCCCTAACAAATGTATTGTAGAAAGCAACCAGTGATGGGTGTTTTCTTTAGAGTTGGAGTTCACCTGCCTGAGAAGCAAAGAACAGATAGTCTGCATCCAAATGAAGCCAGATCTGTGGAACGGATGTGCACACAAAACTCAAGTTCTGGATCAAGACCAAAGTGCAGAAGTGGACGAACATCCTGAACTTTCTCTCAGAGTTTACAGACAGTGAGCCTGAAGAAGAAGATATTAGTAGTGTCGTCTCTGTGTCAGTACATTGATGAAAGCTTGTTAGCGCAGCGCCCTGTAATTTGTCTTCATGTTAGGGTACAACTAATCTCATGGCTCTTTTTCATGGTTCACTGTCATTGAACCTCAGATTGTTGACCTCCTCTCTTACAGCTTGTTGACCTCCTCTCTTACAGCTTGTTGACCTCCTCTCTTACAGCTTGTTGACCTCCTCTCTTACAGCTTGTTGACCTCCTCTATTACAGCTTGTTGACCTCCTCTCTTACAGCTTGTTGACCTCCTCTCTTACAGCTTGTTGACCTCCTCTCTTACAGCTTGTTGACCTCCTCTATTACAGCTTGTTGACCTCCTCTATTACAGCTTGTTGACCTCCTCTCTTACAGCTTGTTGACCTCCTCTCTTACAGCTTGTTGACCTCCTCTATTACAGCTTGTTGACCTCCTCTCTTACAGCTTGTTGACCTCCTCTATTACAGCTTGTTGACCTCCTCTCTTACAGCTTGTTGACCTCCTCTCTTACAGCTTCTTCACCTCCTCTCTTACAGCTTGTTCACCTCCTCTGTCACAGCTTGTTGACCTCCTCTATTACAGCTTGTTCACCTCTTCTCTTACAGCTTGTTCACCTCCTCTCTCACAGCTTGTTCACCTCCTCCCTCACAGCTTGTTCACCTCCTCCCTCACAGCTTGTTCACCTCTCTCACAGCTTGTTCACCTCCTCTCTCACAGCTTGTTCACCTCCTTTATTACAGCTTGTTCACCTCCTCTATTACCTCCTCTATTACAGCTTGTTCACTTCCTCTATTACAGCTTGTTCACCTCCTCTATTACAGCTTGTTCACCTCCTCTCTCACAGCTTCATCTGTGAATGGAGATGCAAAGTTCTGGTTCTCACTCCTCTGGCCACCTCAGCTATAGCCACCTGAAACTGTTGTACAGTGTTGTTGTTGCAACATTTCCACCTCGTTCTTAGTCTGCTTTAGATTGTGCATCTCTGTCCTCGGCTTAACTTCTAAGACATGCTTGTTCACTCTTCTTTGCAGCTTGTTCACCAAGCTTGTAAACTCTCTGACAGCTTGTTCACCTCCTCCCTCACAGCTTGTTTACCTCCTCTGTTACAGCTTGTTCACCTCCTCCCTCACAGCTTGTTCACCTCCTCTCTCACAGCTTGTTCACCTCCTCCCTCACAGCTTGTTTACCTCCTCTGTTACAGCTTGTTCACCTCCTCCCTCACAGCTTGTTCACCTCCTCTCTTACAGCTTGTTCACCTCCTGTGTTACACCTTGTTCACCTCCTCTATTACAGCTTCATATGTGAATGGAGATGCAAAGTTATGGTTCTCACTCCTCTGGCCACCTCAGCTATAGCCACCTGAGTGTTGTTGTTGCAACATTTCCACCTCATTCTTAGTCTGCTTTGGATTGTGCATCTCTGTCCTCAGCTTAACCTCTAAGAATGTCTTCATCTTCTTTGCATTCACCAGCTGTAAACTCTGCTGAAAGTTCGGTGGTTTGTCCCTCTCTGATTTGTTTCTTGTTTCAGAACCTGAGTGTTGCATGCACATGCATTTCACGGATCTGGTTTGTTTGTGTGCAGACTTCTGGTTCCTTGGCAGATGAACTCCGACTTCAAATGATGCCTCCAGTTAGAGAAGCCACAGGGAGGCAGTGTGCTTTTCCCTGAAGAGACAGGAGGACGCACAGAGAGAAGGATTTAAATTATGCACTCAATATTCTTGAAACTCTAGATACTATAATTGTATGTTTCTTTTGAATTGTTGTCATGTTTATGAATGCAAGATATTGTTTCCTTTGATGTTTGCAGGCCAATGCCAAGTTGTTCCTGTTTGATGCCACCACACAGTCCTGGGCCGAGAGAGGTCGAGGTGTCATCAGGCTGAATGACATGTCGTCAGAGGATAGCCGATCATTCACATCTCGACTAGGTCAGTAAATGAACATAAAATGTGACCGCAAAGCTCAACAGATACAAGATACTGATCAAAAATCAACAACATAGCACACCGGGCATCCCATCACTGCTTTTGAGTCACAGCAAATGTAAGGTGTTGATGCTAACTGTTCCCATGGTACACTGATTATGTGCATGTTGTTTTCTTCCTCTCATACATCCCTCCTTGCCGGATCCACACCTAATTTTTCATTGACACATTCTTATGCATTATGTCATCTAACCTCTTGTATTCTACCCAGGCCCCCCACCCCAGCAGTGAGGGCAGTACTGGGGTGACTGTTTACAAACTCTCACTAAATACAAGATACTTGCACACCAAACTAGTTAACCTAATCTTTGTTGACACAAAACAGAATGGATAAGTCATCGCCCCTTGATAAGCTCTGTGAAAGTGAAATCCAGTTCACATTTTGTTTGCCAGATGACTGACTGCTCAAGATGCCTTGTGGGCGAGTCAGGAACAAACAGATGAACTTAATTTTCAAAAGGTCACAAATTTGGCACGCAGGCCTGTTGTACATTCAGTGCTTCCAAACACTCATCTTTCACACCGTGATTGTATTTTATCTTCAGAGCATTTCATGCTCAAATAACTATATACCTTATATAACAGTCGAGTAAAATACCCAAAAGGATGGGTGGCAAATGCATATGTTCAGGTATACATACATACATCATGTACATACATACATACATATATATACACACACACACACCAACACATGCCTTACCCCTAAGAATGGATACATGTTTATACTGATGGATCTGCATTTAAAGCTACCATTAAAGCAGGTTACGGAATCTACATAGGTTACCCCGATGGATCTGTTGAAGAGATTTTTTATGCATGCGGGGAATTCTGTTCAAATTATGTACCCGAAATAATTGCACTGGAAACGGCAGTATACCACCTAAAGACTGTAATAGATGTTCACCCTTCAAAGGCCCAAAATACTGTCATCTTCACAGTTTCAGTGTCTGCCTTTCAAGCTCTGGAGGGCAGTGAACGCTGCGAACTGACATAGCCAAGATAATCCTGGATGCTGATCAGCTTATTACCTCATACAACATCAGAATAGTGATGCTGGATTCCAGGCCACTCTGGCACACCAGGAAAAGCTCCGAGCTGTACAGATTGGCAAAGAAATGAGCAACACAAGAACAACCACCTACAGCGACAACCCTAAAAACAGCAAAAACACTTATAAGAGCTATAAACAAAGAGACTTGGTTGAACAGATGGGCCATGGGAGACACTGGAAGAAAGGTCTATAGACACATGGCTGGCCCTGATGCAAAAGAGAAATTGGCAAGAGGACGAAAATGGCTGTTAACCGCTCTACCTATGTACCAGTCCTGACCTATGGGTGTGAGTCATGGGCAATGACAACAGCCCACAGAAGCCAGCTGCAGGCCTCGGAAATGAGATACCTGAGAAAGGTGGTCCAAGTGACAAGAAGGGACAAAGTCTGCAATCAGACAATACGTCAAGATCTTGATACCCAGCCCTTAGTAACCCGAGTAGATCAGTCACAGTTACGATGGTTTGGACATGTATGCAGAATGGGAGAAAATCGGCCACCATGGCAAGCATGGGAGGCTAAGAATCAGGGAACCAGACCTCTGGGACGACCCAGGGTGCGCTGGGAAGACAACATCCGACAGTCCCTGACTGACAGAGGACTGGAATGGAACAAAGCCAGAAATGGGGTGTAAACTGCTGATAGAGACATCTGGCGATCTCTCTGGCAAACCTCTACACCCCAGCACTATGGGGGTAGCTTGATCGGTGGCAGGAGGCTAAGAGGAGCGACTAAGTAAGTAAGTAAGTAGGCTGGCCCTGATCCTAATGACAGCATTAATCATCTAACAAGAAGGGACCAGACCACCATCTTCAGACTTAGAACGCAACATACTCCACTCAATGGACACCTAAACAGAATACAGCCACAAAGTGGTCCCTAGAGTGCCAGCTATGTAACTACCCCTACGAAACTGTTGAACACCATCTCTTTGAGTGCCCAAAACTCAGTGAGACAAGAAGAACGCTACTCCCTCCGAGACCAGACAAGTGGAACACCTTGTACGGAGGAAAAGAACAGCTTGTGAAAACATGCAAATTCCACTACATGGCATTGGGCCAAAGGGCGAAAGCTCATGCGCCGCTGGATCGATAACAACAACAACAGCTACCCACACATGCACACACACACTCAGGCACACACTCATACTTACAAAACACTGACACATTCGTGTCATTCGATACATTCACACATCCATAAATACACATAAATAGAATCTCATACATAGATATGCATACATAAATATAGGAGAATTCTGGAGCAGCTAGAAGTATGGCAGCTGGCACAGAAGCCTCTGTCTGCCCTGAGGCAGCTGTTGGAACACACACCAGACATACGTGTAAAGGGCTCTTTAACACCTTCAGGTGCATTGGGCATACGAGGCTGGGCCCATATTGTTTTAGACCAGTCAGCCCTCAGTGAGTGATATGGTCTGCATCACTCCTGTCTGTCGCTTTTACTTCCCAGGATTTTACCTATATTCATTTAAGGCTGGGTGGATCTGGGAGGGAAGGTCATGTATGGAAGAAGAAAAAGCTCCGACACTGTACAGATTTGAACCCAATGACCTTCGGATTTGCAGGCGATCGTGTAGTCGCTACACCATGTTGGCTCCTAAACTTGACATAGTCTAGGCTTTTTAAGCAAGGAGAAAGGCACGGAAATAAGGTAAGTGTCTGGGCAACTTCATTGAGCAACGGTGATAAGAAGATGGCAAAATGTTGGGCACAGCCTGAGGAGAAATTGTCAGGTACTGAAATAGGAAACAAATGGATAGAAGAAACAAGGATGTCTAAAAGAAACGTTCAGATAAAGGTTGATGAGAGAGGCTAAAGGTGCTGGAGTGGATTCCATCCATGATAGTGAGATTATTGCACAGGATAGAACAAAGTGGAGGACTAGACTACTAGCACTATGGGTTGTATCATTGCTTGATCGGTGGCAGGATAGAACAAAGTGGAGGACTAGACTACCAGCACTATGGGGTGTATCATTGCTTGATCGGTGGCAGGATAGAACAAAGTGGAGGACTAGACTACCAGCACTATGGGGTGTATCATTGCTTGACTGGCAGGATAGGGGAGGACTGTAGCACTCATTGCTTGATCGGTGGCAGGATAGAACAAGTGGAGGACTAGACTGCTAGCACTATATGGTGTATCATTGCTTGATCGGTTTCAGGATAGAACAAAGTGGTGGACTAGACTACCAGCACTATATGGTGTATCATTGCTTGATTGGTTTCAGGATAGAACAAAGTGGAGGACTAGTATCCAGCACTATATGATTGCTTGATTGGTGGCAGGATAGAACAAAGTGGAGGACTAGACTGCTAGCACTATGGGGTGTATCATTGCTTGATCGGTGGCAGGATAGAACAAAGTTGAGGACTAGACTGCTAGCACTATGGGGTGTATCATCGCTTGATGGCAGGATAGGGGTGTAGACTACTAGCACTATGCTTGATCGTGATCGGGCAGGATAGAACAAGTTTAGGACTAGACTGCTAGCACTATGGGGTGTATCATTGCTTGATCAGGTGATCAAGAATAAACTGGAATATTTAATGACAACCAGCAAACTTGAGAAATATGGCAAAAAGTAATTTACTACCTGGAGGTTTTTTTCTACTTTGTTTCAGTAATGCGCACTCAGGGAAGTTTAAGAGTCGTGCTCAACACAAAAATCTGGCCAGGCATGACTATCGAGAGGGCGTCTGTAAAGTCTGTGAGAATCACTGCTATGGATACTGACGAGACTGTAAAGATCTTCCTAATTATGGTGAGATGGCTTGACTTGTCCTTCTTAGCCTTTATCCTGTGACACTGAATGTTTATTACTTTTAGAATTAGTAATTGTTTTACAATGAAAACAAATGGGTTTGATTGTTAATTGAATAGAATCATGAACATGGCAATTGTTCTAGCCTTGTAGAAAGAGTTCAGATAATTTTCTGGGAGTGTTTAGACAAGGCAAGGATGAGAAAGGAACTGGCCGCTGCACCTCATATTTCATGGCCTCGAATGTTTTTATGCCTCACACTGCAATGTCGTACGTCTGTCATGGTGCCTTGACTTGTCATTGTCATCCTAGAGGAGACATGTGAAAAAGAAGTCTCTGCATTTTCTGGTGATCTACAACTAACATACAATATTTACAAATCTTTTTCTGCGTTTATCCAGAGAGGTAAGTGGGTTATCCCCTTTACAACATGGGGGTGATATTTGCACCTTATGGCCGACACATCTGGCATCTGCAGGCATTAGCTACCTGGATTAGCCTTCCTGGCTTTACAAATGATCTTTTGCCAAAGTTTGTCTGCAGGCAGTCTCCTCACAGAATAAAGAAGAAGAATCAACAGTAACAGACATGTTTTCAGAAGAATCTGTGAAAGAATAAAACATTTGAGAAAACTAGCAAAAAAATAGGCTGACATTGGTCTTGTCCAGCAGTTCTCCACCTGTGGGTCAACTGACCCTTTCACAAGGGTCGCCTAAGACCATCGGAAAACACCTGTTGATTGAAGTTATGAAGTAGTGGTGAAAGGAATTGTATGGTTGGGGGGTCACCACAACATGAGTAACTATATTAAATGGTCACCACAACATGAGTAAGTATTAAAGGGTCACCACAACATGAGGAACTGTATTAAAGGGTCACCACAACATGAGTAACAGTATTAAAGGGTCACCACAACATGAGTAACAGTATTAAAGGGTCACCACAACATGAGTAACAGTATTAAAGGGTCACCACAACATGAGTAACAGTATTAAAGGGTCACCACAACATGAGTAAGTTTATTAAAGGGTCACCACAACATGAGGAACTGTATTAAAGGGTCACCACAACATGAGTAACAGTATTAAAGGGTCACCACAACATGAGTAACAGTATTAAAGGGTCACCACAACATGAGTAACAGTATTAAAGGGTCACCACAACATGAGTAACAGTATTAAAGGGTAACCACAACATGAGTAACAGTATTAAAGGGTCACCACAACATGAGTAACAGTATTAAAGGGTCACCACAACATGAGTAACAGTATTAAAGGGTCACCACAACATGAGTAACAGTATTAAAGGGTCACCACAACATGAGGAACTGTATTAAAGGGTCCCCACAACATGAGTAAGTATTAAAGGGTCACCACAACATGAGTAACAGTATTAAAAGGTCACCACAACATGAGTAACAGTATTAAAGGGTCACCACAACATGAGTAACAGTATTAAAGGGTCATCACAACATGAGTAACAGTATTAATGGGTCACCACAACATGAGTAAGTATTAAAAGGTCACCACAACATGAGTAACTGTATTAAAGGGTCACCACAACATGAGTAACTGTATTAAAGGGTCACCACAACATGAGTAACAGTATTAAAGGGTCACCACAACATGGTAGTAAGTATTAAAGGGTCATGAGTAATGTATTAAAGGTCACCACAACATGAGTAACAGTATTAAAGGGTCACCACAACATGAGTGACCACAACATGAGTACTGTAAAAGGGTCACCACAACATGAGTAACTGTATTAAAGGGTCACCACAACATGAGTAACTGTATTAAAGGGTCACCACAACATGAGTAACTGTATTAAAGGGTCACCACAACATGAGGAACTGTATTAAAGGGTCACCACAACATGAGTAACTGTATTAAAGGGTCACCACAACATGAGTAACAGTATTAAAAGGTCACCACAACATGAGTAACAGTATTAAAGGGTCACCACAACATGAGTAACAGTATTAAAGGGTCACCACAACATGAGTAACTGTATTAAAAGGTCACCACAACATGAGTAACAGTATTAAAGGGTCACCACAACATGAGGAACTGAATCAAAGGGTCACCACAACATGAAACTGTATTAAAGGGTCACCACAACATGAGTAACTGTATTAAAGGGTCACCACAACATGAGGAACTGTATTAAAGGGTCACCACAACATGAGTAACTGTATTAAAGGGTCACCACAACATGAGTAACTGTATTAAAGGGTCACCACAACATGAGTAACTGTATTAAAGGGTCACCACAACATGAGTAACTGTATTAAAGGGTCACCACAACATGAGGAGCTGTATTAAAGGGTCACCACAACATGAGGAACTGTATTAAAGGGTCACCACAACATGAGTAACAGTATTAAAGGGTCACCACAACATGAGTAACAGTATTAAAGGGTCACCACAACATGAGTAACAGTATTAAAGGGTCACCACAACATGAGTAAGTATTAAAGGGTCACCACAACATGAGTAACTGTATTAAAGGGTCACCACAACATGAGTAACTGTATTAAAGGGTCACCACAACATGAGGAACTGTATTAAAGGGTCACCACAGCATGAGTAACAGTATTAAAGGGTCACCACAACATGAGTAAGTATTAAAGGGTCACCACAGCATGAGTAACTGTATTAAAGGGTCACCACAGCATGAGTAACAGTATTAAAGGGTCACCACAACACGAGTAACAGTATTAAAGGGTCACCACAACATGAGGAACTGTATTAAAGGGTCACCACAACATGAGTAACTGTATTAAAGGGTCACCACAACATGAGGAACTGTATTAAAGGGTCACCACAACATGAGTAACTGTATTAAAGGGTCACCACAACACAAGTAACTGTATTAAAGGGTTACCACAACATGAGGAACTGTATTAAAGGGTCACCACAACATGAGGAACTGTATTAAAGGGTCACCACAACATGAGGAACTGTATTAAAGGGTCATCACAACATGAGGAACTGTATTAAAGGGTCACCACAACATGAGTAACAGTATTAAAGGGTCCCCACAACATGAGGAACTGTATTAAAGGGTCACCACAACATGAGTAACTGTATTAAAGGGTCCCCACAACATGAGGAACTGTATTAAAGGGTTGTCACAACATGAGTAACAGTATTAAAGGGTCACGGCTTTAGGAAGGTTGAGAACCTCTGGTCTAGTCACTCATGCCTGTGCCTGTGTAGCCAGGCAGAACAGACAGTCCTACATATTCTGTACATGATTAATGTGATTAATGATCATTGAAAGATAAAGTAAAAGACCCTTGCCAACACCTCCAGGCACGTTGGGCTAGACCTATGTTTTATAGATCACTTGGCACTTGGTGGCTAATGTGGTAAACCTTCCTTTATGTATATATATACATTTTTTTTTGTTTACAGACCAACACAAAGGATTCCGAAAATTTGTTGCGGGCTATTGACTGGAGGATCCAGCAGTTGAAGATCCAGGAAGAGCCCACACGCCCACATGTGGATTTACGTCCCGGGGACAAGCGCAAAGCCGAATCTGATTTTGAATTTCCAAACAAGAGCAAGTAAGTCAGTGATGTCTGTCAGCCATACATTAAGAAGAAGCCTCATTAAATAAATAGTATAGTTCAGACCTGATAAAGTGAACTCACAGAAATGATTATTCATATTCTTTTTAGAAATTCCTCTTATCCAGATAATAATTCAAGCAAGAAAAATTGCCCGGGGATAAACACATTATTCTTTACAACAGAAATTTGCCACATGCAAAATTGCCTTAAGCTTTCTTCACTGTATTTGTGTTTAGTACTTTCATATTAGTCTGTGATGAAATTCACTCCTACCTGAGAAGTTCTACTTGATAGTCGCTAATTTTTGAGTTGAAATAACACTCATTTCATCGCATTCCTCTGGTACCTTGCGATGTCAAGGCGAAGTATAGGATGGTGACCACGTCACCCACCACCTGCTGATTTGATTATAAATGATAGATCTAGCTCTTTATAGCCAATACACCAAAGGTATTAGGAGCACTATATAGCCAATACACCAAAGGGTATAGGAGCACTATATAGCCAATACACCAAAGGGTATAGGAGCACTATATAGCCAATACACCAAAGGGTATAGGAGCACTATATAGCCAATACACCAAAGGGTATAGGAGCACTATATAGCCAATACACCAAAGGGTATAGGAGCACTATATAGCCAATACACCACAGGGTATAGGAGCACTTTATAGCCAACACACAAAAGGGTATAGGAGCACTATATAGCCAATACACCAAAGGGTATAGGAGCACTATATAGCCAATACTCCAAAGGGTATAGGAGCACTATATAGCCAATACACCAAAGGGTATAGGAGCACTATATAGCCAACACACCAAAGGGTATAGGAGCACTATATAGCCAACACACCAAAGGGTATAGGAGCACTATATAGCCAACACACCAAAGGGTATAGGAGCCACTATATAGCCACTATATACACACAAAGGGTATAGGAGCACTATATAGCCAACACACCAAAGGGTATAGGAGCACTATATAGCCAACACACCAAAGGGTATAGGAGCACTATATAGCCAATACACCACAGGGTATAGGAGCACTATATAGCCAATACACCAAAGGGTATAGGAGCACTATATAGCCAACACACCAAAGGGTATAGGAGCACTATATAGCCAACACACCACAGGGTATAGGAGCACTATATAGCCAATACACCACAGGGTATAGGAGCACTATATAGCCAACACACCAAAGGGTATAGGAGCACTATATAGCCAACACACCAAAGGGTATAAGTAAAGGTCATTTACTTGATGTGTCACATACATGTCCGGAACATGTGTCCTGTGACACACACAATGTGTCATCACAGACGAACGAACTTTATTTTAAAGGGTCACAAATTGGGCACGCAGGCCCGTCTTACATTCGGCCCTTCCAAACACCCGTCTTTCACACTGCAGCTTTATTTTATCAATAAGCATGTTATATTCATATGATAATATGAATATCACAAAAGAGAAAAAAAAATTAAAGCACAAAAGCATGGGTAGTAAAATACATGCACACACACCCACCCACTCTCACTTAAACACACCCACATACCTTCACACACATATAAACACACTCCATTCACCCACATACATACCTACATACCCACACAGACATGCACATTCCACACATATACAAACTTACAGATATACACACACAGACACACCCATAGAAACAAATGCATACACACACAGACAGACAGACATATGCGCACATACCCAATCACACACGCAGATACATACAGACACATACACGCGACACACACACACAAACCGGCATACACACACACAGACACATATGCACAAACACACAGATACATTCGGAGACACACAAACACACACACACACACTTGCAGACACACATGCTCTGATGCTCACGCAGACACATACACACAACCACAGACACAGTTTGTCATTAGCTTATATATGTCTACATTACTTCAGCATGTGTACTGTACAACACTTGTTGCTGACAGACACTAATGTACATGTCTGCATCAGTTTAACCTGTGTACTGTACAACACTTGTTGCTGACAGACACTAATGTACACGTCTGCATCAGTTCAACCTGTGTACTGTACAACACTTGTTGCTGACAAACACTAATGTACACGTCTACATCAGTTCAACCTGTGTACTGTACAACACTTGTTGCTGACAGACACTAATGTACACGTCTACATCAGTTCAACCTGTGTACTGTACAACACTTGTTGCTGACAGACACTAATGTACACGTCTACATCAGTTCAACCTGTGTACTGTACAACACTTGTTGCTGACAGACACTAATGTACATGTCTGCATCAGTTCAACCTGTGTACTGTACAACACTTGTTGCTGACAGACACTAATGTACATGTCTGCATCAGTTCAACCTGTGTACTGTACAACACTTGTTGCTGACAAACACTAATGTACAGGTCTACATCAGTTCAACCTGTGTACTGTACAACACTTGTTGCTGACAAACACTAATGTACATGTCTACATCAGTTCAACCTGTGTACTGTACAACACTTGTTGCTGACAAACACTAATCTACACGTCTACATCAGTTCAACCTGTGTACTGTACAACACTTGTTGCTGACATACACTAATGTACACGTCTACATCAGTTCAACCTGTGTATACTGACAACACTTGTTGCTGACAGATGTTGAGTGCATGTACACTGACCAGACTGTTTCACTTTCTGTAATCAATTGTTTAACTGACTAATCGGTCTGTTCTACATGATATTGCAGGAAATTCAGCGACCCCTCCGAGTCTGCCTCTTTTACGTTGAAGAAAGACGAGTCAGACAGCAGTGTGCAGGACCCTGAGACCGAAGGTAAGTAAGCTTAAATATATGATGTAGTTGCGACAGATGTAGTCACTTGGTTAACCAGTGGCTGAAACACTGGGCTCTCATACACATGATCCAGGTTCTTCTGCTTTTGGCAGTTGGCACATTGTGTTGTGGTTTACAGCTAGGCTGTGACTTTAGGTTGAGAGATATATGATAACTCTGTGACATTAGGCTGATGGGTACAGACAGCTCACTGACATTAGGCTGAGAGGTATAGACAACCATGTGGCTTCAGGCTGAGGGGTATAGACAACTCACTGACATTAGGCTGAGAGGTATAGACAACCTTGTGGCATTAGGCTGAGGGGTATAGACAACTCACTGACATTAGGCTGAGAGGTATAGACAACCTTGTGACATTAGGCTGAGGGGTATAGACAACTCACTGACATTAGGCTGAGAGCTATAGACAACCTTGTGGCATTAGGCTGAGGGGTATAGACAACCTTGTGGCATTAGGCTGAGGGGTATAGACAACTCACTGACATTAGGCTGAGAGCTATAGACAACCTTGTGGCATTAGGCTGAGAGGTATAGACAACTCACTGACATTAGGCTGAGAGGTATAGGTAACTCACTGACATTAGGCTGAGAGGTATGGGTAACTGACATTAGGCTAAGAGGTATGGGACAACCTTGTGACATTAGGCTGAGGGGTATAGACAACTCACTGACATTAGGCTGAGAAGTATAGATAATTCTTTGACTTTAGGCTGAGACGTATACATAACTGTGACATTAGGCGAGAGGTATAGACAACCTTATGACATTAGGCTGAGTGGTATAGATAACCCACTGACATTAGGCTGAGAGGTATAGGTAATTCTTTGACTTTAGGCTGAGGGTATAGATAACTTGTGACTTTAGGCTGAGAGGTATAGATAACTTGTGACATTAGGCTGAGGGGTATAGACATCTCACTGACATTAGGCTGAGAGGTATAGATAACCTTGTGACATTAGGCTGAGAGGTATAGATAATTCTTTGACTTTAGTCTGAGACGTATAGATAACCTTGTTACATTAGGCTGAGGGATATAGATAACTCACTGACATTAGACTGAGAGATATGGATAAATCTATGACTTTAAGCTGAGAGGTATAGACAACTCACTGTCATTAAGTTAAGAGGTATAGATAATTCACTGACATTAGGCTGAGAGATATAGATAATTCACATTTACATTTTTGTTTGTCTGCAAAACTTTTATAAATAATGTAACCTGTGTTTTTATTCTTCCCGCAGCATCTTGTGAAAGCCACTCATCGTCACTGACCATCAAATCAGAATCTGATTAATTTCAGCAGACGTCACTTGACACTGATAGCCCATTGACATTGCAAGCCGTGTATAAAAGTTACATTCGTACAAATATATGTCATATCTATACATTTAAATCACTAGGCCAGCTTATAGGAGAGCTAAATCTTCCTGTAAAAGCAGAATATTGGTTGATGGCTTCAACAGGTACAACATGTTGGCAATTTTACGTCTGTGGGATAGTTGTTTTCTGGCAAAATTCTGCCTTTTGTTTTATTTTGAACACAACAGTATGCAAGAAGTGATACTACAACAGTTATAATACTGTCTCAGTTTTACAGTGAGGTTCGATTGGGGTGGGGGATGTAAGGAGTTCAGAAGACAGCAGACAAAATAGAGGGTAGAGAAGTCAAAGCACTTGGAAAGTAAAAAAAGAGAGATGTTCAGAAGATAGGAAGAAGAATGTAATAGAAAAGTGACAAAAAGTTAAGAAAACATAGTGGAGAGTAGACAATTGTGAAGTTCAGAAGACAAAACAAAGTGGAAAAAAAAATATGACAAGTTCAGATGACAGGATAGAGAGTAGAATAGTAAGAGGCTCAGAAGACAGGATAGAGGGTAGAATAGTAAGAGGTTCAGAAGACAGGATAGAGGGTAGAATAGTAAGAGGTTCAGAAGGCAGGATAGAGGGTAGAATAGTAAGAGGTTCAGAAGACAGGATAGAGGGTAGAATAGTAAGAGGTTAGAAGAACAGGGATAGAGGGTAGACTAGTAAGAGGTTCAGAAGACAGGATAGAGGTAGAATAGTAAGAGGTTCAGAAGACAGGATAGAGGGTAGAATAGTAAGAGGTTCAGAAGACAGGATAGAGGGTAGAATAGTAAGAGGTTCAGAAGACAGGATAGAGGGTAGAATAGTAAGAGGTTCAGAAGACAGGATAGAGGGTAGAATAGTAAGAGGTTCAGAAGACAGGATAAAGGGTAGAATAGTAAGAGGTTCAGAAGGCAAAGAGTAGAACCATGACAGATTCAATAGACAGCAGAAATGATAGTGGCTGATTCTCAGTTGGTATAGTGGAAGATTAAACATGGGACAGATGTGGCATCCGTGGATGGATACCAAGCATCAGCATTACCGGGTTTCACATGGATGTACTATCCAGGTAAACAAAAAAATGAAAAATTGAAAAGAAGAGCAAAATTAAAATAGGAAACAAAAGAAAGGCTATAAACTGGAGAAGTCTATGATCAATGGTAAATTGACATTATTTTTTTGGTGTGGTTTTGTTTTGTACAATTTTCCTGCAGATTTTTGGCAAGCAGGCAGACCTCTTTAAAAATGAGCTTTTATTAAATTTGTTTTTGTGTGGTTTGTCTGGTAGAGTCTTTTGGCATTCAAATTTGGTTTCCAGTGACCTTAACAACAGCCACACTGACCATCTTTAGCTTAATGACATTTCTACAGGCGTATCACTGTTTAAATACACATTCATTGGGAATTGACTTTTTAAAATGTTTCTTGTATTAATTTTGATTAAGGAGAGTTCTCTAGGAAGGGAAATGGCCACCCCACCTCATGTTGTGGCCTAGATTGTGTGAGGCCTAATGCTTCACATCCCAGCTTCAGTATCTGCTGTGGGATCAGCTTGACCTTTTAGAGGAGATTGTCTATGGCACAGTCTGTCAGGCCATTGGACCAAGCTTGACCTTTTAGAGGAGATTGTCTATGGCACAGTCTGTCAGGCCATTGGACCAAGCTTGACCTTTTAGAGGAGATTGTCTATGGCACAGTCTGTCAGGCCATTTGACCAAGCTTGACCTTTTAGAGGAGATTGTCTATGGCACAGTCTGTCAGGCCATTGGACCAAGCTTGACCTTTTAGAGGAGATTGTCTATGGCACAGTCTGTCAGGCCATTGGACCAAGCTTGACCTTCTAGAGGAGATTGTCTATGGCACAGTCTGTCAGGCCATTGGACCAAGCTTGACCTTTTAGAGGAGATTGTCTATGGCACAGTCTGTCAGGCCATTGGACCAAGCTTGACCTTTTCTATGGAGATTGTCTATGGCACAGTCTGTCAGGCCATTGGACCAAGCTTGACCATCTCTAGAGGAGATTGTCTATGGCACAGTCTGTCAGGCCATTGGCCCATTCCTTTAGACCATGGCAGCTTGACCTTTTAGAGGAGATTGTCTATGGCACAGTCTGTCAGGCCATTGGACCAAGCTTGACCTTCTAGAGGAGATTGTCTATGGCACAGTCGTGTCAGGCCATTGGACCAAGCTTTGACCTTTAGAGGGAGATTGTTATGGCACAGTCTGTCAGGCCATTGGACCAAGCTTGACCTTTTAGAGGAGATTGTCTATGGCACAGTCTGTCAGGCCATTGGACCAAGCTTGACCTTCTAGAGGAGATTGTCTATGGCACAGTCTGTCAGGCCATTGGACCAAGCTTGACCTTCTAGAGGAGATTGTCTATGGCACAGTCTCTCAGGCCATTGCACCAAGCTTGACCTTTTAGAGGAGATTGTCTATGGCACAGTCCGACAGGCCATCATTATGACTATACTTGTCTATGGCACAGTCTGACAGGCCATCGTTATGACTATACTTGTCTATGGCACAGACCGACAGGCCATCGTTATGACTATACTTGTCTATGGCACAGTTCGACAGGCCATTCGTTATGACTATCCTTGTCTATGGCACAGACCGATAGGCCATCGTTATGACTATCCTTGTCTATAGCACAGACCGACAGGCCATCATTATGACTATCCTTGTCTATGGCACAGACCGATAGGCCATCGTTCTGACTATACTTGTCTATAGCACAGACCGACAGGCCATCATTATGACTATACTTGTCTATGTCACAGACCGATAGGCCATCGTTATGACTATCCTTGATGTAAATGCTAAACAGGTGTCATTTGTATATTACAGAAAGTGACTAGAAAAAGTCGGGCTATGAATGTTAGTGTCAAGGTATCTTTTCCATGAATTTTAATCGGCACAACTGTTTAGGATGTATGTATCTATTACATGTTCATTGCATTGATGTGTGACGTTGCATTTGATTTTTTTTTTCCCCGATAATATGTGAATCTTGACTTTGTTTGTTCTGTCTACATCCTGTACAAATGGAGATGGACTGGCTCTGTTGTGCTGAAGCTATGATTAGATGAATAGGCACAAGGTGTTTGTAGTATTTGTGTTTTATATCACTGGTGACTGGTATGAGAAAGCCAGTGTGTTTCATTTAGCACATGTTAGGACTGACCCTGATAACACAGGTGTGCATTATATCTGAGATGAGAAACCTTGCTGATGTGTTTGCTTGTGCACTTTCAGTTGTATGTGTTTTTGTGACTGAGAGAACTTGCCAACGCATTTTTGTAGTAAGAGTTATTGGTTGAGTGTATGTGCTCTATTCTAACTGTTACATATTTGCTGTTGTTTCTTCAGTATTACAGTCGCGCCTTGATTATCTACAATAAAATAATCTGATGGTATATGATGTTTCATATATTTCCTTGACTATGGAAACACAGTCCTGTACAGAATTTCAGCAGCTGCTTTGTTTGACTTTTTATCAAAGAATAACAACAGATAAAGGGCAGTTACAGGAGTAAGCTCATTCAGTCATGTCTGGCTTTTGGTTGTTGTCACACGTGTGACTGAAACCTCTGGCTGGGCGTTTCATTTGATGGTGTTTTTTTCCCCCTCAGCTTTGGAGGTTGTCTGCTTTCATGGAATGATTCCTTTGTTGCTTCTCTGTATTAGCCCGTAACGTTTCTTCTGGGCCATGTTTAGGACGTGTGACGCACATGTGGTCAAATTGATTTTCCCCCTATTTTGTGCCTCAGCTAAACTTCGGCATCACTATTTATTCATAGACTACCAAAACAAGTTGCAGACTTTTGCTGCCCTGTGCAAGCCACACTTGTTGCACAGTGCCTTAATATAGCCCTCGCTCTGTTATGACTTTACTGTTTGGTGTGCATGTATGTTTGGTCATAACTTTGTTTTTTTTCTGGCCTGTTTATGCTTTGCCTGCATCATCTTCTTCTTCGCGTTCACTGGTGGGAGGTTCTGGTTGTTCATCCACCTCTGGACATTAGTCTTGTTCCAGAACCTGAGTGTTGCATGCACATCCATTTTACAAATCTTACTTGCATGCAGATTGTTGGTTCCTTGCCTGTCATGCAGATGCACTCTGACTTTGAAGAAAGCACCCAGTTAGTTGACTCTTACAACATGCCTGTTGGGGAGGCAGAGGGTCTATTCTTGTTCCCCCCCCCCACACATGGGGTATTCTTGTTTCCCCCCCCCCCCAATGGGGTATTCTTGTTCCCCCCCCCCCCACAATGGGGTATTCTTGCCCCCCCCCCCCAATGGGGTATTCTTGTCCCCCCCCCCCACAATGGGTATTCTTGTTCCCCACAATGGGGTATTCTTGTTTCCCCCCCACAATGGGGTATTCTTTCCCCCCCCCCCCCACAATAGGGTATTCTTGTCCCCCCCCACACAATGGGGTATTCTTGTCCCCCCCCACAATGGGGTATTCTTGTTTCCCCCCCCCCCCAAATGGGGTATTCTTGTTTCCCCCCCCCACAATGTGGTATTCCCCCCCCCCCCACAATGGGGTATTCTTGTCCCCCCCCCCAAAAAAAAATAGGGTATTCTTGTTCCCCCCCACAATGGGGTATTCTTGTCCCCCCCCCCCCACAATGGGGTATTCTTGCCCCCCCCCCACAATGGGGTATTACTGTTCCCCCCCCCACAATGGGGTATTCTTGTTCCCCCCACAATGGGGTATTCTTGTCCCCCCCCCCCCCACAATGGGGTATTCTTGTTTGCCCCCCCCCCCACATGGGGTATGGGTCTTGTCCCCCCCCCCCCACAATGGGGTATTCTTGTCCCCCCCCCCCTGGCACAACAGGGTATTCTTGTTCCCCCCTACAATAGGGTATTCTTGTCCCCCCCCCCACAATGGGGTAATTCTTGTTCCCCCCCCCCCCCCAAATGGGGTATTCTTGTTCCCCCCCCCCCACAATGGGGTATTCTTGCCCCCCCCCCCCCACAATTAGGTATTCTTGTCCCCCCCCCCACAATGTGTATTCTTGTTCCCCCCCCCACAATGGGGTATTCTTGTCCCCCCCCCTCCCCCCACAATGGGGTATTCTTGTTTCCCCACCCCACAATGGGTATTCTTGTTCCCCCCCCCCCCACAATGGGGTATTCTTGTCCCCCCTCCCCCCCACAATGGGGTATTCTTGTCCCCCCCCCCCACAATGGGGTATTCTTGTTTCCCCCTCCCCCCCACAATGGGGTATTCTTGTTTCCCCCCCCCCCCCCCACAATGGGGTATTCTTGTTTCCCCCCCCCCCCACAATGGGGTATTCTTGCTCCCCCCCCCACAATAGGGTATTCTTGTTCCCCCCGCAATGGGGTATTCTTGTCCCCCCCCCCCACAATGGGGTATTCTTGTCCCCCCCCCCACAATGGGGTATTCTTGCCCCTCCCCCCACAATGGGGTATTCTTGTTCCCCCCCCCCCCACAATAGGGTATTCTTGTTCCCCCCCAATGGGTATTCACCCCCCACCAAATGGGGTATTCTTGTCCCCCCCCCCCAATGGGGTATTTCTTGCCCCCCCCCCCCACAATGGGTATTCTTGTTCCCCCCCCCCCCACAATGGGGTATTCTTTTTCTCTCCCCCCCCCCCCCCCCCCAATGGGGTATTCTTGTCCCCCCCACACAATGGGTATTCTTGTCCCCCCCCCTCCACAATGGGGTATTCTTGTTCCCCCACAATCCCCCCCCCCCCCCCACAATGGGGTATTCTTGTTCCCCCCCCCCACAACAAATGGGGTATTCTTGTTCCCCCCCCACAATGGGGTATTCTTGTCCCCCCCCCCCACACATGGGGTATTCTTGCCCCCCCCCCCCCCACAATGGGGTATTATTGTCCCCCCCCCCCACAATGGGTATTACTTGTCCCCCCCCCCACAATAGGGTATTCTTGTTTTGTTCCCCCCACAATGGTGTATTCTTGTCCCCCCCCCCACAATGGGGTATTCTTGTCCCCCCCCCCCCCACAATGGGGTATTCTTGTTCTCTCCCCCCCCCCCCACAATGGGGTATTCTTGTCCCCCCCCCACAATGGGGTATTCTTGTCCCCCCCCCACAGACAGGGTATTCTTGTTCCCCCCCCACAATAGGGTATTCTTGTCCCCCCCCCCACAATGGGGTATTCTTGTTTCCCCCCCCCCCCACAATGGGGTATTCTTGTTCCCCCCCCCCCCCCCCCACAATGGGGTATTCTTGTCCCCCCCCCCCACAATGGGTATTCTTGTTCCCCCCCCCCCCCACAATGGGTATTCTTGTCCCCCCCCCCACAATGGGGTATTCTTGTCCCCCTCCCCCCACAATGGGGTATTTTGTTTCCTCCACCCCCCACCCACAATGGGGTATTCTTGTTCCCCCCCCCCACAATGGGGTATTCTTGCCCCCCCCCCCACAATGGGGGTATTCTTGTCCCCCCCCCCACAATAGGGTATTCTTGTTTCCCCCCCCCCCCCACAAGAGGGTATTTGTGCACTTGTTCTTGCCCCCCCCCACAATAGGGTATTCTTTCCCCCCCCCCACAATGGGGATATTCTTGTTCCCCCCCCCCACAATAGGGTTTCTTGTTCCCCCCCCCGCAATGGTCATTTCTTGGGGGTTATTCCCCCCCCCCCACAACAATGGGTATTATTGTTCCCCCCCCCCACAATGGGGTATTCTTATGCCCCCCCCCCCCCACATGGGGTATTCTTGTTCCTCCCCCCCCCCCCCCACAATGAGGTATTCTTGTCCTCAGGTCCCCCCCCCCACAATGGGATATTCTTGTCTCCCCCCCCCCCCACCACAATGGGTTTTTCTTGTTCTCAAGTCTCCCCCCCCCCCCCCCCCCCCCCCCACAATGGGGTCCTGGAACCCACACAGGGATACCGGCATCTGGGGGCATTTAGTGTTTCTTGCCTGTTTGTCAGCTATCCATTGAGAATATCCTGGCATAAGCCCATCTGATATGCAGAATGGAAGACCCAAGAAAGGTGATGCCTTCCATCTTGTCAGCCCTTTTCTCACAGAGTAGCGACATCAAACAAGCATGAGATCCATAATTCTATGGTCCCCAAGATAGAGACAGACAGGAGAGAGAGAGAGTTTGACTATTTTGCTGCCCGGTATCTTTGTGGTGAGGGAATATAGCTGGTTTGGCTTTAAAGGTTGTGGGTATATGAGTGCAAGTGCAGGCAGTTGAATAGACATGAGGTTCTTGTTTCATGTCCAACCAGTTCTGTAGCTTACATGAGATTTGAATCTGCCTCTGTTAATGTGGGAGACTCACTCAGCCATCTGCTTTTTTCCACTTGTGGGCAGTAGCATTTTTATTTATAAATATTTTTTTGATGCTCAGGAATAAGCACTGAAGTTTTTTTTTTCTTTCAGACAATAAATTTGGCATTAGCATTTAATATTGAACATTTTGGATATTCACAAATAAGGCATCCACTGATAGTTTGTGGCTCTGCATTCTTATTTTTACAGAAATCTGCACCTGGCAGTGTTACCTTATTCTGTTTCCTGATAAAAAAAAATGTGTCATCATCACATGGGGATTTCCATTAAAACATTTAAAAAAAAAAATTACACATCACTAATAATTATTGGAAAAATGTATTATCTACACTGACATTTTTTCTTCATATTTTATGGGTAAATAAATAGAAAACATTCCCCGAGGCCTTTACAATTAAGTTGCCAGGGGACCTATGCCATAACCTCCATCCCTGAGGCTTATGGGGAAATTGTACATCAACTTCTTCTTCTTTCCTCTACATCCTGGAATGCCTCCTGGCATCAGGACAGAAAGAGATCTCTGGAACAAGCCCTTCTAATCGCTTCATATAAAGTACTTTTCAGTGTCCTTGATATTTCTGTGGTCCATCCCACTGATTGCTATTTTCCGTTATTTGTATGCTGGCCAAATAAACACTAGCCAGGCGCACACAGAGCCACTGGAATTTACCGACACTTTTTGAGAAGAGGTCACTACACACATGGCAATATAGTGTCATTTAAGGTCACTACAGACATGGTCATATAGTGTCATTTAAGGTCATTGCAGACAATATCATATATTGTCATTTAAGGTCACTGCAGACATTGTCATATATTGTCATTTATGGTCACTGCAGACATGGTCATATATTGTCATTTAAGGTCACTGCAGACATGGTCATATATTGTCATTTATGGTCACTGCAGACATGGTCATATATTGTCATTTAAGGTCACTGCAGACATGGTCATATATTGTCATTTAAGGTCACTGTAGACATAGTCATATATTGTCATTTAAGGTCACTGTAGACATGGTCGTTTATCATTTAAGGTCACTGCAGACAAGGTCATATAGTGTCATTTAAGGTCACTGCAGACAAGGTCATATATTGTCATTTAAAGTCACTGCAGACAAGGTCATAGTCATTTAAGGTCACTGCAGACATGGTCATATATTGTCATTTATGGTCACTGCAGACATGGTCATATATTGTCATTTAAGGTCACTGCAGACATGGTCATATATTGTCATTTAAGGTCACTGCAGACATGGTCATATATTGTCATTTAAAGTCACTGCAGACATGGTCATATATTGTCATTTAAGGTCACTGCAGACATGGTCATATATTGTCATTTAAGGTCACTGCAGACATGGTCATATATTGTCATTTAAGGTCACTGCAGACATGGTCATATATTGTCATTTAAGGTCACTGCAGACAAGGTCATATATTGTCATTTAGGTCACTGCAGACATGGTCATATATTGTCATTTAAAGTCACTGCAGACATGGTCATATATTGTCATTTAAAGTCACTGCAGACATGGTCATATATTGTCATTTAAGGTCACTGCAGACATGGTCATATATTGTCATTTAAGGTCACTGCAGACATGGTCATATATTGTCATTTAAGGTTACTGCAGACAAGGTCATATATTACCATTTAAGGTTACTGCAGACAATGGTCATATATTGTCATTTAGGTCACTGCAGACATGGTCATATATTGTCATTTAAAGTCACTGCAGACAAGGTCATATATTGTCATTTAAAGTCACTGCAGACATGGTCATATATTGTCATTTAAAGTCACTGCAGACATGGTCATATATTGTCATTTAAGGTCACTGCAGACATGGTCATATATTGTCATTTAAGGTCACTGCAGACATGGTCATATATTGTCATTTAAGGTCATTGCAGAGACATGGTCATATATTGTCATTTAAGGTCACTGCAGACATGGTCATATATTGTCATTTAAGGTCACTGCAGACATGGTCATATATTGTCATTTAAGGTCACTGCAGACATGGTCATATATTGTCATTTAAGGTCACTGCAGACATGGTCATATATTGTCATTTAAGGTCACTGTAGACATGGTCGTTTATCATTTAAGGTCACTGCAGACATGGTCATATATTGTCATTTAAAGTCACTGCAGACATGGTCATATATTGTCATTTAAGGTCACTGCAGACATGGTCATATATTGTCATTTAAAGTCACTGCAGACAAGGTCATATATTGTCATTTAAGGTCACTGCAGACAAGGTCATATATTGTCATTTAAGGTCACTGCAGACAAGGTCATATATTGTCATTTAGGTCACTGCAGACATGGTCATATATTGTCATTTAAGGTCACTGCAGACATGGTCATATATTGTCATTTAAGGTCACTGCAGACATGGTCATATATTGTCATTTAAGGTCACTGCAGACATGGTCATATAGTGTCATTTAAAGTCACTGCAGACAAGGTCATATATTGTCATTTAAGGTCACTGCAGACAAGGTCATATATTGTCATTTAAGGTCACTGCAGATGAGGTCATATATTGTCAATTACGGGACTGTCACAACCAGAAGTGACTAGAACCAGTCTTGGCTGAGCAGCACGGTTACACACCTGTCTGTATATACATTCCACTTTCAGCCAAACTAAAACTGCAGAGCTGCAGTTTGGTCCCCTGCACATTTGTTTGTGTGTGCTGGTGCCTGACATAAGTGATCTTCTCTCTCCATAAACCAATTTCCGTATCAATAATGTTACAACATGAGGAGTGGCTGGCTGAGATGTTAAGAGCGCTGGGCTCTCTCTAGGAAGGCCTAGGTTCAAATCCTCCGACAAGTGATTTTGTTGTTGTCAGGAGTAAACATAAAATTCTAACCTGCACAATCTGTAGTGAGCCTTAATCCTCAGGGTTCATGACCTTTTGTTCCAGGCTTTACTGTAAAGTGATAAAAACAGGAAGTCCAGACTGATCATCATCATCAGGTGCTGGTAAATATAGGCTGTCATCTTTCACTATCTCACACAATTACCAAAATCTTGGATCAGCTCAGTGTTCTTGTTTTTTCTTATCTGTATGGCCAAACCATCCAGGTTTTTTTATCTCTTTGCCTTCCTCTTGCTCTGTTTCCATCTGTCTTGCCAGTTGTTATTGAGTTCATTCTGTCTCATAACATCTCGGAAAAACACTGCCTTCATCTATGTTTAGATACTAAACTGTGTTATCTTGCCTCTGTGTCTCCACCAACCGCTGTCTCCATCAGCGTGACTGGATGTTTAGATACTAAACTGTGTTATCTTGCCTCTGTGTCTCCACCAACCGCTGTCTCCATCAGCGTGACTGGATGTTTAGATACTAAACTGTGTTATCTTGCCTCTGTGTCTCCACCAACCGCTGTCTCCATCAGCGTGACTGGATGTTTAGATACTAAACTGTTTTATCTTGCCTCTCGTGTCTCCATCAGCGTGACTGGATGTTTAGATACTAAACTGTGTTATCTTGCCTCTGTGTCTCCACCAACCGCTGTCTCCATCAGCGTGACTGGATGTTTAGATACTAAACTGTGTTATCTTGCCTCTGTGTCTCCACCAACCGCTGTCTCCATCAGCGTGACTGGATGTTTAGATACTAAACTGTTTTATCTTGCCTCTCGTGTCTGCATCAGCGTGACTGGATGTTTAGATACTAAACTGTTATCTTGCCTCTGTGTCTCCACCAACCGCTGTCTTCACCAACCGCTGTCTCCACCAACTGCTGTCTTCACTAACCACTGTCGCCACCAACCACTGTCTCCATCAGCGTGACTGGATGTTTAGATACTAAACTGTTTTATCTTGCCTCTCGTGTCTCCATCAGCGTGACTGGATGTTTAGATACTAAACTGTGTTATCTTGCCTCTCGTGTCTCCACCAACCGCTGTCTCCACCAACTGCTGTCTTCACTAACCACTGTCGCCACCAACCACTGTCTCCATCAGCGTGACTGGATGTTTAGATACTTAACTGTTTTATCTTGCCTCTGTGTCTCCACCAACCGCTGTCTCCACCAACTGCTGTCTTCACTAACCACTGTCTCCACCAACCGCTGTCTCCATCAACTTGACCGGTTGTTGACATGTATCGCACGGGTTGACTCATGATCTCAACACATCTTTCATCATATTTCTGTACTTCTGCTGATCTCCAAGCATCTCCAGAAACACTTGGAATTTTTTCTCGTGGAAACTGGAATTTTGAAAAGACAAATTAAACTTTCATGGAAGCTGGAGTGTTGAAAATAAATCACATTTTCATGGAAACTGGCATATTGAAGACTGGAATTTTTAAAATACGGATGAAAGTTTAATGAAAACTGGAATGTTGAAGAAAAAACATAAAACCTTTACCAGCAACACGCTAGATATGTCACCAGCAACAGATACATTACCTGGTTCAATTCCAACTGTAGAAAGTTGGACAGCAGACAGCTTTAAAATGATTTCAACAATGGTATTGAGAGTCAGCTGTTCAGAAATGAATGGCAAACTATCAAATGTAAAATTGCTTAGTTAACCTGAACAGTAAAAAAAAAAAGGCTGGGGTTGGTTCTGCAATCTCTTGTGAGGGAGACACCATTAATGTTTTGTCCCCTTCTGCCCTGAGAAGCCTAAACCTAGTTACTTCCAGTTGTGACATAAAAGTCGATGTATTGGCCTTTTGACAGTACCGTGTTCTTGAAAATCAATTAATGCCATTTGGTGCAGCATTTAGGAGGCCTGGATATGAATATACTTACTATAACTAGCATGGGAAATGGGGTTCCTGTGAACCAAATAGCATTTTTAAAAACCACCGTGACATCAGAATTTCTCATAGCCTCAGTGATTGAGGTCAGAAATCAGTTACCTGATATACATATTTGTTAGATCTCTGGGAATGCATTTCATTTAATGTTTCACTCTGTTCACGTTAATTTATTTCACCCTTTATATCTGTCAACAACAAACAATGATTTTTTTTTTTTTCAAGTTGATTAGTCACCTGTGGAGAATTGTTATAATTTTTTCAGCAAATAATTTGTATTAATTAACAGGGAAATGTCAAATACAAATAAAGATCCTGTGACATAACATGGGTTGGTTAGGTATATGTTGCTAATGGCCGGCTAGTAAACAAATCAGTGGGTCAGGTGTTTAATATATTTAACAAATTGGTCATCATAAATGGAACTATTGCAAATACAAGAAACAGTGGAGACGTAGTTACCTGGACACTGCTGCATCAGGGTCAACAACTGACCCCTGGCCACCCATCGCCAACATAACAGACTGAAAACATACCAGTAAAGTTCATTTGAGAAACACATGTCTAAGCCAGTGGGCTGAACAATTTATATTTAAATTGTCTTTGGTTTATTTGAAACTAGAACTATAGCAAGAATGTATCTAATTCAACTGTCTTATTGTTGCAGAAGAAAGGGAGTTTCTTCCTTAGGAGTATTGTCTGGATTTTTTCACCGGGGTCGCCGGTGTGTTGGGAAATGAACAGGCGGATGGACTGGCTGGCTCTGCACAACATGGTGGAATACTGATACATGATAGGGCAGACGTGGTTAGTGCCTTGTGGGAGAGCGTGTACAATTTGGACGAGCAGATGGATCACCACAGTCTGGTGAGATTGATGCAGTTGGGGGGTGACGAGAGGTTCTGGCAGATGCTCGAGGCTCAGAGGAAAGGCAAGACGGACGTTTAATCAGAATGATACTGGCACCATTAGTATCGGAACTCTTCGCTGGCTGCTGAAGATGGGGACGGAGCGCTTATGGGAATGCCCCAAGTGCTGTGATGTCGGTTCTTGAATCAAATCAAATCAAATTCTTCTTTTCCTTTCTGCCATTTAATGAATCATTTTAATTCAATCATCTTACGCTAAATCTAAATTAGACTCCTGGCACATATAAACCTGCAGTGATAGGCACATGACAATGCATACACCAAAAGAACAACCATATACAAGAGGAATACAACTCTACTGTTGAAACGCACAATTATTTGATGGCACACTTTTATTAGTTGACGGGAAAGCCTACATGTCTAAAAACTATCAGTGAACCGGATGCAAAAAAGGACTGTCAGTTGATTGGCTGGACATTAAGGTTTTCTTGCATGCAATCTGAAGTTTCACTCATTAAATTACAGAGATTTTGAATGGCAAAATTGTGTTTCTATGAGTTTCCTTTTTTTTTTTTCAGGGGGGGGGGGGGGGGGGGGGGGGGATACAAATACATGGTGGAATAAGACTCAGGGAAGTGGCCCACTGGAAGACTAAAACAAGGATTTATTTAAACAGGAAATGAAAAACCTTGACACAGATAAACAAACATGGAGGGGAGATGTTTCAGTAGTCACCCTGGAGAAGCAATGAGTGAAACAAACTGGTGCAGTCTGATCCAGAAATGTGAGGACAAGAGGCACCAGCAAAAAATGCAGCCACTTGCTGTTGGACCTGCCTCATCTTACAGATGCAAAAACTGGCAGAGACTGTCACTCTGGCATTGGACTTTCTCCTCATCAGCCGGGCTGTCAGACTGCCCCGCAGCACACCTCAGTAGTGCGGCCGGACTGACAGAAGGCCTACTACTCAGGAATACAAAGGGTCAACAGAAGCTTTTAGTGCACAAGGAAATTGTAAGAGTCAAATTTAATCTAGTCCCAAAATTTAAAAGACTGACTCCTACGTCATAACAGAAGCACTTAATGGAGGGCTCTACTTTGAACGGCGCCCTAAAATGGCGGCTTTAATATGATGCCACATTCTGGCCATAAAATATCCAAAAATATCTGAACGGTGTTCAGGCGTATCTAAAATACGGACTTTCTCCCAAGGGACAAATCGCGGCAAAACTAATATTACTTGACAATCAAAATCAACATTGCACACGGTAGTAGCAGACGATAAATACCGACCGTTGACAATTTCGAGCGTTTCTGCAGACAACGGTACTAGCAGACGATATTAGCGACCGTTGACCAATTTTGAGACATTACAGACGATGAAAGCCGATTAGCAATTCTGTGTTCTTCCGATGGGAGGATTTAGCAGCGGTAGATGTCAGACTTGTCAGCATGCGCCAAACGCGATTACACTTATCGTGCGGATGGGGGGGGGGGAGGTAAACTAGGTACCTGGGACTCACGAGTAAAGTAACTGGAGGAAGTTGCAGGAGATGCGGTAGCTGCTGCTCGTGAGTCCCAGCCATCTAGTTTAGTCCCCATCCGCGCTGCGCTTAGCTGCGCGGGGGATACGGTCGGCTGTGAGGCACACTCGCAGAAGCAAGTCCGCAAGTAACATATCGCCGAGACCCTGTTAGAGCATTTGTTTTGTTATACGGAGCCGGCACATATATGTTTAGTAGAACTAAGCCGCATTCAGATATTTTTGGATATTTTATGGCCAGAATGTGGCCAATTTGGCACTCTTTCGAACGGCATCATATTATGGCCGCCATTTTAGGGCGCCGTTCAAAGTAGAGCCGAATGGAGAATAATTAAAACATTTACTGATAAACCATATTTATTAGCTTGTTTTCTGCACATAATAGAGGGAATTAAATGATATGACACAACCACTAGTGGGAGCTTGTAAGGAGAACTAAACAAATTCTAGCAAATTAAAGAGATAAGAAGGACAAGACAAAGGTACTGTACAGGTACTTTGCAGAACACCTATATCATCACAGTCTGCCTGAAGGAAACTCTGTCTCTCACCAGCTCTCCCACCTGGTGCACTTTCATATCCAAAGAGTCACTTATATCCTGTGCCCATCTAGGTTTTGGTCAGCCCCTGCCTCTCCTCCTTGGTACCATGTCTTCTGATATTATTTTCCAATCCGTCGTGGCCCTTGATATGGCCAAAATATTTCAGCTTCCGAGACAAGATGCTGTTTATTAGCCAGGGTTCCTTGATGTTCAGATCTCTAGAAAGTCAGTATTTCTTCTCTTCTTTATCCATGATATTCTGAGACTTTTGAGGTTTGTTTTTGGCTTAGAACTGTGAATTAGAGATAGATGGAAACATTTAGGGAGGATATGCTGTGAGCTGCAGGTGATAGCAACAGACAGAAAGACTTGGTCTCACTTGGCTGAAAGACTGTTCTAAAAAAGCATTAGCAGCAGCAGAAGTCAGAGGTAGTGCTGGACAGTGGCCCTAACTGACCTGAAGGCTGTCAAATTTTCCTGAAGCAAACGCTCCCAACATGGCAGCTCCTAACAGAACTGACTGGTCAACTTCTGGTAGGACAACCGGCAGTCCTGTGTCAGATTGCAAAAGAAACCAAATATTCAACAAATAACAGACAACTTTTAAAGGGGTAGAAATTTGTGTGATTCTTGGTTTCTTTCATCAAACACTTTGTATGTGCCCCTGGTTTCTCATTTTAAACATGACATGATATCAATCAACATACCATGACAAGATATCAATCAACATACCATGACAAGATATCAATCAACATATGATGACAAGATATCAATCAACATACCATGACAAGATATCAATCAACATACCATGACAAGATATCAATCAACAAACCATGACAAGATATCAATCAACATACCATGACAAGATATCAGTCAACATACCATGACAAGATATCAACCAACATACCATGACAAGATATCAATCAACATACCATGACAAGATATCAATCAACATAGCATGACAAGATATCAATCAACATACCATGACAAGATATCAATCAACATACCATGACAAGATATCAATCAACATACCATGACAAGATATCAATCAACATACCATGACAAGATATCAATCAACATACCATGACAAGATATCAATCAACATACCATGACAAGATATCAATCAACATACCATGACAAGATATCAATCAACATATGATGACAAGATATCAATCAACATACCATGACAAGATATCAATCAACATACCATAAGATCTTAATCAACTTACCATGACAAGATGTCAATTAAATTCAGAAGTAGAACTAACCAGCTTCAGATTATCACAATCATAAAGGATCAGTAAATGTTGAGGCTAGAAAGGCTTCTTCAGCATATATAACAAATGGACAATGATACAAACAAGAGTAAAAAAAAAAAAAAACACACACACATAACTTATCTGTATGTAAGCTGAAAAATGTCACAGAAATATCCTTAAATGCCTTAATAGTAGATACTCTTACTCACATGTAATGCACAAAAAGGCTGACTAGTAGTATTGACAAGGGTCATGACACGGACACTTTTACACATTTATGTGTTGGACGTTAAATCCTTTAGGTGAGAGAGAGCCCATTAGTCAGGTAAGACAGTATTCAAGAGACTTGCTGACTCTTTTACTGGAATGGCTAGACTGGATGGCCAAAACTTCCCTGCAATAAACAAGCCAGAAATCCTCTATAAACAAAACAAGAGAATAAGCCAGAAATCCTCTATAAACAAATCATAGAATAAATCAGAATTCCTCCATAGACTAAACACACAATAAGATAGAATTACTCCATAAAGATAAAACAAAATAGTGTAGAATTCTTCTTTAAACATTTAACAGAATAAGATAGAATTTCTCTACAGATAAAATCATTGTATGAGCCAAAATTTTAGAATTCCTCTACGGACAAAATCACTGAATAAGCCAGAATTTCTATATAAACATGTCACACAAAAATCTTTATAAAAACTGAGAACGCTCACCCAGAACATCAGCGTGTGTTTGAACATAGAGTCTGTTGTTGCGAAGGCCACCACACAGGTAAACAGTGGATATCATGTGGCCGCTCTTCTCCATCTCTGCGATTATATGACGTGTTCCATACTGGCAATGAAACAATAAACCAAATCACATTCATGTTCTATACTAAGTACAAACTGGTCTGTGGCAGTGTACACACACTTCTGAAATTCACAAGTACCCGTCTATAATTAACTATTTCACGTCCAGGCAACAGAGGCCCTACGGTAAAGAAAACAAGAATAGACCTACTGCCTCACAAAAAAAGCATATCATGAGTTCACTATAATAAACTTTCACTTCCAGGAAACAGAGGCCCTATGGTAAAGAAAACAAGAATAGACCTACTGCCTCCCCCAAAAAGCATTTCATAAGAAATCTCGGCTATCCTCCGAATAAAGGTCTCTAATTATCAAGGCCGAAAATATACCCTAACAGGGCCTCAGTCACATGTCAATTGTGGACTTCCGGCGACTACCGCCACCGCCGAGAGTATCTCCCACGTCTCCATGCACGGCGTAGAGCGGGGCTAAACTAGATGGCTGAGACTCCCGAGCAAATAAAATGAAGGAAGCTGCAGGAGATGTGGTAGCTGCTGCTCGTGAGTCTAGTTTAGCCGCGCATAGCGGCGTGGGAGATACTTTTGGCGGTGGCGGTAATCGCCGGAAGTCCGCAGTCCCTAATATGAAAAAATTTAAAAATCATAATTATGTTCACGTAAATTTATTTCAAAATATGCAACGATATGTAAAGAGATGAATCAATAAAACAAGAACAGAATGAAGCATTCAATGGAATAAATTCTTCAGATCATAAAATAAAATCTAACAGGTGACTCATGCTGTCACCCCATGATCTTTTACCCAGGCTACAGAGAAGGTTTGACAACATGGCTTTATTATTTAAAAAAAAGGGACTTTGTTCACAAATAAACAATCCGAAATGCTTTTTTTTTTTTTTTCAAAGTTAATATACTGACACTCTGACTTCCTGAATGATCAGCAAGTGTGAACACAACCATGTTTCTCGTAAACAGGTTAGTGTAGAAAAGTCAGTTAAGGGCTTTTTCTCGAGCAATATTTTTAGTTATTACCAGATCATCACATTTGTGAAAACCTTCAAAGACTTGAAGAGTTCTCATACAACACATTCAACAATTGTTCAGTTTACATCTGTTTATACATAAAATATCCAATAATTGTTCAGTTTTTGTATCTGCCTCACAAATAACATATCCAACAATTGTTCAATTATTCTTTCTGCCTCACAAATAACATATCCAACAATTGCTCAATTATTGTATCTTCCTCACAAGTAACATATCCAACAACTGTTGTATCTGCCTCACAAATAACATATCCAACAACTGTTGTATCTGCCTCACAAATAACATATCCAACAACTGTTGTATCTGCCTCACAAGTAACATATCCAAAAACTGTTGTATCTGCCTCACAGATAACATATCTAATTGTTGGATCTGCCTCAAAAATAACATATCCAACAACTGCTCAATTGTTTTATCTGCCTCACAAATAACATATCCAACAACTGCTCAATTGTTGTATCTGCTTCACAAATAACATATCCAACAATTGTTTTATCTGCCTCACAAGTAACATATCTAACAACTGTTGTATCTGCCTCACAAATAACATATCCAACAATTGTTCAATTGTTGTATATACCTCACATATAACATATGCAACAAGACATCTGACTCACAGCCAGGGCTTGGATGGTGGCGAGGTAGAGCAGTGCCAGATCATCCTCTGTAGCTGAGAGACTCAGACCACAGATCTGCAACCAGAACAACATTCATCAAACATGGAGGAACAAACACCCATGGTGTGATCAGATTACACAAAACATGGAGGAACAAACACCCATGATGTGATCAGATTACACAAAACATGAAGGAACAAACACCCATGATGTGATCAGATTACACAAAACATGGAGGAACAAACACCCATGATGTGATCAGATTACACAAAACATGAAGGAACAAACACCCATGATGTGATCAGATTACACAAAACATGGAGGAACAAACACCCATGATGTGATCAGATTACACAAAACATGAAGGAACAAACACCCATGATGTGATCAGATTACACAAAACATGGAGGAACAAACACCCATGATGTGATCAGATTACACAAAACATGAAGGAACAAACACCCATGATGTGATCAGATTACACAAAACATGAAGGAACAAACACACAGGATGTGATCAGATTACACAAAACATGGAGGAACAAACACCCATGATGTAATCAGATTACACAAAACATGAAGGAACAAACACCCATGATGTAATCAGATTACACAAAACATGGAGGAACAAACACACAGG
The DNA here is from genome assembly GCA_905116865.2 of Candidula unifasciata. Taxonomy (NCBI): domain Eukaryota; kingdom Metazoa; phylum Mollusca; class Gastropoda; order Stylommatophora; family Geomitridae; genus Candidula; species Candidula unifasciata. Next base: position 330,074 of record CAJHNH020001024.1, read on the forward strand.
ATGTAATCAGATTACACAAAACATGAAAAAGAAAAACACGCATAATCTAATTACACAAAACATTTGTTTAAAGTCATGATAATCTTCCTCGGGTTCTATTTCATATATTTTCTTCCCTGTGTAGTTTCTGAAGCCCTGTTATGAGGAAAACAAGAAAAGCCCCACTACCCCCCCCCCCCCCCTTCCCAAGAAAAGTATGTTATAAGGGTTGACTAATTAAGGGCTTCTCTAAAGCCATACTGCATCTGCATGAGAGGCAAGGAACCAACGGTCTGCATACAAATAAGCTACAACTGTTTTTAATGGACGTGCAAGCAACACTTTGGATTTTGAACAATCCTGAAGTCCAGAAATGGATGAACAACCAGAACTTTCAGCCAGAGTTTACAGCCTGTGAACTCGAAGAAGAAGCTGTGTTGAGCTGGTGAGGAAAGCAATTGTTTTATTTGGATCTCCCGTGTTCCTGGCTTCTGAAAATGATCTTGTTCTCATCTGTACCAAGCTGGGTCAATCTCAGAGTTGTCCTGGCAGAGAAATGATCTGCCAATGTCACAGACTGAATCAGGATGGCAGATTGAATCAGGACGACTGAATGAATCAGGGCAATAGCTTTAGAATTGAGCTGAGTTGAGTTGATTATAGAACCAATATCACAGCACTCATGGTATTCCCATAAGTGCTCCATCCCCATCTTCAGCAGCCAGCGCAGAGTTTTAATACCAATAGTGCCAGTAGTGGTCTGAGCATATGTCCTTTTGCCTTTCTTAAGGACCGGGCGTCAGTTCACGGATGTCAGTCGTGGACTATCTCCCAGCCCTTAAGAAAGAAAACGGGGGCCTGGAAAGGGGGGGGGGGGGGGGGGGGGGGGGGGGGGGGGGTTCTGGTCTGAAATGCTCAGAATACCATGAACAAAGAAGAAAAGAAAAACTGACATTTTAAAAGATGTGAACTTCAAGCAAGTTTGGCTAATGAACAGCATCCTGTCTTGGAAGTTGAAATATTTTTGTCATATCAAGCGCCACAGCAGATTCAAACAAATAGCAAAAGGCATGGTACCAGCAAAAGGGACAAGGGCCAGCCAACATGAAGATGGGCACATGATATAGGTGACTCCTTGAATATAAAAGTACACGAGGCTGGAGAACTGGCGAGAGTCCGAGTTTCTTCAGGCAGACCATGATGAGAGCAGTGTTCTTCAAAAGGAGCTGCTACATGATGATGATGGATTCCATCCATGACATCAAAAGGATCGAACAGGATAGAAAGGAAATGAGCACCAGACTTCATGCCATATGTCAGGTATGACAGCAGGCCCCGATGATGATGATGTTAAATATGTCTGACTCCTGTTACATGAGTAAATGACAAGGCAAAACAACAAATCTTCACCAAATCATCCCTCTACTACCATGAGTAAATGACAGGGTAAATACACAACAGGGCACAACATACTTTGTCAACATATGTTCACATTTTGCAGTGTAGGAAACACAGAGATGTATCCTTGCTGTGTGGCACCCGGAAATATTGAGCATAGGCTCCAACACTTTCAACTACATGCTGACAACTTACACAATCTGGCCTGTTCCAACCACAATGAAGACAAAACTGTATGGCAGATAAGAAGAAATGCACTGCACACGATAGCTTTCATAAAGGTCACCAGCCTCCTGATATAAGTTTTCTGAGAGAAGGATCGAAGAAGAAGAAGATGATTTACAATACCATTCCTCTAAGGCTGGCGTCTGCTACTGGTGACCTGTTGCCATGGAAATCAGGCCACACATGAAAGCCATGGGTTAGGTGTGCTACAGTCTGGAAATGATTTCTGACTGCCATTTGTTGAAGATGATCATTGAGATATTCGTATTCATGCAAGCCTCTGAAAAAATCAATTTATTTGTTTCACATAAATATTTCACAATGGCTTTTTAATTAACTAAAACAATGGAGGTTGACAGTGGCAGCTCCTTGCATCCACTACTGTCTTTGAGGAATGTCTTCTTCGTCTTCTTCTGTGTTCAACTGAGGACGTAAATGCACTGTGCCTGTTTTAATAACATGGCTGCGATGATATTTGCGCCTTAAGACTGACACATCCTATTGCCTGCGTTAGACTTCCTGGTTAGTTTCATGGGATACTACAGTCTCACTGTCTGTTGTGTGGTCACCTTAGTTTACTAGTTCATAGGTGGTGCCCCCCCCCCACCTCCCTCCTTCCCTTCCCCTCCCACCATGCACGCATGCACACACACACACACACAAAGAGAGAGAGAGAGACACACACACAGAGAAAGAGAGAAAGAGAGAGAGAGAGAGAGTAAGAGAGAGAGAGAGAACTGACCTAAATAATCCATATGTGTTACCTGGTTGTAGGTAACACATGCCTAACATCTGATTTCTGAAACGCATTCTGGCATGTAAAAGGCATTAAATATTTAACCACTACACAATAAAACATCACAGGATCTTCCAACTTTAGACTTACCGGTCGACAGCTTTGGTCTTAGTCTCCGAGAAAGCTGGATGGCTAGATGTCACAAAATCAATCTGCAAGTTAATTATAGTGAGTTAATGACAGTTTTTGACAGTCATGTTGTTACAAATGTGATAAAAAAAGAGTTGACTGTACTCAAGGAAGTATGCTGGCAGAATCCCTAACATACAATAAATCTTGGTTTACCTTAGTCTTAGTCAAGGTTTCAACTTCACTGTAATCGGGTTTTCCCATACTTGTTCCATCCATAAAATGAAACTCCCTCACTGTCCTATTAAAAAAACTAGTGAACAAATAATTAGTCCCAGTACAATCCAGAAATAGGTGTTTGCAGTAAATGCATATGGCAGCTGCTAGAGGCACCAAAGCCGACAATCGTCACCAGAAATACAATTTGTTATTGATGGAAATACTTGGGCACAATAAGTTGGCTACACACACGTAGAATTATTACATAAGGTATTTCACCAGCTCACAGGTAAACCGGCTACCAGCCATACTGAATATCACTACACACCTGCTGCACAAATGAAGAGAATTCCATATAAAAAACACAGCTCACAGTTCTGTACCAAGCACTAAACTCAGTAGCTCAGGCAGTGAAACCGTCGACTACAGTCCATACTTGGAAACTGCATTAGCAAAGCACTGTTGGAAGCAAAAAATAACTTCGAAGTTTAACATTTTGCCATACCTAATCCTCGTTTTTAGACCGGAAGTCGGTTTACATGTCAGTCAACCAACAGTCCTAATGATTTCCTTTTGAGGCTCAAATGTCCATCAGTCACATGTTCTCAGGAATAAAGAGCAAACACTGAGATGTCTGACCATCAAATCTCTTACTGTGTGACTGGAATGTCACCGAAGTCTGACAGTCAGATGCCCTACTGTGTGACTGGAATGTCACCGAAGTCTGACAGTCAGATGCTCTACTGTGTGACTGGAATGTTACAGAAGTCTGACAGTCAGATGCCCCACTGGTTGACTGGAATGTTACAGAAGTCTGACAGTCAGATGCCCCACTGTGTGACTGGAATGTTACAGAAGTCTGACAGTCAGATGCCCTACTGGGTGACTGGAACATTACACAAGTCTGACAGCCAGATGCCAGAAGTCTGACAGTCAGATGCCCTGACTGGAATGTTACAGAAGTCTGACAGTCAGATGCCCTACTGTGTGACTGGAATGTTACAGAAGTCTGACAGTCAGATGCCCTACTGTGTGACTGGAATGTTTCAGAAGTCTGACAGTCAGATGCCCTACTGTGTGACTGGAATGTTACAGAAGTCTGACAGTCAGATGCCCTACTGTGTGACTGGAATGTTACAGAAGTCTGACAGTCAGATGCCCTACTGTGTGACTGGAATGTTACAGAAGTCTGACAGTCAGATGCCCTTTGGAATGTTACAGAAGTCTGACAGTCAGATGCCCTGGACTGTGTGACTGGAATGTTACAGAAGTCTGACAGTCAGATGCCCTACTGTGTGACTGTCAGATGTGTACAGAAGTCTGACAGTCAGATGCCCTACTGTGTGACTGGAATGTTACAGAAGTCTACAGTCAGATGCCTCTGACAGTGCCCTACAGAAGTCTGAAGTCCAGTCAGATGCCCTACTGTGTGACTGGAATGTTACAGAAGTCTGACAGTCAGATGCCCTACTGTGTGACTGGAATGTTACAGAAGTCGGACAGTCAGATGCCCTACTGTGTGACTGGAATGTTATGCCCTACTGTGAAGTCTGACAGTCAGATGCCCTACTGTGTGACTGGAATGTTACAGAAGTCTGACAGTCAGATGCCCTACTGTGTGACTGGAATGTTACAGAAGTCTGACAGTCAGATGCCCTACTGTGTGACTGGAATGTTACAGAAGTCTGACAGTCAGATGCCCTACTGTGTGACTGGAATGTCACCGAAGTCTGACAGTCAGATGCCCTACTGTGTGACTGGAATGTTCACAGAAGTCTGACAGTCAGATGCCCTACTGTGTGACTGGAATGTTACAGAAGTCTGACAGTCAGATGCCCTACTGGGTGACTGGAATGTTACAGAAGTCTGACAGTCAGATGCCCTACTGGGTGACTGGAATGTTACAGAAGTCTGACAGTCAGATGCCTTACTGTGTGACTGGAATGTTTCAGAAGTCTGACAGTCAGATGCCCTACTGTGTGACTGGAATGTTACAGAAGTCTGACAGTCAGATGCCCTACTGTGTGACGGACAAGGTTCAGATGTCCACTACCATTAGCCTCACTCATCTGAGTGTCGAGACCCAACGGGGAAGCCACACCTGATGCATTCTTGTTGTTGAGTTGTTGCAATGCAGAACACTAACAACAGCAAAAGGGTTCAAGGTGTCTAACGTGCTGAAAAGTTATGCCCACTTATTAGGTCATCAAAGTCCCAGACCTGCGGGCTGCTTCCTGTTGATCTCAAAGAGCCCAGCCTGTGATGAGTGGGAAGCTCAACATTTGGATGTGAGGTTAAACAGTCATGAGCAGGACGTGACGATTCTCTGGGTGAGCCCAGGACCAGAACATCAGGTGTCCACTCTGCATTTACTAAAGCCTCCTTGGATACAGATGGTAACAATGATCAATGAGAGCTTAAGCTACACACAGACATACAGTAAAATTGATCAGTTAGAGATGTATTTACCAGACGTCCTGCAACACTCTGTCCACCTTCGTTGACCCACATGCCTGGAACCATGGCGGAGTAGTAGGGACCCCAGACACCAGGAACTGATACAGAGGTTCGAGTGCACTGTGAGAACAGAAAACCAGTCATTAATCATTGTTCCTGTGTCATCATCATAATGTGCCCTGCTGCTAAATGTAGGCTGTTGTTGTTCCCCATCTTCATTATCACAAGAACCATGGATCATGTCAGTGCCCTTGTCCTACACCCATTCATGTGGCCAAACCATCCAATTGTTTATCTCTTCGTCTTCCTCTTGCTCTCTTTCCCTCTAGCTCGCCTGTTGTCCCAAATTCTCAAACATTTTCCTTATCAGATGTTAAACAAATGTGACAGTCTACATCTTATAACTTCTTTAAACAGTTTGCAATTTTCCTCTGTGTCTCAAGGATCACTGCCCTTTTTTTACCCTCATCTTCTGAAGACCACTACCCCCCCTCCCTTCCCATTGTGAAAACTGTCGCTTCCCCTGCTGTAATGTCTTTCACTGTGACAGGTTGAGTATAACACCTGTGAAGAGAAGAAAGGACAACGCTGTCACATGCTGAGTGTCATCATGTATAAAGAACAGGACAGTAATGTCTTACAATGATGTGGCAAGTTGAGGTCCCAGCAATTATAACGATGCGGTTGTCCAAGTCTGCCAATGTTTCCTTGTGACTGCTGGCAACTGGAGTACACCCAACACATGCTGCGGACATTTTAGAATGTAGCATTTGGTTATATTATTTCATATGTAGTTATAATTATAAGTACAATAATACTTTAAAGTCAAAGTATTTCTTATAACTGCAATAACATTTTAAATGCGCTAACTTTCATATACAAAGAATAAACCGTGGATGGATACAGTACTGGGTGTCCCATCAGTGTTTACAGATAGGAAAAATAAACACATCACCAACGCCATTCTAACCATAACTGCATCTGTGCCTGAATGTGTTCTTCACCATGGAGGACACACATCCAACTGTTTTCAATACAATGGCAACTGTGTAGTGCATATTACAGAAATAAAAATGGTTGTCATAAAAACATGTTCATTTTCCCTATGAAAACTTACGGGAACACGCTGTAGTGAAGATGGTGTTATGTGGAGTGGTAGGAAATGTCTACAAAGTGAGGCAGTTGGTCCCATATACCAATCATCATCTGCTTGTGCTTTATACATCATATATGGCTGCCTCACACACCAGAAACGGACAATTAAATTTAGATTTCAAACTGGTAAGAACAAACCACGGTTACCATATGTAAAAGAAATACTGGGGACTCAGGACTTTGCTCATGTAGACGAGCAACCCAGAATACACGTTCTTCATACAACAGACACCACAACATCTAGCATGAGAATGGAGGTGGAGGTGGTAAGTGCAGCGTTCTGGTAGCTAGAGAACAAGATGCATACACATGTAATTGTAACAGACTCTGAAATCATGCTGAAGACAGTGATGCTTCAAGCAGAGTGGCAAGCTTCACTGGGAAGGTCACAGGTAGTGAGCATACTTTGGATCTTTTCTCTAGGCTATGCACACATAGTTGGTAATGAACAGGCAGACAGACTGGCTGGATATGCACCACTGGGTGGTGAATTGATACATGACAAGGAAGATGTGGTCAAGGCTCTTTGGGAACACACAATGGAATCAGTGAGAAAGAAGATTATTATGGCCTGGAGAGAATGAGGTACCTGGATGTAACCAGAGGGTCTGGCCGGCTCACTACACTCAGAGGAAAGGCAAGACAGACATTTAACCAGATTGTGACCAGTACCATCAGCTGGCTGCTGAAGATAAGGACGGAGCACGCATGGGAATGCCCCTAGTGCTTTGATGTCAATCCTTGCTCAATTCAACTCAACATACAACAGACAGATCCCAGGCCGGCCCACTTTCTGCTGCAAACTAATCTGTATGTATCGCACCACAGTCTTCAGAAAGGTCTTATTTGAAAACCACTGACAGGAGAACGAAAATGAGAAGAAGAGATTGAAGAATCTGGTCTTAGTTTATGCTTGTTGATTGGTATGCTAAACAATCAGTAAATATAAAATCAACAATCACATTGATCTCTCATAAAAATGGTCACAAACTGAAAATTCTTGACTTTGGGATCTCACCCAATGCCCCAGCATGTGCATCAATCATGGATGTTCCTACAGGTGTTCCGGGGATAAGGCCAAGTTCTTCAGCTGCCTGGTTGGACAAGCCAGACCCACAAGGGGAGCCGACATCTTGCTGAAGGTTACCTGAAACAACACACACACACAAACAAGCAGCAATGAAAGGTCATCACTTCTAGTTCAGATAAAAGTGAAATAAAAATGAGTACCCAAAAATTTACAGAATTTTCTCAGATGGTAAAGTGATAAAGGCACTTTATCAAACACATTCTAAGAAGAGACGAACAGAGAATCGCTACATGGGTACTGACATAAGAAAGAGAGGGACTGAGGAAATGCGGGCGTCAAAGAGAAACACTAAGGTGAACGTTTATGACAGAAGCCAAAGGTGCTGGACTCGACTCTATCCATGATATCAAAGTGGCTGCACAGAATCGAATTGAATGCAGGAATAAACTGCGAGCCCATTGTGACACATAATGCAAAAATTGAGAATTGAAACAAACAGTTATGAAGGAATGAATTAAAAATGGCATCACAGGTGTGGGCACTTCAACGGGCTCCTTCTCTGCTAGCTGATAGGTGCTGTTCTCTGATGGTCATAGTTGTATCCTGATTACAAGTGCATCTAGCTTGCACATCTGGACCATTCTCAGCTCTCTCAACTGCATCAGTCTCAAGTGTCCCCATAGCACTCAGGATACTCCCACAAGTATTCCGTTCCCATCTGCAGCCAAAGACCAGACTCTGATGGAACCAGTAGCAGTTTGACTGTCTGTCACTCTTGCCTTTCCTCTCAGTTTGACTGTCTGTCACTCTTGCCTTTCCTCTCAGTTTGACTGTCTGTCACTCTTGCCTTTCCTCTCAGTTTGACTGTCTGTCACTCTTTGCCTTTCCTCTCAGTTTGACTGTCTGTCACTCTTGCCTTTCCTCTCAGTTTGACTGTCTGTCACTCTTGCCTTTCCTCTCAGTTTGACTGTCTGTCACTCTTGCCTTTCCTCTCAGTTTGACTGTCTGTCACTCTTGCCTTTCCTCTCAGTTTGACTGTCTGTCACTCTTGCCTTTCCTCTCAGTTTGACTGTCTGTCACTCTTGCCTTTCCTCTCAGTTTGACTGTCTGTCACTCTTGCCTTTCCTCTCAGTTTGACTGTCTGTCACTCTTGCCTTTCCTCTCAGTTTGACTGTCTGTCACTCTTGCCTTTCCTCTCAGTTTGACTGTCTGTCACTCTTGCCTTTCCTCTCAGTTTGACTGTCTGTCACTCTTGCCTTTCCTCTCAGTTGACTGTCTGTCACTCTTGCCTTTCCTCTCAGTTTGACTGTCTGTCACTCTTGCCTTTCCTCTCAGTTTGACTGTCTGTCACTCTTGCCTTTCCTCTCAGTTTGACTGTCTGTCACTCTTGCCTTTCCTCTCAGTTTGACTGTCTGTCACTCTTGCCTTTCCTCTCAGTTTGACTGTCTGTCACTCTTGCCTTTCCTCTGTCAGTTTCCTCTCAGTTTGACTGTCTGTCACTCTTGCCTTTCCTCTCAGTTTGACTGTCTGTCACTCTTGCCTTTCCTCTCAGTTTGACTGTCTGTCACTCTTGCCTTTCCTCTCAGTTTGACTGTCTGTCACTCTTGCCTTTCCTCTCAGTTTGACTGTCTGTCACTCTTGCCTTTCCTCTCAGTTTGACTGTCTGTCACTCTTGCCTTTCCTCTCAGTTTGACTGTCTGTCACTCTTGCCTTTCCTCTCAGTTTGACTGTCTGTCACTCTTGCCTTTCCTCTCAGTTTGACTGTCTGTCACTCTTGCCTTTCCTCTCAGTTTGACTGTCTGTCACTCTTGCCTTTCCTCTCAGTTTGACTGTCTGTCACTCTTGCCTTTCCTCTCAGTTTGACTGTCTGTCACTCTTGCCTTTCCTCTCTCAGTTTGACTGTCACTCTTGCCTTTCCTCTCAGTTTGACTGTCTGTCACTCTTGCCTTTCCTCTCAGCCTTGACTGTCTGTCACTCTTGCCTTTCCTCTCAGTTTGACTGTCTGTCACTCTTGCCTTTCCTCTCAGTTTGACTGTCTGTCTCTTCTCAGTTTGACTGTCTGTCACTCTTGCCTCTCAGTTTGACTGTCTGTCACTCTTGCCTTTCCTCTCAGTTTGACTGTCTGTCACTCTTGCCTTTCCTCTCAGTTTGACTGTCTGTCACTCTTGCCTTTCCTCTCAGTTTGACTGTCTGTCACTCTTGCCTTTCCTCTCAGTTTGACTGTCTGTCACTCTTGCCTTTCCTCTCAGTTTGACTGTCTGTCACTCTTGCCTTTCCTTTCTCAGTTTGACTGTCTGTCACTCTTGCCTTTCCTCTCAGTTTGACTGTCTGTCACTCTTGCCTTTCCTCTCAGTTTGACTGTCTGTCACTCTTGCCTTTCTTGCCTTTCTCTCAGTTTGACTGTCTGTCACTCTTGCCTTTCCTCTCAGTTTGACTGTCTGTCACTCTTGCCTTTCCTCTCAGTTTGACTGTCTGTCACTCTTGCCTTTCCTCTCAGTTTGACTGTCTGTCACTCTTGCCTTTCCTCTCAGTTTGACTGTCACTGTTGCCTCTTGCCTTTCCTCTCAGTTTGACTGTCTGTCACTCTTGCCTTTCCTCTCAGTTTGACTGTCTGTCACTCTTGCCTTTCCTCTCAGTTTGACTGTCTGTCACTCTTGCCTTTCCTCTCAGTTTGACTGTCTGTCACTCTTGCCTTTGCCTCTCAGTTTGACTGTCTGTCACTCTTGCCTTTCCTCTCAGTTTGACTGTCTGTCACTCCTTGCCTTTCCTCTCAGTTTGACTGTCTGTCACTCTTGCCTTTCCTCTCAGTTTGACTGTCTGTCACTCTTGCCTTTCCTCTCAGTTTGACTGTCTGTCACTCTTGCCTTTCCTCTCAGTTTGACTGTCTGTCACTCTTGCCTTTCCTCTTTGACTGTCTGTCACTCTTGCCTTCCTCTCTCAGTTTGACTGTCTGTCACTCTTGCCTTTCCTCTCAGTTTGACTGTCTGTCACTCTTGCCTTTCCTCTCAGTTTGACTGTCTGTCACTCTTGCCTTTCCTCTCAGTTTGACTGTCTGTCACTCTTGCCTTTCCTCTCAGTTTGACTGTCTGTCACTCTTGCCTTTCCTCTCAGTTTGACTGTCTGTCACTCTTGCCTTTCCTCTCAGTTTGACTGTCTGTCACTCTTGCCTTTCCTCTCAGTTTGACTGTCTGTCACTCTTGCCTTTCCTCTCAGTTTGACTGTCTGTCACTGTTGTTTGACACTCTTGCCTTTCCTCTCAGTTTGACTGTCTGTCACTCTTGCTGTTCTTTTTCCTCTCAGTTTGACTGTTTGACTGTCACTCTTGCCTTTCCTCTCAGTTTGACTGTCTGTCACTCTTGCCTTTCCTCTCAGTTTGACTGTCTGTCACTCTTGCCTTTCCTCTCAGTTTGACTGTCTGTCACTCTTGCCTTTCCTCTCAGTTTGACTGTCTGTCACTCTTGCCTTTCCTCTCAGTTTGACTGTCTGTCAGTTTGACTGTCTGCCTTTCCTTTCCTCTCAGTTTGACTGTCTGTCACTCTTGCCTTTCCTCTCAGTTTGACTGTCTGTCACTCTTGCCTTTCCTCTCAGTTTGACTGTCTGTCACTCTTGCCTTTCCTCTCAGTTTGACTGTCTGTCACTCTTGCCTTTCCTCTCAGTTTGACTGTCTGTCACTCTTGCCTTTCCTCTCAGTTTGACTGTCTGTCACTCTTGCCTTTCCTCTCAGTTTGACTGTCTGTCACTCTTGCCTTTCCTCTCAGTTTGACTGTCTGTCACTCTTGCCTTTCTGTCTGTCACTCTTGCCTTTCCTCTCAGTTTGACTGTCTGTCACTCTTGCCTTTCCTCTCAGTTTGACTGTCTGTCACTCTTGCCTTTCCTCTCAGTTTGACTGTCTGTCACTCTTGCCTTTCCTCTCAGTTTGACTGTCTGTCACTCTTGCCTTTCCTCTCAGTTTGACTGTCTGTCACTCTTGCCTTTCCTCTCAGTTTGACTGTCTGTCACTCTTGCCTTTCCTCTCAGTTTGAATGTCAATACTCCATTCTGTTGTACTGTCTGTTTGAACTCAGAGTCTTCACCACCACCATCTTATTAATTAGTAGACTGTCACCCAGAGGAGCAGCAGCAGTCAATCTGTCAGCATCACTCAGGAGAGTAACTAATCACCATACTTCACATACAACAGCCATAGAATACATATATATATATATTCACATCATTATCATCATCATGAACAATGCAGCTCAGTGTAGGTTGTCCATTTTGCTATCTCTCCTGATCATTAGACCACTAGAATCATGGATCAAGTCAGTGTTCTTTTCTCATTCCATCGATATGGCTAGGTCATCATAATATATACCCTATTTCCCCATGTATAGACGCACCTCGACTTTGTGACCAGAAATTTTGAGAAAAAAATGATTACATAAAGATCTACTACCACAGTGTAATGTGCACACTGTTTTAGACCAAATATTTTTTTGGGGGAAAAGTGTATTTATTGCGTTTTTCTTGATGGCCTTCCACCAACCTGCCAGTTTGGCAAGACTGACAGAAAAAGAGCAAGGGGATGAAATAAACATATAATAAAGAGATAACTACCTGGACGGCTGTGCCATATCAATGGGGACAAAATAAGAACTCTGAACTGATCAGTGATTTCGGTGTTTGTAATGATAAAATAAGACAGTCAATTCTTCTTGGCATGGAACATGAAGATGATGATGAAACTGTTTAATTCTATCTCCTTGCACATCTGGTTTGGTAATTGTCCTGGTTTGCTGTGTTAAATAGTTAAGAATGTTGTAGATTGTAGTTGTTGTAATTGACTGCTACTGGCTGGAACCCTACAAGGACAATAATACATGAGGTGGTTCGTACTGAGACATAGATATGATGATGTTTTTACCAAGCTTGGAATGGTTGTTTTCTGTGAGATCCCCGAGGTCTATGAGAGCCAGAAAGTCATCGTCCCAGCAAAGCCTGCCATCGCTGTCGGCCTGGAAGCCCCACTTACAAACAAGAGAACACAGCGACCTTCAGGAAGGAGTAAGTCAAGAGGTGCTTAAATCAATTCACAACAAAGTATTTGATTGAAAACTCAATGTACTAATAGTTTTTTTGTAAAAACACAAAGCATTACTAGATGTTTTGTTTAAAACTTAATATACAACTAGATATTTTAATTAAAATTTAATGCACAACTAAATTTTGTATTGAAAACTCAACACATAATTAGATTTTTTTTTAAATTTGATGCTGAACTAGTTATTTTATTGAAAACTCAAGGCACAAATATAAATTTTGTTGAAAACTCAATGCACAAATATAAATTTTGTTGAAAACTCAAGGCACAAATATAAATTTTGTTGAAAACTCAATGCACAACTAGATATTTTTTTGGAAACAATGTGCAACCAGACATTTTGTTGAAATTCAATGAACAATTAGATACTTTTCTGAAAACTCAATGCACAACTAGATATTTTGTTGAAAATTCAATGAGCAGCTAGATAGTTTAATAAAAACTTGATGCACAACTAGATATTTTTAATGAAACTACTGAAAATTCAATGCATAACCAGATATTTTACAGAGAACTCAGTGCACAACTAAATGTATTATTGAGAATTCAATCACAACTAGATACGCCCCCCCCCTCTCTCTCTCTTCCCATTCTCTCTCTTCCCCTCTTTCTCTCTCTTCCCTCTTTCTCTCCCTTTTCTCTCTCTCTCTCAGACTGAGAATCCATCAACCCGGCGGCTTTGAGATACCAGATAAGAGATTTTGTGTATTTGTGTAGTATTGTTTGATTTGTATGTGCTGATGAAGGCTCCATAGCTGCAACATTCACGGTTTGTTTGTATTTGTTATACTGTGAAGCTTGTTAATTTACTTTTCGTTCGGTTTTATATCTTTTCTCATTCTCTCAACACTGGCTACATACCGACTGAGACTGCCAGTTGCTCGCCATGTCAGAAAATCTGGCAGGTCAAATAGATGTGCAGCCCGCTGCCAGGTACTTGGAATGTTCTGAAGGACCAAAAAAAGATGGACTGAGCTGAACAACTGATGACAACAGCCATACGCTAGCAAATATCAGGAATGCATGCGCTAAACAGTATCAGATTTATCGATTATATAATACCTCAATAGCTATAAGTTCCAGAATCAAGTGCATTATTTTCCACAAGCCTGAAATTAAGTACAAATATTTTCAGAAGTCCTGTAATAAAGTGTGTTATTTTACCAAGTCCTGGAATAAAGTGTGTTATTTTACCAAGTCCTGTAATAAAGTGTGTTATTTTACCAAGTCCTGTAATAAAGTGTGTTATTTTACCAAGTCCTGTAATAAAGTGTGTTATTTTACCAAGTCCTGGAATAAAGTGTGTTATTTTACCAAGTCCTGTAATAAAGTGTGTTATTTTACCAAGTCCTGTAATAAAGTGTGTTATTTTACCAAGTCCTGGAATAAAGTGTGTTATTTTACCAAGTCTTAGAATGAGTTCATTATTTCCCCAACCCTGGAACAGATTGTATTATCCTTTCCAAGTCATGGAATTTAGTGCATTCTGCCTTAAAGTGTGGAACTGGGTTCTTTATATTCATGCTCATTTTTCATTTAGTCCACATGATTGTTCACTTGTTCTGTTTTAAAGCTGTATGCCTCTGAACATCTGCGTATTTGTCCGGAGTAATAAGATGTTAATACTTACTGAACTACTATGAGTGTTGTTGTTGTTGAATATTAGTCTAAGAACTAATATCTCAGTACTAGGGACATTCTCACAAGCACTCTGTCCTCAACTTCAGCAGCCAGTGAGAAGTTCCACATCCAATAATGCCAGTGGCAGTTTGTTTACATGTCTGTTTTGCTTTTTCTCTGAGTGTAGAGTGTCAATCAGACTCCTTGGTCACTCCTAGTTGTACCGTTCTCTCCTCTGAGTGTAGAGTGTCAATCAGACCCCTTGGTCACTCCTAGCTGTACCGTTCTCTCCTCTGTGTGTAGAGTGTCAATCAGACCCCTTGGTCACTCCTAGTTGTACCATTCTCTCCTCCAAGTGTAGAGTGTCAATCAGACTCCTTGGTCACTCCTAGTTGTACCGTTCTCTCCTCTGAGTGTAGAGTGTCAATCAGACCCCTTGGTCACTCCTAGTTGTACCGTTCTCTCTTCTGAGTGTAGAGTGTCAATCAGACCCCTTGGTCACTCCTAGTTGTACCATTCTCTCCTCCGAGTGTAGAGTGTCAATCAGACTCCTTGGTCACTCCTAGTTGTACCGTTCTCTCCTCTGAGTGTAGAGTGTCAATCAGACCCCTTGGTCACTCCTAGCTGTACCGTTCTCTCCTCTGAGTGTAGAGTGTCAATCAGACCCCTTGGTCACTCCTAGTTGTACCATTCTCTCCTCTGAGTGTAGAGTGTCAATCAGACCCCTTAGTCACTCCCAGCTGTACCGCTCTCTCCAGAATGATCTATTTGTGCATCCACTGCTCTCTTGCTCCCAAAGGGCTGCTTATCATGCATAAATTCATCACCCATTGGTGCCCACCCAGCCAATCTGTCTGTCTATTCATTTCCCGACAATTCTGCATCCCCCAGAGAAAATATCTTAAGAACAACTACCTGAGACCTCTAAAGTGATGCTTATCACTCTTTATGAGTTGGGTATAATTATGACATGATTATGTAGCAGGTTTTCAAGCCAGCGGTAAGCTGCTGTGACTGCCTTCACCTCCATTCTTAACTAGATCTTGCAGTATCATACACTAGATTTTGTTGCACAAAACAACATCCATTTACTTTTGCTAAGAAACCCCAAGCATTGCTTCTGCCACTCAAAACAGTCATCTGCAAGACTAAACAGATCAGCTGGGCAGCAATGATCATAAACCAACTGTTCAATTAAACTGAACAACTATAAATTACACCTACTTGTTTGAGCCATTTCAGTTTTGGAGGCTGCATTTCAAGAGACATTATCCCCCCGACTGACTTGAGAACACTATGCCTGGTTGCAGTAATCACATCTGCTTCTTTCTGAGCTCTATGGTCCATCCACATAATGATGTTTTGGCTTTCTTCACCTGTAGAACATCATGTACCTGGTCAGCAGAAATTAATATCTAATGGTGAAAGCTTGTTTAAAAAACATGGATTAAAATGTTAACTACTATGAAAATACTCTGTGACTGTACAGAATAGAAATAATAAAATAGTCTGAAGGAATCACCAATGTGAAGCTTTTTCCAGTGAATTGGGAGGTGATATGCTGACACTGGATAGGACACTCACTGTGAAAAGTGTGAATATTATGGCTAGAAAGTCCTTCCTCTAGAACCCACAGGGCAAACTTGTTACTTGTTGTCCGTATTGACATCCTAGCACATCCGTACAATCAGTTTGTGTTCCATCCTCTGATACAGCAGCCATCTCAATGTCTGAATGCTCAAAGTCGCCAGTCGGAGTTGACTGGCATATCTTCTTTCTTGGACCTGAAACCAGTTTTGGCGTACCTGTCCTCATTTGATACAGGTGGCTCATCGTCTCTGCCAAAGAGGCAGAGATCAACACTTCAATGAGGCAACTGCAGGAAGAGAAAAAATGAAGAAGAAGAACAAGAAGAAGAAGAAGTTCTTGGTATGAGCTGGAAGAGAGCCTACATTCTACTGGGAGATAAAATCAGAAGAAGAAAAAGAAGACAGACAGAGACAGACATACTCACACACGCATGCGCACAAACACATTTGCATGTGAGTGCGCACACAGCACAACCCCCCCCCCCCCCCCCCCCTCCCCCCCCCCCCCCCCCCCCCTCCCCCCATGTCATTCTGAAAAAAAAAAATAAGAAAACACTACAGACCATCCAAAGACACAGTGACTGGCTGAAACCTGTCCCCAAGAACAACCAAGGAACAAGTTGCATCAAATCCGATTCCCACAATCCTCTCAGGTTTGACCTTTGCCTCAGATATGACAGCCTGTAACAAATGCAAGGTAAATCATCAACATAAAATGGATAATAAGAACTATAATATGTAGCATAATTAACACTCTCACCCCATAAAAATCTTCAAAAATGGCCCTTTTTTTCATATTTTGCACAGTAAAAAAAAATGCATCTCTGAGACTGTACCTTAAGATGGCAGTTGTCATGGCCTAGCAGTTAGACACTCGCCTGTGGATCTGGAAGTCTGGGGTTCAGGCCCTGACACAGCTGGACTTTTTTCAAAAATAACACTGGCTCCCAGGTCAACCCAGTCTTAAATGGGTGCCAGGTAAAGTCCTGGGAGGTAAAGGTGGCCTGCATAATGTTGACCATGTCATCCACTGAGTGCCGATTGGTCTATAAAATATATCTAGCCTAATGTTCACAATATAAAAGGTGTGAAAAGGGGTTCTTGACTGTTACTACCTTCAGTAGCAAATAGGCAGGCATGAATTCTCTGTCTCTTTAATGATGTGCCTTAAAGAAACATTTCTTTCGTAACTAAATTTCTAAATCTCAAGTAACTTTTATTCTTTCACTCTTCGAGTCCCAGGGGGTTAAGCATCAGAAACCCAAGGGATAGTAAAGAGATATGTATAATCAGCGCACTGTGCATTTACTGGGCTTCTAGTTTGGAACCAATGAGCATAAAATGAATTCCTTGGGATCGAAAGAGTTAAACAAAATTTAATTTGATGACTTTTGATAAGACAAAGCTCACCCTGACAGTGTGAACATAAAGCTCACCCTGACAGTGTGAACACAGATAAAGCTTACCCTGACAGTGTGAACAAAGACAAAGTTCACCCTGACAGTGTGAACAAAGACACAGCTCACCCTGACAGAGTGAACACAAAGCTCACCCTGACAGTGTGAACAAAGACACAGCTCACCCTGACAGTGTGAATAAAGACACAACTCACCCTGACAGTGTGAACAAAGACACAGCTCACCCTGACAGTGTGAACACAAAGCTTACCCTGACAGTGTGAACAAAGACACAGCTCACCCTGACAGTGTGAACACAAAGCTCACCCTGACAGTGTGAACAAAGACACAGCTCACCCTGACAGTGAACAAAGACAAAGCTCACCCTGACAGTGTGAACAAAGACACAGCTCACCCTGACAGTGAACAAAGACAAAGCTCACCCTGACAGTGTGAACACAGATAAAGCTTACCCTGACAGTGTGAACAAAGACAAAGTTCACCCTGACAGTGTGAACACAAAGCTCACCCTGACAGTGTGAACAAAGACACAGCTCACCCTGACAGTGTGAACAAAGACACAGCTCACACTGACAGTGTGAACACAAAGCTCACCCTGACAGTGTGAACACAAAGCTCACCCTGACAGTGTGAACAAAGACACAGCTCACCCTGACAGTGTGAACAAAGACAAAGTTCACCCTGACAGTGTGAACACAAAGCTCACCCTGACAGTGTGAACAAAGACACAGCTCACCCTGACAGTGTGAACAAAGACACAGCTCACCCTGACAGTGTGAACAAAGACAAAGTTCACCCTGACAGTGTGAACACAAAGCTCACCCTGACAGTGTGAACAAAGACACAGCTCACCCTGACAGTGTGAACAAAGACAAAGTTCACCCTGACAGTGTGAACACAAAGCTCACCCTGACAGTGTGAACAAAGACACAGCTCACCCTGACAGTGTGAACAAAGACACAGCTCACCCTGACAGTGTGAACAAAGACAAAGCTCACCCTGACAGTGTGAACAAAGACAAAGCTCACCCTGACAGTGTGAACACAGATAAAGCTTACCCTGACAGTGTGAACAAAGACAAAGTTCACCCTGACAGTGTGAACAAAGACACAGCTCACCCTGACAGTGTGAACACAAAGCTCACCCTGACAGTGTGAACAAAGACACAGCTCACCCTGACAGTGTGAACAAAGACAAAGCTCACCCTGACAGTGTGAACAAACACAAAGCTCACCCTGACAGTGTGAACAAAGACAAAGCTTACCCTGACAGTGTGAACAAAGACACAGCTCACCCTGACAGTGTGAACAAAGACAAAGCTCACCCTGACAGTGTGAACACAAAGCTCACCCTGACAGTGTGAATAAAGACAAAGCTCACCCTGACAGTGTGAACAAAGACAAAGCTCACCCTGACAGTGTGAACAAAGACAAAGCTCACTCTGACAGTGTGAACAAAGACAAAGCTCACCCTGACAGTGTGAACAAAGTGTGAAGACAGACAAAGCTCACCCTGACAGTGTGAACAAAGTGTGAAGACAGACAAAGCTCACCCTGACAGTGTGAACAAAGACAAAGCTCACCCTGACAGTGTGAACACAGACAAAGCTCACCCTGACAGTGTGAACAAAGACAAAGCTCACCCTGACAGTGTGAACACAGACAAAGCTCACCCTGACAGTGTGAACAAAGACAAAGCTCACCCTGACAGTGTGAACACAGACAAAGCTCACCCTGACAGTGTGAACAAAGACAAAGCTCACCCTGACAGTGTGAAGACAGACAAAGCTCACCCTGACAGTGTGAACACAGACAAAGCTCACCCTGACAGTGTGAACACAGACAAAGCTCACCCTGACAGTGTGAACACAGACAAAGCTCACCCTGACAGTGTGAACAAAGACAAAGCTCACCCTGACAGTGTGAACAAAGACAAAGCTCACCCTGACAGTGTGAACAAAGTGTGAAGACAGACAAAGCTCACCCTGACAGTGTGAACAAAGTGTGAAGACAGACAAAGCTCACCCTGACAGTGTGAACAAAGACAAAGCTCACCCTGACAATGTGAACAAAGACAAAGCTCACCCTGACAGTGTGAACAAAGACAAAGCTCACCCTGACAGTGTGAACAAAGACACGGCTCACCCTGACAGTGTGAACAAAGACAAAGCTCACCCTGACAATGTGAACAAAGACAAAGCTCACCCTGACAGTGTGAACAAAGACAAAGCTCACCCTGACAGTGTGAACAAAGACAAAGCTCACCCTGACAGTGTGAACAAAGACAAAGCTCACCCTGACAGTGTGAACAAAGACAAAGCTCACCCTGACAGTGTGAACAAAGACACAGCTCACCCTGACAGTGTGAACACAAAGCTTACCCTGACAGTGTGAACAAAGACAAAGCTCACCCTGACAGTGTGAACACAAAGCTTACCCTGACAGTGTGAACAAAGACACAGCTCACCCTGACAGTGTGAACACAAAGCTTACCCTGACAGTGTGAACAAAGACAAAGCTCACCCTGACAGTGTGAACACAGACACAGCTCACCCTGACAGTGTGAACAAAGACACAGCTCACCCTGACAGTGTGAACAAAGACAAAGCTCACCCTGACAGTGTACACAACAGCACTCCAGATTTCCTCTGATGACTGCTGATAATGATCAGGCCTTGGGTTCCAGACTGTGATCCCTTTCACAGCCACAGAGAGGATCTTGCCACTGACATCAACTACACAAGCTCTGACACTGGCAGTGCCGACATCCACTCCGATGTAGTAGTCCCCCATTCTGTTAATATCATAGAAAGGTCCTTTTTTCACACATGTGTGCATATGGTGCTAACTGCATATTTTTATAGACAGTTTTGCTCATTTGGCTTCCTGGTTCCTGTGGTGGGGAAAAAAAAGGGGGGGGGGGGGGTGTAGAACAGAACCTCCCTATCAACCTGCAGTAAAAGTTTACTAATAAAAAGTGTTTCCTTAAAAATCAGACTTTCTCTGTCAATCTGTCTGCATTCAAATAAGCCAGTACTGTAAAACAGATTTTCACAGAAAGCTAAGTTCTAGAACAAGACTAAGATCTTTGCACCAGAGCTTGAAGCCAGTAAACGTGATGAAAAAGAAGTACAGAACGTTTTTGTTTGTGTTCACCAGCTGTAAAGTCCTGCTTATTCACCATTTTTGAACTTTGTTCCAGGTCCTGAGTTTCATGGTTGCATCCACTTTAGAGAATTGCAGTGAGACAGGCTTGCCTGTAGTGTGTGGTTCCTCGCCTGTTTGGCAGCTGCACTCCGACTTTGAAAGAGACCTTGTACAGATCAACAGGCACTCTGTTGTTACTGCAATTAGTCTCAAGGTGGCCTACTTTACTTGCATAGGGCCACATTAGCGCAGTCGATAGGAGACCTGCTTTCAAATCCAGCTGCGACTCGCTGCAGCCCAGGGAGCGTGTTCGAAACTGGGCAGTTCCTGGGTTCACCCAACCTCTAGATAATGAGTACAAGAGTAAACACACTGGGGTAAATGAAGGAACGTCACTGCAGCTACAGAGTTGCGTGCAGACAGCGACACAGGTAGACAGTTTCTTATCAGCTGTCCGTACGGGGGGCAGAGCGCTTGTGGTCTATAACCGTGTGCAATGACGCTGGTTTACATCTCCCGACGTTACCTTTTTTTGCACAATTTAGCTTTTACCATTTTTTTTAAATATTCTTACTTACAACTTCTGGTACTCTTGGTCAGTTTGGGAACAGAGTTCAACTTTTAAAACCTTTAACACTGCAGCTGAGTTGAGTTAAGAATTGACATCACAGCACTTGGGGCATTCCCAGGCATGCTCCGTCCTCATCTTCAGCAGCCAGCGCAGAGTTCCAATACTGATGGTACTGGTCACAATCTGGTTAATTTTTAATACTGGAGATGAAAGCTTTGTTGATTATGGTGTCTGTTTAAAAGAATCCATAACAATGAAGATTAAACTTCTGTTGGTTAGATAGTCTGTTTAAAATAATTCAGATTAAATTCTCCTAAGAGATGACATTTGTAAAACATCATGGTGGTAGGAGCGGAAGGTCAAGAGGTTAGTTCACAACTCTGGCAATCTTAAGATTACTCTCTGTATTGACCATCTGGTGGCGTAGGACAGGGTGTCATGAGCCTGAGGACTTAAGGCCACATGGAGAGTGGGGTTTTTGTTTTGCCCAGCGAGAAAAATCTCCATCAGTTACCAAGAATTGAACCTTAGTCATCCACATGAGAGCCCAGTGTTCTGACCATCTGGCCAGTAATAATCACTCCAGTATAGGGTTCAAAACTAAAGTACAAAAAACATACACAGAGTAACCTGTGCAATGCCCAGTTGTAAACACGAAAATCTGGACACAATTGTAAAATGATGACTGCCTGCCTTCTGTGCCTATAGAGAACAACTCAGTAGTTCCCAATGTTTGTGGATCTCTCTTAGTTTTTGAAGTTCTGCTGTGGAATCCTCTTGATTTTGAGGGTCTGCTATGGACCCCATAACTTGTAATAATCTTACCAAAGTATTTACTATTGTGTTTAATTATTCGAATCACAAGATCCCTGTGTGGGTTCGGTGTTTATTTATTTTAACTGCTATTGAATCAACCATGTGCCGTCTCTACAAACAAGGTTGGCTGCAATAAATCTGCAACCCCCTCTGTCTCATGTCTTAATTCTATAATCTCTCAGACTGCTGTTTCCCCATCTCTTGATATCCTCCCACTTGTATCATTGTCTACCTCTTTCTCTCTCGCCTCTGACATTTGACTCCAGAAACGGTTTAAAAGAATGTTATGTCTTTTAATGTGGCTAAAATATCTAAACTGTCTAGATTTTAATGGGCAATTATGGACCCTTTTAATTTCTATAGGGATCCATGACCGGGAAACTCTGGCAGGTGTAATAAATTGCTGAGATTAGAAATAGAATTACCTTCCAGCAAAACAGCAAATGATTAATAGCCTTTTCATCCCTACTTTATTCTATCAGTGCCAAACATGGACAATAAATAGGGTATAAGAACAGAAAATAATTAGATATGAAATGTGCTGTCTCCACAAGGTCACTAACAACACGGTCATGTAGTGAGAATGCAGCCAGACCAAACTGCATCTGATACTTCTGATAGCAGAGCATCTGTGATGTTATGTTTTCACAATCAACATCACTGCACACTGGGCATTCTTATGTGAGCTGTCCTCCAATGCAGCAACCACTCCAAGGTATTTCTACTAATTGTTTACAGGAGAGGTTGGTTATAATGTCTTGTATCTCGACCTCGAAGGTGGCATAGATGTGCTTCACCATGCTTTACTCGTATGTCACGCAAAAGTATTAGTGTCAGATTCGTCATTTTCCACTAGCCCAAATATATGTGAGGAAGGCGAGGGGAAGACCAAGAAATATATGGATAAAAGGTGCAGCTGAAACCTGCAAAAGGATGAACAAATCTACCACCCAATAAGCGCAAGACAGAAAACCATGACACTGGGCTACAAACAAAATGTTAACATTTTAATAACATTAACAGTGAGACGACCCAAAACAAAACAAAACAAAACAGAACTTTTGAAGAAATCGTTTGCGATTTATGTATTTCGACGTCAGCATTTGAGTCATTCTATAAATTATAATGATAAAAGTTTCAATAAAAGTGTGTATAGGGCCCAATTATTGTAAAATTACTCACTAGAAAGAGAACATGTTTCGTTAACTCAACTAAGCGATCAAAGTTCAGAGATGGGCGGTTCGTCTTCTGCTGCTTTGGAACAGCTGAAAGGGCAGCGCTGAGGACCAATGTAAGCTCCAACAGTAAAAAATACAAGGGAACATTGTGAAGACCATCTATGAACGCGTTGAGTTGAGTAAAGAATTGACATCACAGCATTCGGGGAATTCCCGTGCTTGCTCCGTCCTCATCTTCAGCAGCTAGCGCAGAGTTCCAGGACTGATGGTACCGGTCACAATATGGTTATATGACCGTTTTGCCTTTTCTCTTAGTGTATTGAGCCAGCCAGACCCTCTGGTTACACCCAGATGCCTCATTCTCTCCAGGCAATAATAATATTGATTAGGCTCTCCTTGCAATAACGGTCGCTAGTTGGACGGCGACGGCCGCTTAGTCGGAGTTCAGTCCCCTGGCTGCAGTGCAATTACGGAGTGGAAAAGAGGGAACGACACAAATGACATAGTTAGGGGTAGGGTTAGGGTTTGGGTTAGGGTTAGGCTAATGTGAGTCGCAGCGCGTGGCCTAGACGCCATGTTGAACTCACTGTGTTTTGTGATTCGTCCCTAGTCCACTCCGTAATTGCACTGCCGTCCAAGTAGCAACCGTTATTGCAAGGAGAACCAAGTTGAGTCAAGAATTGACATCACAGCACTTGGGGCATTTCCCAATCATGCTCCATCCTCATCTTCAGAAGCCAGCGCAGAGTTCCAATACTGATGGTACCAGTCACAATCTGGTTAAATGTCTGTCTTGCCTTTCCTCTGGGTGTAATCAGCCAGCCAGACCCTCTGGTTACACCCAGGTGCCTCATTCTCTCCAGGCCATAATAATCTTCTTTCTCTACTGATTCCGTTGCTTGTTCCCAAAGGGCCTTGACCACATTTGCCTTGCTATGTATCAATTTACCACCGAGTGGTGCGGATCCAGCCAATTTGTCTGACTGTTCATTACCCACCACGCCGGTATGACCTGGAGAAAAGATCCAAAGTATGCTCACCACCAGTGACCTTTCCAGTGAAGCTTGCCACTCTGCTCAAAGCATCCCTGTCTTCATCTTTCTCAGCATGCTTTCAGAGTCTGTTACAATTATGAGATGTGTATGAATCTTGTTCTCTAGCCACCCGAGAGCTGCAGTTACAGCCTGTTCCTCCATTCTCATGTTAGATGTTGTGGTGTCATATGCTAGGCTGTCTTGTACTAAAGATTTTCCATTGGCTTTCGCTACGAACCCCCAGGCACACAGAGTTCTCAGTCTATCGTACGATAGGATGAACAGTATCCATTGCCATTCACAGCCCATATTACCTTTGACCTCCTCTTTTCAATGTTTGAGTTTCTCTTAGATATCTTCATTTCCTCAATCCAGTTGTTGCCCATTTCAGTGTCTTTTTGGTGAAGATAAAGAAACCAAGAGGAAGATGAGAAGGAAGAAAGGAAGAGGAGGGGGAGAAGAAGAAAAGAAGAAGAAGAAAAAGAAGAAGAAGGAGGAGGAGAAGAAGAAGAAAAAGAAGAACAAAAATGAAGAAGTAGAACTCTTAGAAAACTTAAAATACAAGAAACAAGTGAGGCAGAATACCGACAATTAACTAAAAAAAAAAAATTAGGTACAGGTATTAACAGTGATCCTTGTATGGCTGAGAATGAGACTGCGAATAAGATGTTTCTCAAAGAAGAGATGTCTAGTTTGATACCTGGAGTAAGCTTATGTGATAGTGTTTATGATAGTGACACAGATGTATATTTCAACTTAATGGACAAATCTATTTAGATGTAGAGAGACTATTTAATGGCCGCATTGTGATTATCCATAAGATGTTCATGAGCCTAAGTTAACTTCGGACCTTCATCATCATTATCATCGTCCATTAACACCGTGTGTCATTAGTTCACCAGCTGCTGTTGACTCAGCAGCTCCTTCTACCTTTTGACAGTCAGATGAGATAGACTTCATAGTCTTATGCCTAAAGCCTGCCCAGTCAGTAAATTTCTGTATCTCGATCTTGAAGGAAGTTAAATGTCGAATAGCTCAAGCAAAGGCAGCATTTTACAAAATGAATATTTTATGCAATCTTCCTTTGTCAATTGAAACGAGAAAGAGAATTCTTTAAAATTATATAAATGGATGTGAATTATGGACAGTTAGTAAATTAGTGAAAATGTTTTGGGAAAATGCAGAGATGTGGTTTTATAGATGAATGATGAGAATACCGTGGACAGATAAAAAGAGTAATGAAGTCATCGTGAAAGAAACTGACTTGTGAAGAGAGCCGATTGCCCATTTCAGAAAGAGACAATCTACACTCTTTAGTCATGTGATGAGAAGGAGAAAACTACATCATGACAGCAGAAAAGTTGGAGGGGAGGAGAGGCAGAGGGAGACCAAGAGGACAAGATGCTGGACAGTCTGACCTCATGGCCTGGAAGATCATCTGTGTCAGAGTTGATTGAAAGCACACAAGACAGACGGTTGTGGATAGACACGACTACCAACGCCATACGGCATGGACTTTAAGAAAAAGATCTGACTTGGCCATGCTCCGTCTAGAGTATGACCACACAGAAGTGTAGATAAATCTTGTCACATGTGAGCCTTAGTTGTGGCCCATTAGCCAATTACAGTTTTCTGTGACTTCTTTAAAAGTAGCTCATTATCAAATTTCAAACAGAACAAAAACAACGCAAGACTGTTTTCTTTAACAAAAGATTATTTTCAGAAGTAAAACAGTTACAAATCCTCAAGACAACTTCCTCAACATCATCAGAATTAAACAAACACCATACCTGTACAAATGAAGCAGATTTGTCATGGTAATACAAATATACAAATTCAAGTTAGAGATTAGTTTAACTGCTAAGTTTTCAAATCAGAATATGTGTGTGGGGTTTGAGTGGCAGAAGTTTATAAAAAAAAAAAGGGTGTATGGGGCGAATAGTTTAATTTAAAAATCCCATCATATTTATGTTTTTAAATGATAGAAATCTTTTTTATTTTCTAATCCATGTATGTTCTTTAACTTGTTGATGCACTTGGTAGCTTTGAAAGTATCAGATGCTGCTAATTCTGGCACTGACTAGAGCCAGCTAATTGAACAAATGATTTAAACATTAGTGAAAATAGATGTTGTTTATCCAGGAACAGTCACAACTTTTCCAGAACTTGTTTCTTGCCAATAATGCTGACTTTTCTGCATATTTTGTTTCATACTACCTACATCATAAATATGTTCTATGCTTTCAGATTGTTTTTTAATCTTCTAAAACAAGAGGCCTTTATAAAAAAAATTAAATATAATCTGGAATAAAACTGTTTTATTTATATAAGAAATAATTATGGCCAATTATTTTCCTGTTTTTTGCTGTAATGGTGATCCTTATTGTCACATAATTTTTTTCAGATAAAAATTTCTACCCGAACAAGAAAATATCAAAGAAGAAACCTAAAAGACAATGACTACAGTGGCAAATATAAAGAGTGCATTCTTTTTAAGGATGTATTTTATATATGCTGTAGGTTCAAATAACTAGCCAGGTTTCTTAAGTATGTTCAGGCCAAATATAAATTATATAATAGCAAAAAAATGCATTTCTGATGCACACAAACACCAGTACATGACCTATGGTGCATTCACTGGGGCAGAAAGAAATTAATACTCATTAACAACAGTACATTTGGGTAACTGTACATTCCTGTATGATAATAATAATAAAAATAGTAATAATAATAATAATAATAATACAGGTTCATGGTGTAACTTTATCATTTTACTATTTAAATAATGTTTCTTTCTTTCTTTTTGATTTCTTCTTTTACCACTTTTTGCGTTAAGGGAGATATAAAGTTCTACAACTTCCTCTTCTGGCCACCTTGACCATCAACACTGGATACTGTTGTAGAGTTTCTCTGTTGTTTCTCCCCACCTTCTTCTTGCCCTGTCCCGACTCTGTCCCCCAACTCTTTTGGTATCTGATTTGAATGGTATGGCATCACAAGATATTTTCTCTAAGTGGGCAGAAAATTTCACTTGCTGTCTTACATGTAACTTAGTATTTGTTCTGTGCCACATATTTTCTAATGACCTCATTCCTAATTCTATTTCTCGTTGTCACTCCAGAAACCAATGTTGTACCTGAATTATCGTTATTTGTGTAAGAGAAGAGTATCCAAACTTGTTGGCCATGCCTTATCAAACAATTGTAAACAAGTTAGAAAGTGCCCCTTGCTTATCATGGCAGTTGCCGACACTGAGTCTCTAGCAAGATTATGTTTTCTCCAGCATGCTCTAGGGCATAGGTTCTCCAACGTTTTCCTGCCGCAGCACCCAGTTTGAGAACCTCTGCTCTAGAGTGACCTAGCTTCTTCAAATAACTACTAGACAATATTTAGAACTTTAAGCAAATGTTTTTCCTTAGTAAACTTCAATAATGCAGACACAAATTAAACACTGAACAATTTATGGCTGGCATATAGTGAAGCCGCCCCCCCCCCCCCCCCCTTCTCCCCCTCCCTCCCAAGAAGGATTACTTCTATTGAAATAAACAGATCACATCATCTCACTTGATTCATTTTGTACCTAACTGCTGGAAGATCAAGAGGGTCATGTGGTATCAAGTTAGTCATGTGGTTTACCATGCCAAATGTTAATTTAACATGTAAATT
Organism: Candidula unifasciata; assembly: GCA_905116865.2. Taxonomy (NCBI): domain Eukaryota; kingdom Metazoa; phylum Mollusca; class Gastropoda; order Stylommatophora; family Geomitridae; genus Candidula; species Candidula unifasciata. The sequence goes on from CAJHNH020001024.1 coordinate 357,520, forward strand.
GAGGAAGAGGAGGAGGTGAAGAAAGTGTAATGAAGTGAGTTTATGAAGATAGTTTATGCATTCTTCTACTAATTACTTGGGTTAAGTTCATGTAAGGTGAAGTTGTTATTTTAAAACTGTATTAGAATGCACATAAAGTAATGACTACATCTAGTCACTAGTTTTTTACATGATGTATTTCAATTACTGTATCACAGATTCAATAAATTAAATCAGAAAAAAAATTCCTGTTTAATTAAACTCGGTCAAGAATAACTCATGTTTCATTAAATTCAATCATAAGTAACTCCTGAAATCTTAAACTCAAACACAGGTAACTCCTGATTTATTAAATTCAATCACAATTAACTTCTGATTCATTAAACTTAATCACGACTAACTCCTGATTCATTAAACTCAATCACAACTAACTTCTGATTCATTAAACCTAATCACAACTAACTCCTGATTCATTAAACTCAATCACAACTAACTTCTGATTCATTAAACCTAATCACAACTAACTCCTGATTCATTAAACTCAATCACAACTAACTCCTGATTCATTGAACTCAATCACAACTAACTTCTGATTCATTAAACTTAAGCACAACTAACTCCAGATTCATTAAACTTAATCACAACTAACTTCTGATTCCTTAAACTCAATCACAAATAACTCCCAGCTCGTTCTCAGTGAATTAAATAAAGTATAAGTAAATTCTTGCTCTTCTTGCATTCTGGGTTTGAACATGAACATTTGATGGCGCTCTGTCACAACCGGAAGTGATGAGATTGAGTCTTTTTTGTGTAGCAAAGGGTCAAAACTTGGAAGTCTTTTGGCTAGCAAACGTGACGTGGCTCAAATATCATATGTCTGAATCCCATTCAGGAGAAGGTTATTTACAGAAAAATATGCCCCGGCCTTCCTTGTCGACTCAAGATAATATCAGCCCCAGGGAGACTTCTGGAAAACAAAGGTGGCTGGGTTATATCAACTTTCAAGAGCTGAGTTGAGTCCAAAGGACTCAAAATGGGTTAAATGTCATGTCAAAGTTGGGTCGATTTTTGAGTCGAAATGGAATTTTTGTATTTTTAAATCCATTCCTCAAGATTTTGAGCATGTAACAACTGGACCACCAGTCAGCACATTATCTAGTCACTGAACTTCCACAGCTCTTTAACTAGTCCCCTGCAATCACTTTTCTTTAAGGTACAATGGGGGTTCAGCTATGCTAATTCCACAATGGCATACTTATGTGGAAGGAAGGGGAAAGCATACATTAATTTTAAAACAACGAACCTACAAGCAGTCACAGATTTAGAATTTTAGAGGGTGAGGTGTTCATGGTGATGAAACAACTGTCTGGACAAATACTAGTATTAAGAGTTATAATACATGAAAAATTGGTGTTACACTATACACATCATGAGAAGAAGCAAGCAAAGAATAATCAAACAGGCACTGATATGGGAAACAGATGGACTGAAGAAATAAGAATGTCTTAGAAAAACTGTGAATGAATGTTACTGAGAGCAGTAAAACGTGATGGACTGATTCCATCCATGATATAGCAAGGACTGCACAGAACAGAGCAGAATGGATGAGCAGACGGCAAGCTTAGTGTAAAGTAGGACAAGATAATGAAGATAATATGTTCAAGAAATGATATGTCAGTCTTTGAACCGAACAACTGGACAAACATACAAACATTTCTCTTGGGGCTTCCAGGGCCCTATTGTGGGGAAGACAAGAACAGACACAGTCCCCTACAACAAGCATGTCATATGAGTCAGCTAACTGGAGGCTTTCTTCGAAGTCAGGTCGTTGTAGGGGCGACGCCTGCTGGTGGATGTAATGTCCTAAGTCCCTTTCCCAGCTAATAGTGAGGGTACTGCTGGGGTGACCATTTGTTAACCCCTCACATAATGCTTCAAGTCACAGTGGACACTAGGCACGAACACTTTTTTTTTTTTTTTTTTTTTTAAGCCGTGGCAGTTCTGCCAGGCGGTGGCCGTTGCATTTTTGCTCCATTTGTAGACTGGATGGATATAGTTTCGTCACCCAGCTTCTGAGTTGAGTGCATGGTGTGACACTGTGAGCTACGAGTGTTTTTCGTTGGCACAGGAGCGGAGCAACAATGGGGTGACCCGTTTGCTATGATGCTGAAACTAGGATTACCAGATTACCAGATTTCTTCGAAGTCAGAGTTCATCTGCCTGAGAGGCAAAGATCCAAGAGTCTGCATACAAATAAGTCAGATTTGTAAAACAGATGTGCAGGCAACACTCAGGTTCTGGATCAAGACTGAAGTCCAGAGGTGGACACACACTAAGAGCCTTCTGTCTGAGTGTACACCTGGTGAACACGAAGAAGAAGAAGACACACACACTTCTTAAAGTGAAGCGATCCATTACCAATGTACACTAAATAAAGAACACTCTTACACAAGCAGACTTGGCATCGCTCTTTTTCAACAAACTCAAATATTCACAACAGTGTGCAGTATATTATGCTACAAGATAAATATAATGTTCATGTAAGAAAAACAGGGGCACCTCTCATGCCTCAAGGTGCGGGAAGCTTGAGACTGTTTTACAGCAGCACTGAAAATGGAGACGAACATCCTTCACGTACATCATTTAATTTCTTCAGTACCAGAAAATTTCATAGGAGATGCGATATTGAAGAAATAACCATGATGAAAAAGCACGAATGCATTACTTTCCAAGTGGCAATATGCACAGTGGTAATTACATTGGAAAAGCCAGATTTCTTAAGTTTGTTCTGACTTTTGTTAAACTAAAGAGATCATATTATGCTATGGAGCGAAATCAACGGATGATGTCATTCACACACTGTGCGGTGCTTGGGGCGGCAAGAGTTAAACAGTTATTGGAAGTCCAAAATAGTGCCTAGCAGATTTACAGCATCTTCTAGAAACATCAGAAGTATGCAAAACTTCTAATATATTACTGTTTTTCCTAAAATATTTACCAGAAAAAACTATTACTGGAGGTCACAAAACAGCTACTGTTAGCCAAAATAAATGCTGATCGTTTCCGAACATTTATTTTGAGTTACAGAAGGGTTGCTGCAAATCAGTTACTAGGAGTCTCAGATTATGGGCTATCCTCCGAATAACGGTCCTAAATTATCGAGGCGGAAAATATACCCTAACTGGGCATCAGTCACGTGTCAATTGCACACTTTCGTCGTCTTAAATTGCGCGCTTCCAGCGACTTTGGCCACGGCCGAAAGTATTCCCCATGCCGCTCAGGCGGCGTGGATTGGGGCTAAACTAGATGGCTAGGACTCAAGAGCAACAGCTACTGCATCTCCTGCAGCTTCCTTCATTTTATTTGCTCGTGAGTCCTAGCCATCTAGTTTAGCTGCAATCCACGCTGCGTGAGCGGCATGGGGGATACTCTCGTCGGTGGCGGAAGTTGCCAGAAGTTTGCAATTGACACGTGCCTGAGGCCCTGTTAGGGTATATTTTCCACCTCGATAATTTAGGACCGTTATTTGGAGGATAGCCAGATTTTGGGAGTCTGAAAAACATTGATCTAGGGTTGACAACACTGGTTAACTTCCGTCAGGCTTGTTGAGAAGAAGACAACGGCAGCTATCACAGATAAGGTATAATATCTGGCATCCATCTAAGACATGAGATAAAGTTTAAACGACATAATAAATAGTAATGTGATCATTATATGAAATTTAAAAAAAAAAACTGTACAGCAAAGAACACTTAACAACAACAGAAATGTAAACAGCAATTGTACAGCATCACAATAACGGAACTGCTGTTTGGTAGCCATACAGAAACATAGAACTGTATTTAACAAATATTATGCCTTATTCATCAAAGAAAATCTGTGAAAAGATGCTTAATAAGTTCCGTTTCTTTTCTTTTGTTTGTTTTTAATTTTCGTTAATTTCTTCTTGGTATTGTGTTGGAGTCTGGTTATAAAGACATACCTAAAACTTGTGGAGAAAGGAGGGTCAGTTTCTGATACCAGGTCAGGAGAAATTATTCTACACTAACGGTGGCTGGGATTACAACAGACCAAGCCTTATTCTGAAAGTCCATGTTTTGGACTTGACTCTTTCACTGCCCGTGGTAATTACTGTAACTGTTTCTATCCTAGGAGGTGCTAGCTTAAATAGCTAACGTTTGAATTTTTTTTTCTCTTGTTCTTAGCATTCACCAGCTGTAAACTTTGGTGGACAGTTCTGGTTGTTTTATCACGCACCTCTAGACTCTGATCTTTATCCAAACTTTAATGTTCTGGTTGTTTGATCACGCACCCCTAGACTCTGGTCTTGATCCAAACTCTAATGTTCTGGTTGTTTTATCACGCACCTCTAGACTCTGGTCTTGATCCAAACTTTAATGTTCTGGTTGTTTCATCACGCATCCCTAGACTTTGGTCTTGATCCAAACTTTTAATGTTCTGGTTGTGTGACCATTCCTGGACTTTTGTCTTGTTTCAAATTTTAGTTTTGTGAATATATCTGTTTTACTGATCTGACCTAAAGGTGTGCAGACTGTTGGTTCCTTGCCTCATAGGCAGATGCACTCTGACTTTGAAGGAAACACCTCTAATTAGTTACCTCTTATGATGTGCTTGTTAAGAAGGGACTGGGATCTGGTGGTGGGGGGGGGGGGGGGTTGTTGTTTTCCAGAATGAACCAATATGAAGAATTCTTGAATGTGAAAAGTTTAAAAAACATTGTGAGACACAGAGAACTATGCTATCTCCTCACTGAATGTTTCCTAGTGTCTATTCTGGAGTGTGTCAAAACATTTTATGTAAACTCATGAACTACCATTAAAAAAACTGGCAACAATAATACAGTCAGAAAATTGATTACAAATTTCCTGTTACTGATGAACATTTCATAAATATCATAACTGTTGTTAAAATGTGACAAATAACAGCAGAATATATAATCCCCACTTTTGATTTATAAAGTGTAAAAAAATCTCACAGCAGGATTATTTTTAATCTGACAGTTATCTCCTCCTGTCCCAAGCAACACATAATTTAGATATCTGGCAGCCAGTTTCATTTTTAAAAAAATTAGAAAGGTTTAAAAAATTAATTTCATTATTAACTGAACACTACACAAATGCAGTTGAATATCAACAATAATTCATTATTGGAATTTGATTTCTTATGTCAATAGAACAGCTGTGAGTCATGCAATAAAAATAATCTGTGAAACTGGCAAATTTTGCGAGAACATAATCACATGGGACATAATGGAAATTTGGATCTAACATCTCCTAGATTCACGCTTTAAAAGCTAAGTGATTTTTGTGATACTATTTTTGTTCTCTTATTCTATCAAAATAAACTGTCACTGGTGTCCGAATGTACCACTCTTTAGGGTGGTGGAGACAGGGGGTCATGAGCCTGAGGAGCTGGGGCCACATAGACTGTACAGGTTAGAATGTTTAATTTTCCCCCCAAAACTCCCAGACCTTACCGGGGGTCGAACCTGGGTCTCCTCATGAGAGCCCGATGTTTTAACTGGTCGGCCAGCTGCTCCTCATAAGCCTCTCCTCCTTTCTAAAATACATCTGCTACAATTCTTTTTGTTTTGGTCTACATGGAAATGATTCCTAACTGCCGGATCCATTCTGTCACTTGTGATTATGCTCAGGTAAAACTGACCAGTACTGCATGATGTTTTTGTTGATTATACGCCATATTGAAGTTTGACCCATTTAAATTTCAGCTGTACTGAATATGGCTAGACCTGTCTATAGTTTCAAACTTATCACCAAAAAAATCTGGTCAGGAAGCTATGCAGACAACATTCTGACACCTGTCGAACAAGAAGTGACACACTAAGATAACCCAGGTAGGTTCACCCAGTACAAGTATCATCTGTTGCGCTTTTATCTAAAAGTGGTCTCAGGGTAAATAATGGTGTCCTGAAGGATAACAATGGTGTCCTGAAGGATAAAAGTGGTGTCCCGAAGGACAGTAGCAGTGTTATATAAATATTCTTAGATCATTCTATAATTAAATTTACTGTTGAACCCTTAAATAATACAGTTTTCTTGCCATCTTTTGTTCTATTTCTCCCTGTAAGGGTTCCTGGCCTCCATTGTGGAGGGGAAAAAGAGTAGACCTACTGCTTCTTAACAAGCATGTCATAAGAGTAAACTAATTAGGGACGTATCCTTTGAAGTCGGAGTGCACTGCCTGAGAAGCCAGGAGCCAACTGTCGGCACATAAAAAAACCCAGGTTCTGGAACAAGGCTAAAGTCCAGAAGTGGACAAACAACCAGAACTTTAAGCCGGAGTTTACAGCCGGTGAACGCAAAGAAAAAAGTTCTATTACATTGTTACATTAAAGTACTAATTCTATACTCCAGTTATTATGCTAACATCAACATTTTTCTTCTGACAGGTCAAATGTTTTTTGGTCTTTGAATCATAAAAAGTTTAGCCACCGATGCACAAGCAAGAAAATTAGTGTAGATTTTTTCTGAAGTCATAACATATACATTACTGTAAATCAAGTTAATATACCTAGCCAGGTTTCTTTAGTATGCTCAGACCAAAAGTAAATAATATAATAACACAATATGTGTTGTTTGTTAAATATGGACAATAGCTGACAACACATGGTATATCATTTGAATGATGATAGTTAATCTGTAGTCTTACCTAAAACTCCACCAGTGATGGTACAAAAGCTGAAACAATGGTTATTGTTTATGAGTCTATGAGTAGCTTTAGTGATGACATGAACAAAATCAATGCATGACAAAGATATCTCCATTCTAACAAATGTTCATGGTGCCAAATCATCATGGCTAATTTGATTTCACCAGTGTTATTCACAGAGCGGCTCATGGGCGAGATCTGCCAAACTGTAGCTTCTTATCTGTGTGCCATACCAATAACTCGTTGAACAGGTTTTTTGGCTGTTGTATGCATGCGCATAAGAAGCAGCAGTTCTACAGTGCGAACCCATGAGCTGCCAGTAGTTTTTCAACAAGATAATGCTAAACCCGCAAAATTGTACAACACAACTATATAAACTTGCAAAATATGCGAGTAAAAGTGACTCAAAGCAAAGGTCACTTTGCGCTATTTTGTATGAACAGAGTTCAAGTAAATCTCAGAAGTCATCCATGTATGTTTTTCAGAAATAATATCCGTAATTTACACTCATACTTCTTTTACTAAAGGCTTTAAAGAAAAGAATTACTTCTTGCACAAAAAGAAAGCAAACATGGCTTTTCTGAATGAGGGATAAATATTTTAATAACTAAGCCAGCCATTCCTCAGAGACCCCTTGTACATGAACTTCTTCAGCTTTCCACCATTTTTAATTTGACCCATTCTTAATCAAAATCATTCTGTGCTAGGTTTTTGCAGAATGTCACTCTCACTGTGCATATCCAGAAGTCTCTTTGTCTCTTCCCCTACCTCAAACATTTTAATGCAAAAGATCTCTCTAATGTCCCGTCTAACGCCGGAGGAAAATGCTGAACACAAAGTGGGATGAATTCTATAGGGGTGAAGAAATCATAAACATTTTCTAGACTTTAAAAAATTACTTTATGCGTATGGGTCTGTAAATCAGTGGATCCATTTAATCCAAAAAAATTATGTTCAACCCATCTGGGTTATAATTAGGGTATACATAATTTTTTTTCTATTTCTGTAATGGATATTTATGCTAATCGGTTGTTTTTAGTTATTTAGTTTTGCAAAGCTTTATGCAGAAGTATAGATTGTTATGTTTAACATATTTTAAGTATACTTTTCACGTAATTATGATAATCATAGTGTGTGATCTATCTTTTGAAATATTTAAAGTGATACTATAATGTCTGGGCAACCATTAACATCAACAGTTTTAAGACAACAAAGATGGCGTCAAACTGGACATATCCTGAGAGGAGATGAACAGAGAATCACTAAACAGGCACTGAAATAAGAAAGACAGGGACTGAAGAAACAAGGAAGTCAAGGAGAAACCTTAAGATAATCACTGATGATAGAAGACAAAGGGGCTAGACTGAATTCTTTCCATGATATCCAAGTGACTGCACCGGACAGAACAGACTGGAAAAATAGACTGTCAGCTCTACGTGACATGAAGTGGCACAATAGGATAATGAATGAGCGAATGTCCTGTGTCCACCTTCAAGCTGACTGACTTCTGCCTTGACCTCTGGAACCACTTCTGTTCTTTTTTCCTTTTTTTTTTTTTTGAGCCCCTGTGATATTTCACGTGAATAAAGTATTTCAGGTAATGAGGCCTCCGAAATGTCAGTATTGTCAGTTCTTTTCTTTATATTGATTTTTAGTATTTAAAAAAAATTATGTAACTAAAGTTCAAAAGAATCCTAAGCAGATAACCTTTAGTATATTTACATTTGACTATTAAGGAGTTAAAATAATAACTATGATAAGCATTAGCAGTTTTAGTAACAATCAGGAAATGTGGGTTAACTAAAAACCCTGATAATATAAAGATAGTAACCAAGAAATTTACAATGAACTTCTAGACAGGAAGAGAACAATTTGTGAAGAAAATAGTTAAGGTAGGTTAATGTGTGGGCCAAGTTAACTAATTTAAAGACAAGGAGGGTAAATGGCACAGTTGGTTAGAAAATCATGAAAGGATCCCATTTCATGCTCAGATCTCTGCAATCTCTCTTTATCTTTCTTTCTGTCATTTACAGATTAAATATGGAGTGGCTTGACAGGTATCTTGCTAAGTAGGGAACTCCCACTGTGATGGCTATTAAGTGGTATCCATGTTGTAAGTCGGGAACTCCCACTGTGATGGCTATTAAGTGGTATCCATGTTGTAAGTCTTGACCGTGACAGATAAGTTTTATTTTTGTGAATGTATATGGCTTAAAAGTCTATGGTTAAGCACCAGCAAGGAGATCAAAATTAGAATTTTGAGAGCATGCATCTTCCCTGTGGCTACATATGGATATGAGTCGTGGACTATCTCTCAGTCCTTGAGAAAGAGAATAGGGGCTTTTGAGCTTAAATGTTATAGAAAGATTCTCAGAATCTCTTGGACAAAGAAGATGAGAAATATTGACATCTTAAAAGATCTGAACATCAAGAAAGATTGGCTAATAAACAGCATCCTTTCTCAAAAGCTGAAATATTTTGGTCATATCAAGTGCCACGACGGATTGGAAAAAATTATAGCAGGAGGCATGGTACCAGGATGGAGGGGCAGGGGATATAGGTGACTCCTTGAATGTGAAAATGCATGAGGTGGGAGAACTGGCGAGAGACCGAGTTTCTTTCAGGCAGACTGTGATGAGAGCAACGTTCTGCAAAGGACCTGCTACATGATGATGATGATATGGCTTAAACCTATCAGATCAAGGTTGTGTGCACATTATAATCCTTTGACTCTGGCAGATCAAGGTTGTGTGCACATTATAATCCTTTGACTCTGGCAGATCAAGGTTGTGTGCACATTATAATCCTTTGACTCTGGTAGATCAAGGTTGTGTGCACATTATAATCCTTTTTCTCTGGTAGATCAAGATTGTGTGCACATTATAATCCTTTGACTCTGGCAGATCAAGGTTGTGTGCACATTATAATCCTTTGACTCTGGCAGATCAAGGTTGTGTGCACATTATAACACTTTGACTCTGGCAGATCAAGGTTGTGTGCACATTATAATCCTTTGACTCTGGTAGATCAAGGTTGTGTGCACATAAAAACGCTTTGACTCTGGCAGATTGGGATGCTAGCGGCATAGGCAGAGACAAATAAAAAAGGGTTACTTGATGTTTATTGAACCACAATGTGTACAACTGCCTCCTGAACCTCCACAAACACACCAGACTATTGTTCTATAGATGTGTGTCTATTTTATTACTGAATACTGTATAATAGGATGCTGACCAATCAGCAATGGTGGAACATCAGACACTGTTTGTCACATGATGTTAGCAAATGATATATAAGCAGCACATTACAGTAGAAAATGGATCAATTATATGCAGATTACATTCAGTTATAGAAACCAAATGCATACATTTCTTGATGTGAATGCTTGTTTGCTCTATTTCTAAAAGTAAAAACATACACACACAAAAAAGACAAGAACTTGAGGTCAACAATAGTTTGTGTTTATAATAATAAAAATCTAAATTAATTCTGCATCAACATTATCAAGTATCCTGTCAACTTGTGTGGATGATTTTGGCTCTCAACATGGAATGATCTCAAGGAAAATATCGATTAATGAAGCTATGTGTTCTAAGCCCTTGTGCAAGGTAATATTAAATCATAAGCTGTGTTCTGAGCTTAGATAAAATGTTGTTACTAGTAATGTTCTATATTCAAAGCTCTGATGAAATGTTGTTACAAGTAATGTTCTATATTCAAAGTTCTGATAAAAGGTTGTTACAAGTAATGTTCTATATTCAAAGTTCTGATGAAAGGTTGTTACTAGTAATGTTCTATATTCAAAGTTCTGATGAAAGGTTGTTACTAGTAATGTTCTATATTCAAAGTTCTGATGAAAGGTTGTTACTAGTAATGTTTTATATTCAAAGTTCTGATGAAAGGTTGTTACTAGTAATGTTCTATATTCAAAGTTCTGATGAAAGGTTGTAAAAATTATTTTGCTATACTTTAAATCTTGCTGGAAAGTTGTATCTTGTAATGTGCTATGTATTAAGCTTTGGTAAAATATTATATTAATTTATGTTTTATATTCCAAGCCTTGATCAAAGGTGGTATCAAATTACGTCTTGCATTCCATGCTTCATTTTTTTTTTTTACAAGAGACAGTGATGGACATTCTGTGTGGTTTTTGTTGGCATGTGTTTTTGTTGGCACAAGAACAGAACAGATATGGGGTGACCCAACTGCTGTGAAGTTGGAAGTGCCATGACCTGATTCCATGCCTTGATGATAAGTTGACTAAAGTCTTCTCTTGTTGTCTTGCTTTCAAAATCTTTATAGTTAGAATTGTTTCGGTGTTTGATATTTTTCAGTGTGGCAACTAAACATCACCTGCTATTTAGGATCAATTGTGTTTGTTTCTTGTGTCTGCATCTCAGTCTTTTTCGAAACATTTAAATTACACATTTTGAATATTTAAAGTATTGTCGTATTCTTCTGCAACTCTACATGTATGAGACTAAACAGTTTTTCCAAATGTATCTATATTCACATCTGCATGTTAAAACTAGCTCTGTATAATGTGAGAGGATATTTTCTCTCCCACTGACAAGAATCAATTTTTTTTATAACAGTATCTTTAACTTTTTAAGTACCAGGAGACTTACCTAACATTTCTTAGTAAATATATAGGGGGTGCTGCATGGTCCCGAGGCATGGTGTCTGCCTCGAGTGCTAGAGGTTCCGGGTTTTTTCACGTGGACTTGGACTTGAGTTAGAAGAAAAATGGAGAACATATGGGTTACCTCCCATGTGCCATGGTGTTGATCCATTGTTCAAACCTCAAACCTCAAATCTCAAACCTTTTTATAAATACATGTATGATTTACATTTGTTAACTTCTTCTGACCCAAATTATATTAAGTGGCATCCGAGGCTTAAGTGTTGGGAGTCCGACTCCTAATTCCAACGTACCACAATCAAAGCCCACTGCTAGCTGCATGCATTTGTATCATGATATGGGGCATCACAGGTTGACCCAGCCTAAAATGGGTACCAGGACGTATGTCCTGGGGAAGTAAAGACAGCGGGCGTAACTGACCACATTACCCACCTAGTGCCGATTGGTCTGAAATATGGGTGCTCTCTCCATATACCCGATGTGCCTAAAGACATGAAAAGGGATCTTTACTTCCCTTTACTGATTATATTATGTTACTTAAATTCCTTCTGTCTCACAGTTCTATTGTTTAAATTCATACAGTCTTAAATAATATTGTTCGAAAGCACAACAAACTGTGATAGAAAGTAATTCAGCAGCTGCGTGGGACTCAGAAAAAAACTAAACACTCACGTCTGCAATATTCTGTCCAACTGGGACAGCATATTCAGTTTAGCATTGCCAGTTTCTTTATTGACATTTTAAAAAATTTAACAAAGTCGAACTATCACAAACTAGTCCACAGTAAGTCAGCAACTACAGTCACATCAGGGCACATTTTCCCTTCAATTTGTCCCGCCTTTTCTGTGACTTGGATTTGTTTGTTTCCAACTGCAGACTAACTGCCCGCCTTTTCTCCAGCTGAAGCAGCTCCTGAAACAGTTCTTTGACATTATGATTGGTCTTTGCAGAAGTTTCCAAGAAAGCACAATTCCACCGTTTTGCTAACTCTATTCCTTCTTGCACTGTACATTCTCTATTCACATCGTCACATTTATTCCCTACTAACATCACAGGAATGCCTTCAATATCTCCCTTCATTTCTATGATCTCATCTCTGATTGGTTTCAGTTCCTCCAATGACTGACGACTAGATATTGAATATACTAATATAAAGGCGTGGCCTTTTGAGATTGACAGGCGCTGCATTGCTGGAAACTGATGGCTTCCTGTTGTATCTGTAATCTGAAGTGTGCATACTTGCTTGTTGCAACTGATCACCTGTAAAAGACATCAGAAAATAGACACATTATGTATTTGATTAAATTAAGCTCATGAGAACATTACAAAGATCTCTATCAAATCACAAGTTTCTCTATGGCATCCTGTTCAGTCTACACCAGACAGCACCTATAAACACAAGACTCCCTGTGAGTTCCAGGCTCTATTGTGGAGAACAAAAAGACCCACTCTTCCCCCTCCTCCATCCAACAGGCATGTGGTAGGAAGTGACTAATTAGGGGGATTTCCTTCAAAGTTAGACTGCCCCTGCCTGAGAGGCAAGGAACCAATAGTCTGCGTACAAATATGCCAGATCTATAAAACGGATGTATACACAAAACTCTAGTTCTGGATAGAGACCAAATTCTGAGAGCTGATGAACAACTAGCCGCAGTCTACCTACAGCTGCTAAATGTTTAGAAGAGTATACAAAAGACACTAGGCTAACTGTTGACAATTGACAACATGGCCGCTATGGTTGCCAAGACAGACAACTCAGTTCCTTGGAATGTCAAGAATAGACAACTCTAATACTCGGACTGCTGAATTCACTGTGGGTTCCAGGAAGCCCAATTAGGGGTGTACAAAAGAGTAGCTTCAATGACCCCCTAACAAGCATGTCATAAAAGGCCATTAGTTAAAGGTTAGCTGAAATTAGATGTGTTAGGCCAAAAGATGAAGATATCACAGCCTAGCTGTAAACCATGACACTACCCTTTAAGAGTGAACAAAGAAGAAGAAGGAGGAGGAGGAGAGGGAGAAGAAAAAGAAGGGGATGAAGAAGAAGAAGAAGAAAAAGAAGAAGAAGAAGAAGAAGAAGAAGAAAAGAAGAAGAAGGAGGAGGAGGAGTAGGAGGTAAAGGAGAAGAAGAAGAAGAAGGAGAAGAAGAGGAAGAAGAAGAGGTGGAAAAAAGGAGGAGGAGAAGAAGAAGAAGAAGAAGAATGCCAAGAGGAGACAAATCAGCAATTTTTAATATCAGATGGAGACAACTCAGCAGCTTTGGTTTGTCAAGATTAGGCAAATAAGTAAGTATGGTAATTAAAGAGTGGGCAAATAAATAGCTTGAGGACAGAAAAAATAGCAATAATTAACTGTAACTGGTGAGTCAATTAATTAGGCAAACAGTGAGGACAAAATCAATAGCATTTAACTGTGTGAGTAAAGATAATGATAGGTAACTGTGAGGACAAAGTCAGTCATGTGTAACCAGCCATGAGGACAAAGTCAAGTGTAACCATCCGTGAGGACATTCACTTACAGGTCACCATGAACACACAGACACTAGCAACTGACTGTGTGGATAGTTACTGGTCTCTGAGTGTAAGTTCACAGTGACACAGTGTCATGCTATATAACTGTTCAATGAGAAAACTTTTCTATTGGTTTTCAGCCTGCAAACTTCAACACTCAGTACCAGCTCTCCCTCACACCAGATTTTTTTTTTTCCTGACCTAATAAAGGAAAAGCAAATACAAAATATGGCCACAAATTGTGAAACTCTGATTTGGCAACCTTGTATTAGACACTCGCAGCTCATGAACTTTGATATTCAGAAAATTTTATTTGCTTCCATCATGGTTTCAATTTATTTATTAAAAAGTAATTCGGCGATAATTGCTTTGCTGGATTGCACAACTGTTACTTGGTCTCAGTTCTGAATGAAACACCTTGAACTATAAACTTTGACATTTTCAAAGAATACCTCACATTTTTGCCTCCCTGTAATTAAAAAATGACAATTAACGCATGTTGACAGCAACTTTGTCAATAATTTCAGAGGCAAGAAGAAATGCAAATTACATCCACCATTGATTTTTCCGTTCATATGTTGCTGTGGATAATCAAAGTTTACTTCTGTTTCTTGAATTTCTAAATTCACTTCTGTTCTGCCTAGCCTGTCGAGGGGAATGGAACTCTTCAGTCGATATAACTAAAATAACTGGCATAAAACTGAAATATCGGCCATGTGCAACCAAAAATAATGAACAAACAACTGAAATATTGACGATGTTCAACTTAAATAACAAGTGCACAACTAATATTTTGGTCATGTATAAATAAAATAATTTGTGCATAAGTTAAATACAAGTAGAACCAGAAGTAGGGCAGGAACTAGCACACTTGCCTGGTAGCCTGAGAGACAACTGTTCAGACCACCATCTAAGTGGGGGCTTATTTATACCAAAATACTGATTTTCATGTACAGCTGAAACAGGAGTTCAGTGGCACAGTGATAAGCTTACTTGATAACAATACAATGGCTTGTGTTTAAATCCTTACTGAATCTGGAATTTTTAAGATACTGACCTTATTTTTATTGTTGTCAATGTAGAAGAAGAGAAAGAAAACAGATTCTGTTTTGTACCTCTCATCATCGCTAGTTATCAGATGTTCTATATCCTCTCCATGATGTTGTTGACATAAGCATTCATAAGTGATCTCCCTTGCTATGGGTCTGCTGCTGTTCTGTCCGCTGTATCCCATGTCAATCTGCATGATGTCATTTCGCTTTCTGCTGTCCTCTAGGTTTTCTTTTGTCATCCTTACGTCCCCTTTTCCCATCTGCTGTCCATCAAAGAGCTGTCTTTGCCAAAGTGTCATGAGGCATTTCACAAACATGTCTAACCAATGTCAATGCACTGGTAATGTCTCCAGTGATAAACATTTTGTTTTCCTTTCTGTTCACTTTCTTTATGGTACTTTTTAATGTCTCCAATATTTGACTATTCCATTTTCTGTTGGATCGACTTCTAGTTCTGTTACCGTTGTATCTGCATAACTCTGCTCTCTGTGGTGCCCTCCATGTTTGTTGCCAGCTTGTTACATAGTGAAACCACCTGATCTGTTGCCAACTTGTTACATAGTGAAACCACCTGATCTGTTGCCAGCTTGTTACATAGTGAAACCACCTGATCTGTTGCCAGCTTGTTACATGGTGAAACCACCTGATCTGTTGCCAGCTTGTTACATAGTGAAACCACCTGATCTGTTGCCAGCTTGTTACATAGTGAAACCACCTGATCTGTTGCCGGCCTGTTACATGGTGAAACCACCTGATCTGTTGCCAACTTGTTACATGGTGAAACCACCTGATCTATTGTCTACTGATATCATTAATATAAAATAGCAGATAAAATAGCTATGTTACTTTCAAACTGTCTCATTCCTTCATTAATTGCTTTTACTATTTTTGAATAGGCCAAACTAGACACTCTAAGTTTCAAAATGTATTTGCCTATTAACTTTTTCATTCTCAGATATATGTTGATTTAACTCCTAACCTTCTAAACAGTAGTTGCTTTAAATCATCATGATAAGGTCTGAAAAGGCTCAACTTAAAGACAAATGAGACAGTCACTGAAGTAACAACTGGCACAAAAAGGGTTAAAGCTACAACTAGATAAGAGCATGAGGCACTTAGAAAGGCAGAACAAGTTAGATAACTCTCATGATTGCATGATCAGCTGCTTGATAGTGAAAGAGGATGATAATTTTTTATGTGGCAAGATTCTGATCCGTATAATAAAAAGATTCCCTTAAAAACTTTAAAACACATTGAACAAATAACCTCAATCCCCACCCCCTCCCCTCCACCTTTCCTCAAGATGAAATCACCATTTATCACCTGATGTGGTCAATATCCTGTTAGCTGCCTCTGATTTCTATAACACAGTTTACTGCTACCAATTATTCCATGCAGTTCAGATGGCATTTTAATGATTTGTTTATAGGTCATCAGAACTGAATCTTTGACTGCAAATATCCGCTGTGTTGTAAGTGGCATCATTACTGGTATATATTCTCAGTGACATTTCTGTTTCATCATGTTGAAGATCCTGAAAATAGTTTCAGGTGCAATAAGGCGTTTACTGTGTTGAAATAATATTAGCTGGTATACTGTCATTGTCTTGTTGGGATATTCCACCTATGTGTCATTTCGCAAACTTCTGTTTCACCCAAACCTCACATTGTTTGTTGAATGTCCTCACCCAAACCTCACATTGTTTGTTGAATGTTGTCACCCAAACCTCACATTGTTTGTTGAATGTCCTCACCCAAACCTCACATTGTTTATTGAATGTCCTCACCCAAACCTCACATTGTTTGTTGAATGTTGTCACCCAAACCTCACATTGTTCGTTGAATGTCCTCACCCAAGCCTCACATTGTTTGTTGAATGTCCTCACCCAAGCCTCACATTGTTTGTTGAATGTCCTCACCCAAACCTCACATTGTTTGTTGAATGTTGTCACCCAAACCTCACATTGTTTGTTGAATGTCCTCACCCAAACCTCACATTGTTTGTTGAATGTCCTCACCCAAACCTCACATTGTTTGTTGAATGTCCTCACCCAAACCTCACATTGTTTGTTGAATGTCCTCACCCAAACCTCACATTGTTTGTTGAATGTCCTCACCCAAACCTCACATTGTTTGTTGAATGTCCTCACCCAAACCTCACATTGTTTGTTGAATGTCCATGACTCTCTCCACCACAGATGTAGACTGTTCTTCTTCTTTTCGTTCTCCCTGCCAGGTTTTTACATGTGAAGGCCACAAGCCTTTTATGAAGTCTGTGGTGCGCATTCTACTGTTCCATCCAGCTTGGTTTCCATTGGAATGCCAGCCGGCTAAAAATAATCACACTTTATCACTGGTAGCTTAAATTCTTAATTTAACTTTTTAAATGTGAGAGTTTGCATTGGTGAACAATACTTTGGCCATTCCTACAGTCCTTCTTAATTTTTCCTGGGAACTTCCGCAAGCTCAGTGGTGTGAGTTCAGATCCACTTTAATGTGGGTTTTTAAAAATGAACTTACGGGAAATGCCTGGTGGAAGTGTGAGTTCAGATCTGCCTTAATGTGGGTTTTTAAAACCGAACTTACGGAAAATGCCTGGTGGAAGTGTGAGTTCAGATCCACCTCAATGTGGGTTTTTAAAACTAAACTTGTGGGAAATGCCTGGTGGAAGTGTGAGTTCAGATCCACCTCAATGTGGGTTTTTAAAACTGAACTTGTGGGAAATGCCTGGTGGAAGTAAAGGTATGCATCATGATGCTGATGGCAGCACCCAGTCTATGCAAATATTAGTCTAGCATCCTATACCCAATGGGACAAGAGCAGGAAATGGGTGCTTGTCTTGACATAGTTGCTTAGATGTCAGACGTAGTTTTGTATTGCTCAATATTCTTTAGCCATTTCTATTTTGTTTTTCTTTTCTGTTTCCTAAGACACTTTTTTCCCAGACAGTAATATCCTGTTCAACTCTTGTAAGCTACAACTGTGAATACAGTGTCTGTGGTTATAGTGATGATGACAGAAGGCAAATAAACAACAACAGTGATAACAGTTACAATCACAATGATAACAGTTACAATCACAATGGTAACAGTTACAATCACAATGGTAACAGTTACAATCACAATGATAACAGTTACAATCACAATGATGATACAAGTGATGATAAATTATTATGTGATCAAAGGTAAAGTCAGCGGTGATGAAGGTTTTTGTGTGTGATAATGATTAGATTATGATGATGATTATGGTGTTAATAATGTTGATAAAATAATGGCAGAATAGAGGGAATTAAAGAGTATTCTGTACAGAATAGAGGGAATTAAAGACTATTCTGTACAGAATAGAGGGAATTGAAGGGTATTCTGTACAGAATAGAGGGAATTAAAGGGTATTCTGTACAGAATAGAGGGAATAAAAGGGTATTCTGTACAGATTAGAGGGAATTAAAGAGTATTCTGTACAGAATAGAGGGAATTGAAGGGTATTCTGTACAAAATAGAGGGAATTAATGAGTATTCTGTACAGAACAGAGGGAATTAAAGAGTATTCTGTACAGAATAGAGGGAATTAAAGGGTATTCTGTACAGAATAGAGGGAATTAAAGGGTATTCTGTACAGAATAGAGGGAATTAAAGGGTATTCTGTACAGAATAGAGGGAATTAAAGTGTATTCTGTACAGAATAGAGGGAATTAAAGGGTATTCTGTACAGAATAGAGGGAATTAAAGGGTATTCTGTACAGAATAGAGGGAATTAAAGGGTATTCTGTACAGAATAGAGGGAATTAAAGGGTATTCTATGCAGAATAGAGGGAATTAAATGGTAGGGCAGAGACACTAATGTAGAGCTTTGAGAGAGAACTACACAAATTCCAGTGAATCATGACGTGAGGAAAACATGCTGAAGTTGGACAGGCAAACAATAAGAAAACAATGAGATCACAACATCATAGATGACAATATAACTAGAACGTTTTTGCATTGGAACTGACACATTAAAGGAATAAAGGCACCCACATACACATAGGAGAAGACTAAAATCAAACGTAACAAAGACAGGAAGTCATGGTGACAGACAACTTGATGGGAGCTGGTTGAGGGCCTATGCTATGTTGTTGGGTGACAATAAGTCCCACCAGAACAGTCCTGTTTTTATTCGGTGCGTCCAGGCCACACAGAATGAAGCCAAATGTCCTCTAGATTTTATACAAATCTAGGAATAAGCTTGAGAATAAAACACAAGAGTGACACTGAACAATACACTCAAGTACAAACTGAAAAAGAAAGTTTCTATTTCCCTACATTACGTTAGTGGAACCAATAAAAATAAGGCATGCAATCAAAATACATAAATATTTGTTAATATTAATTAATTACTATGGCGTATATAATTTAAAGGTCAGTATATTCTCATGAACTTAAAACATACCCAGTTCTTTATTGGTTATATTGATTAATAAAAAAAAAAAAAAACAATAATAATAATAAATTCTAGAAATTGTGGGGTGGGGATGGGTGGTGGACTGACTTGAGATGTCCTGTCTTTAGCTTATAATATTACGGTCAGCCTATCTGTTGGGGAATCAAGGGCAGACAAAGAAGATAGTGATGATGCTGATATTGGTGATGAAGATAATCACAACAACGACACACATACAAGCAGGCAGCAACACACACCTGTCTGTCAACGACACTCACCTGTCTGTCAACAACACACACCTGTCTGTCAACAACACACACCTGTCTGTCAATGACACACACCTGTCTGTCAAAACACACACCTGTCTGTCAACAACACACACCTGTCTGTCAACAACACACACCTGTCTGTCAACAACACACACCTGTCTGTAGGTATCCTCTATGGTCGGAATGTAGTTCTCCCTGAAAGTGCCTTTGACGAACCTCAGAACCAGCGAGCTTTTGCCGACTCCACCAGCACCGAAGACCACCACCCGGTAGTCGTTGGACTGTTCAGGCATCACCCGCAAGCGAACGGAACGGTCTTTAGGAATCTGTGAACACCAGGTAACAGAATAACTATATGAGATCTGTAGATAATGTCGGACAGAACAGTTAACTATCTAAGATCTGTAGCGGATAGAACAGTTAACTACCTGAGATTTGTACATAATGTCGGATAAAACAGTTAACTATTCGAGATCTGTAGATAATATCGGACAGAACAGTTAACTATCTGAGATCTGTAGATAATAGCTGATATAACAGTTAACTATCTGAGATCTTTAAATACTGGTAGATAGAACAGTTAACTACCTGAGATGTGTAGATAATGGCCGATAGAACAGTCTGAGATCTGTAGATAATGGTAGATAGAACAGTCTGAGATCTGTAGATAATGTCGGATAGAACAGTCTGAGATCTGTAGATAATGTCGGATAGAACAGTCTGAGATCTGTAGATAATGTCGGATAGAACAGTCTGAGATCTGTAGATAATGTCGGATAGAACAGTCTGAGATCTATAGATAATGGCAGATAGAACAGTCTGAGATCTGTAGATAATGTCGGATAGAACAGTCTGAGATCTGTAGATAATGTAGGATAAAACAGTCTGAGATCTGTAGATAATGGCAGATAGAACAGTCTGAGATCTGTAGATAATGTCGGATAGAACAGTTAACTATCTGAGATGTGTAGATAATGGTGGATATAACAGTTAACTATCTGAGATCTGTAGATAATGGTGGACAGAACAGTGAGGTAACCAAGATTTGTAGTTAATAATAAAGGATAGAACAATGATCAATCTGATATATGTTGATAATAAAGGATAGAACAGTGATACATCTGTACTGAAACTTCCAATCCCAAACCTGACAGAACACAGCAAACGACCTGTAGTCATCGCTACAAACCCACTTCACAAGTTACAAGTGTTCAAGTTGTCACAATCCATTTCAGTGCACCAAATTTTATCCACACGGCTCGGTCTCTCTCAGCAGAACGGCTAGTCGCCTGCCAAGAGCACCGCACACAACAGGAACCCCGTAGCTCCGGCGACGATCCCTAGGAAGCTTAGTAAAAATTACCAGATTACCAGTAAAAATTGGATTCGCGAACAGAACGACGCAGCCATGAGGTGATTACAAATTAGGAAAGCAGACTACAAACTCCCGAACATACTCGACTAACATGGAATATCTTTGGAGATTTCAGCGGACCAACTGGCCCAAAAAGCGCAGACAAACGACGAAGCTGAGTAAGTGACTTTCTGCTGGCGACACGAAGACAGCACATATGTGTTTAGAGTGCAACATAACATGGAGGAGGAGGAGGAGGAGGAAGAGGGGAAGAAGAAGATGAAGAAGAAGAAGAAGAAGAAGAAGAAGAAGAAGAAGAAGAAGAAGAAGAAGAAGAAGAAGAAGAAGAAGGAGAAGAAAAAGAAGAAGAAGAAAAAAGAAAGAAAAAAGAAAGAAAGAAAGAAAGAAAGAAAGAAAGAAAGAAAGAAAGAAAGAAAGAAAGAAAGAAAGAAAGAAAGAAAGAAAGAAAGAAAGAAAGAAAGAAAGAAAGAAAGAAAGAAAGAAAGAAAGAAAGAAAGAAAGAAAGAAAGAAAAACAAACGGACAGACAGACAGACAGAGAAGGAGTAGTAGTAGTAGTAGTAGAAGAAAAAGAAGAAGAAGACGGAGAAGAAGACAGACAGACAGACAGACAGACAGACAGACAGACAGACAGACAGACAGACAGACAGACAGACAGACAGACAGACAGACAGACAGACAGACAGACAGACAGACAGACAGACAGACAGACAGACAGACAGACAGACCCCATATTGGAGAAAATAAGAATAGACTCACTGCACTCCTAACAAGCATGACGTAAAAGGCGATTAAATCTGGGTTTGCTAAAATAGAATGTTTTGAGCTGAAAGGCGCAGATATCACTGTCTCCCTGAAAACCACAACGCAGTTTACGAACAGCCCTTTTAAAGTCGAACTCAGAAAAAGAAATGACTGGCAATTTTTTTCAGGCATGATTCTCTACATCTGTGACATCAGTAAAGAATTTTCTTGTTACTGTCTTATTATTGTTCAGCATTCACAGTCATATGCCACAAAACTTCTATGGAGCTGTGTGTGTGTGTGGGGGGGGGGTGGGGGGGGGGGGGGGGTTCGTCCTCCTCAAAATAAATTACAACCTTAAATGAATTAGAAAAGTAGACCATAATATATACAGCTGAAAACGGGACAACCTACTTATATTCTGAGCTGAAAACGGGACAACCTACTTATATTCTGAGCTGAAAGCGGGACACCCGACTGATACTCTGAACAGAAAAAGAGAAAGACCACTAAAATTCTGAGATGAAATACTGAAAACGGGATACACCAGTAATACTCTGAGCTGAAAACGGGACATCGCACTAATAATTTGAGCTGAAAACGGGACATCCCGCTTTTAATATAAGCTGAAAACGGGACATTCCAAGCTAGTCAACAAATACTACCCCCCACACCCCCTGCCCCTGCCCCCCCCCCCCCAACCCCCCTCCCCCCATCCCCCCCCAACCCTTTTCCCTCATTTTTTACCTTTCTCTCTCTAGGTCACTGGGGTGAAGCTCTGCCGTGGTATTAAAACCTGAACCACTGCCGAAATTAACGAAACTATACGCTCAAAAGAACATTTCCATCAATGCATTTCAGCATTAACAGTAACTTGAAGCTCGCTGACATCTCCATAAAGTTCCTCCTAAAAAAAATTGGCCTCGAGTGCTGGAGGTCTCGGGTTTGGGCCCCGGTGAAGGACGGAATTTTTCCACGTGGACTTTTAGAGATTTCCCCTGGCCTCTAGGTAGTTAGATCGGACGCATGTGTGTATTGTTGAACACGTAAAAAAAAACTTTGGCAGTTGGTAATTGAAAAGAGTAGCCTAATGGCGCAGTCCGGGCAAAATTTGTAGTTAAAAATCTACATACTGTATTTCAGGATTCTCGCCAGTGCTACGGAGATCGTGCATTGCGCTGAGATTCTTTGGAATCGGGCTTGTTAGAAGTAGAACGGAGCACTTATAAGTTACAACTCTTGTGCCAGGATGTTGATCCGTTGGTCAAACCAAACCTCCTCTAAAAGTGTTAGTGTCAGCTAAAACAGTTTTCTCTTCCCGCCATATCTGTGCACGCAGCAAATGGTTTCTCTCTCTCTCTCTCTCTCTCTCTCTCTCTCTCTCTCTCTCTCTCTCTCTCTCTCTCATTTTCCAGTTACATTCGTGGGTATGTATTATTTTTAATTTATGAAACAGGTAATATCTGAGCCTCTTACGTCACGTTTACAGCCCAAGGACCCAATCATAAAAAACTGAAATATCACTTTTATATCACGAGCTTAAAATACGAGATACCGACCAATGGAACAAAGAACTGGTGAGTCATCATCAATTCTCTAGTGGCACATGATGCTTCGGAGAGGACTTTCCTTGCTCTCCTGTCCTGTGCAATCTTCAATGCAGTTTTTCCATGTCAGAGATACCGAATTCAGGTCACACTCATCGTTCGTCTCCATGTTGTTTTTGGGCGCCCCTTCCTTCTCTTTCCCTCTGGTATCCATGTGAGAGCTGTTTTGGCAGGCATATCAGGATTTATTCTCATAATGTGGCCAAGCCATTTCCATCTTCTCTTGGTTATCATACTGTCTACAGTTTGCTGGTTTGTGACTTGAAGTAGTTTAGTGTTTGTGAGATTGTATGTGGCCAGAACATTGTGATAATTCTACGTAGACATGTGAGACTAGTAAAAACATATACATATTTATATGCAACTAACAAAATATAATTGTTAAAATACAACAAACTTGAAAGACATACAAACGAATGTGACTTACTATTATAAAAGAATTCTAGACTTCCAGAAAATCACCAGCTCAAACAATATTAAATGGTTTGCAGGTAAAGACGGTAACTGTTGACACAAACTGAGATAAATGGAAATCAGCTAGCATGAGCTGTAAGCATCTGGCACTAAGGGGAGACGATTCCTGCCTGTCTCATGGGTGGAGTCAGCCACGGACCGGGGGGCAGTTGAAAACAATCAATGCTTGTCTGTCTCGCGCGCTGCGCGTCCGCACAGAAACTAAACATACCTTTGCTTCCGTTGCATCGTCAAAGTAAGCAAGCAATCAATGTCTCAGTAAACTGTTGTCTTGAAGAGTGGTTCTTACACTTTTTACTAGTGTAACCTGGCGGCGCTGGCACACACACACACACACAAAACATGAGGGCCGGTGGGCGAGGGGTTTGCTTGATACTATTACTATTGTTTTGGGAGGAAGCGAAGATTACTCTGAGATAATAACGCAGAGATTACTCTGAGACAATAATGCAAAGATAACTCTGAGAGAATAACGCAAAGATAACCCCGAGAGAATAACGCAAAGATAACACCGAGAGAATAACGCAACGAAAACTCATAGAGAATAACGCAAAGATAACTCTGAGAGAATAACGCAAAGATAACTCTGAGAGAATAACGCAAAGATAACTCTGAGAGAATAACGCAAAGATAACTCTGAGAGAATAACGCAAAGATAATTTTGAGAGAATAACGCAAAGAAAACTCTGAGAGAATAACGCAAAGATAACTCTGAGAGAATAACGCGAAGAAAACTCAGAGAGAATAACGCAAAGATAACTTTGAGAGGGAGGGGAGACGTGAAGTATACGAATTGAGGCAAATTTATCTATAGTATAATTATTCTTCAATTACACACAAGAGTTCCCACAGACGAAAACGACTGTTTGGTTCCTACAAGACAACAAAGATTTCAACTACAATGGGGACTCTAGCAGAAACATGTAGCATATAACTGCAAATATCGCAGTATATGCTGGACTGACCTACGGGGAAACATATTTGTGCTGCTATCAAAAGACCAGGAAGGTTGCAAAAACGGTCAGTGGCCCTGAACAGGACTGTGAAAAATAGGCGACCAAATCACACAGTGGCCAAACAGAATATGTCACCTCTCCCATAACCACCGTCACCTCTCCCATACCCACTTTCACCTCTGCCGTAACCACTTTCACCTCTCCCATAACCACTTTCACTGATACCGTTCATCATTTCAATTCACCAAATTCCAATGGACAGTCTAAGCCCTCCAGCGAAATTAAATAACACACATATTGCGAATAACAAGGACCACACACGTCCAAACAAATACAATGAGGTATATTCTTGTGCTGACATCGGTAAAGTCTAGACTGTAACTGACGCAAGCCTCAGCCTATATACGAGTTACCAATGAAAGGTATCCGCCGCATGGCAATCGGAAAGATCTGAGGAGATCGTTAAAAGAGGAAAGTCATGGATGGCACTAGCTGAAGATACCATCGAGACGGCGGTCTCAGTCAAGCAAATACACAGGGGCAGGAAAAGGTTGACTGAATACCCGGAACAGCAGTTTCCATCAGGTCATTATCACGTTTGGAAGAGAATGTAGAGAGTGGTGTAACCGTATGGCAGAATTAGAGGTGCAATACCTGATAGATGAAAATCCTGGGTTAGATGATGTAGTGGTGTACACAGATGGTTCTGTTCATCGGGGTGTAAGATCTGGCTGGGGTTTTTCAGCTAGAATGATGGGAAAGATCGTGGAAGAACAAAAAGGAGCTTTTTTATCTACAACTTCAAACATGAGAATAGAGGTGGAGGATTGCAGAAAACAAAGTTACCAGAAGAATTATTGTGTCTGATTCTCAGTCGGTACTGCTGGGGGTTCAAGGTGGACAAATGTGAAATGAGTGGAGACTAAGCCTCAGTAGGTCAACAAAGTCATCATTGCAGGCAATCACTTGGATATACTGTCAGGGATATGCAGGAGTGCGAGGCAATGACAGAGCGGATTTTCTGGCTACAAAAGCGATAGCTTTGGGAACACTTGTATTGGACAAGGGAGACATTGTGAAAACCATAAATGAACGAAAGTTGGTAGAAGACACGAGGTTAGATGAAATAACATGTGCAAGAATGTGTAAACGAAGAATCAGGAGTGGATCCGACAAGGACAGGCGCATGAGAGAAAGAGGATGACGTGTAGTATAATCAGTGTGCTCCAGGAACAGTCAGCATTTACACTTCACGACGTTTGCTGCGGGAGACAGAGCATCTATCGGTATGCCCGGTGTGCTGTGATGTCGATTCTTAAATAAGTAATCTCCAACAACTGGCCACCTGGCAATTAGCCGTGAATTTCAAGCAACACCCCCCCCCCCCCCTCACAAACTTTTAAGTTGCCTGGGAATTTTATAACTAGCCACTATTAGCGTGCTCATGAATATGTATGTGGGTTCACACTAACTTTGACCTCTGACATACTTGCATACTGATACGATCAGCACCCAACAGCCCGGCAGTCGTGCTGGAGACAAATGAAAGCTGTCAAACGATTAGAGAAATGAAACTTCCACAATCGGTACTTTTATTGGTTCCTATCATGGTTTTTGTATTTACAAATACAAAGAATCTTCGCTGGAGCTAAGGGGTGCGTGCTCTGTGCTTGATACATCTTAGGCTGAAAACAGAGAGCTAAAGAGAGAGAGAGAGAGAGAGAGGGAGACAGAGAGACAGAGAGTAGGAAGAAGAAACTGTGTGGAAGCACAAATAGATCCTCATAGTCTGAAGAGAACAATCAGTACCATAGGAATTGGAACTTTGCGCCTGCTGCTGAACATGGGGACGGGGCTGTTATTGAAATGACCCGAATGCTCTGTTCTTAACTCAGAACACACAATTCTGTATTAAGTTCGGTTTTGTATGTCTGTTTGGGCTGAACTTTGTACACTATTAGTAAAGTAAAGATCCCAAGCCTAAGTCACGGACACCACGATTTGTACACTATTAGTAAAGTAAAGATCCTAAACCTACGCCACGGACGTCAGGATTTGTACACTTTTAGTAAAGTAAAGATCCTAAACCTACGCCACGGACGTCAGGATTTGTACACTTTTAGTAAAGTAAAGATCCTAAGTCTAAGACACTATTAGTAAAGTAAAGATCCTAAACCTACGCCACGGACGTCAGGATTTGTACACTATTAGTAAAGAAAAAGATACCTAAACCTACGCCACGGACGCCAGGATTTGTACACTATTAGTAAAGTAAAGATCCTAAACCTACGCCACGGACGTCAGGATTTGTACACTTTTAGTAAAGTAAAGATCCTAAGTCTAAGACACTATTAGTAAAGTAAAGATCCTAAACCTACGCCACGGACGTCAGGATTTGTACACTATTAGTAAAGTAAAGATCCTAAACCTACGCCACGGACGCCAGGATTTGTACACTATTAGTAAAGTAAAGATCCTAAACCTACGCCACGGACGTCAGGATTTGTACACTATTAGTAAAGTAAAGATCCTAAACCTACGCCACGGACCCTAGGATTTGTACACTATTAGTAAAGTAAAGATCCTAAACCTACGCCACGGACGCCAGGATTTGTACACTATTAGTAAAGTAAAGATCCTAAACCTACGCCACGGACGCCAGGATTTGTACACTTTTAGTAAAGTAAAGATCCTAAACCTACAATTTTTTAAAAATCGTTATGAGAAGGAATATCTCCGAGACCTCCCCGTGCCACCGGCCAGATTGCAAAAAAAGAACAAGGGGATCGCAAACAGATACAGACCCGAATTAGGGTTAGAGTTATGATTAGTCGGTGTCCATGAGGCATTCGGGGCTGATAAAGATCCTAACCCATTATACCCTTAGACTATTGGACTTTCCTAGAAACTCATGGAATTCCTTTGTTTGAGGTAAGTTAAAACTAAAGTACCAAAGCTGATGCTCTTTTTGATATATCACTGTGCAATACTTACACCAAAACAGCATGTTTATTTAACATCAACAGAGGAGTAAACAGCCCCCAGTTTGAGAACCACAACACAAGAAAAGACTAAAGATCATCTGTCGCAAACTGAAAGCTCTACCTTCGCGCCTTGTGAGAGCTGCCCTGACGTTTTGAGATTTTTTCGCATTTTTCCCTAATTTCCTAATTCCCAGGCCAGACTGCATAGGCGGAATTGTACAGCGGGAAGGAAGGAACTGCATCCATTACCCACCCACACGAGCTCTCCCAGTAGACCGGCAAAATGTCAAAGTGTGCACGTGTGTTGTCGCTGAACATTGCGCAACTGTCGCCAGCGACAAACAAAAAGGCAAAGACAATGGACATGAAGACATACAAATAGGCAACACATTACTTTGTGACAATGGAGGAGGAGGCAAGCGAGATTTGCATGGAAACATTTTGAGATATTATTAATGAAACTGTTTTGCTGTAAGCAGTCGATGTTAATTGTTAACTCTTCCTAAATGTAGGATTTTCGACACAGTAAATTGCTCCCCCACCCCTAAGTTTTTGTTATAGACATATATATATAAATATAGGTTGTTGCGTATCCTTTACAGGACGTAGCAGAACCAACCCCAACAGCCCCTGGCTGTTGTGTGGTTTTTCTAGGCAAATTCACGTCCAGTAGTTTGCCAGTGCTTTCTGGATATATATATATTCCCGCACTAATGTAATATACACTTGGGGTTAGTTCTGGCACCTTTTTCGGACACTGTGGTGAGTACCGGCACCTCTTCTTTTCTAGGAAAACAAAAGTTAGCCCTGCAAACCAGTAAATAATTTCCATTTGCTTCGACTACTCTCCAACATTCTCTGTCTTTCCTTGTGGCCTACACTCTTTGAGACTGCTATTCGTCCAACTTTTGATTTTATCCTCCCATTTGTATCGATGTCTGCCTTTTGCCCGTTTATTTACAACATTTCCCTGCAATATTGTTGTGCAAGCGTATTATTCTTTTAATGTGACCTAAAAATACTTCACTAGTCGTTTTCTTTTTAAATTTTCTTTCAGAAAGTCTCTGGTTATTACCAGTGCACAGAATATTCACCGGCCTCTTTCGTCTTCACAGACGATAGTATTATACTGTGCTGCAGGTTGGCATGGAAGTCACAGCCCATGGCGATGGCGAGAGAACGAACGAACTTTATTTTTAAAGGGTCACAAATTGGGCACGCAGGCCCGTCTTACATTCGGCCCTTCCAGTCAACCATCTTTCGCACAGCAGTTGTATTTTACTAATAAAGCATGTTATGATCATATGATGTTATGCATATTACGAATATTATAAAAGAACACAAAAGCATGAGTTGTAAAGTGCATGCAAAAACCGCGCGTGCATACACACACCCACATACATACACCCACATACGCAGGCTCACTCACTCACACATACATACATGCATGCATGCATACATACAGGCATACATACACACATACATGCATACACACATACATTCATACATACATACTAGAGAGAGACTAGCAAGACCTGTCAGAGCTCATAAAAGCTTTCGACAATCAAATCATGAGATTTTGTTAATTCCGTCCCCATGTGGGATGGATTTTTCATTCTTTTGAAGCCCCACCCTGGTCGTTGCCGGAGGCTCTAATATAACCTAACGGTTACACGGGAAGTTGGGGGAACTTTTCCACGGGTGATCCTGATGCGAATTGTGACAGTGTGTGTCACCACGTGTTTATCGCTCAGTGTGATGTCCAGGTGGGGTAAAAAAGTCAGTCAGATCGTAGGATGTCAGGACATAGTTGTCACTGCATATCTGTACGTGTTTTGTCTCAGACGAAAACCTTTCTCCTTCATCGTTATACCCTTAGTGATTACCCTGCTCTATGCGCACACACTGAATGACTCATCAGCATTCTGGAACATCACTCTGAGGAGAACAAGAATATACCACTGCTACAAACAAGAGTGTCGCAAAAGGCGACTAATTATGGGTTTGCTGAAGTCGGGGTCGCTGGCCTAAGCGTTGCTAACTCGGTTTGTAATTCCGAGACACCCGGTTCGATTTCAGCTGCGGGAGATTTGGCAGCAGATCGTCTTGCAGTGATTTCGACAATAATCTCGAGAGTCAGCAGTAAAGGGGTAGTCGCAACCCACTGACCGTAAAATTGCCGTCCAATCGCTGGATGGGTTGGTCAATCACTGGATGGGTTGGTCAATCGCTGGATGGGTTGGTCAATCGCTGGATGGGTTAGTCAATCACTGGATGGGTTGGTCAATCGCTGGATGGGTTGGTCAATCGCTTAATGGGTTGGTCAATCGCTGGATTGGTTGGTCAATCGTTGGATGGGTTGGTCAATCACTGGATGGGTTGGTCAATCGCTGGATGGGTTGGTCAATCGCTGGATGGGTTGGTCAATCACTGGATGGGTTGGTCAATCGCTGGATGGGTTGGTCAATCACTGGATGGGTTGGTCAATCACTGGATGGGTTGGTCAATCGCTGGATGGGTTGGTCAATCGCTGGATGGGTTGGTCTGCAATGTCATGTCAAGGATACCTAACTAACTTTACCGAACATGGGACTGTTGGACGACAGGCGCTGATATCACAGCCCAGCTGTAAATCCCAACGCAATGTGTGAACCGCCTTTTTCAGGGCGAACGCAGAAGGAGTGGCTAGCAAGACTGCTTGTTTTCCGTGCAGTTTTACGTTTCAAGCCTCTTGTTATCATTGACTTGCCGTCAAAGGTCATTCATTTTGTTGTTTTCCCCTCTAGGATTACAGTCTGTAGGATGAACGTCTCAAGGATGAGAATCACATCCGGGAAACTCTGTTCAACCGTAAAGCCATACAACACAAGTATATTGGGTTAGCACAACACGAAACTGTTGTCTGTCTATCTGCAACTGTCTGTCTCTGTGTCTGTCTGCTTGTTTGTATGTCTACCCCGTCCTTTCTCTCTCTCTCTCTCTCTCTCTCTCTCTCTCTCTCTCTCTCTCTCTCTCTCTCTCTCTCTATCTATCTATCTATCTCTATCTCCACCGCCTTTGCTTGACACACATTATTAGCTTCATCGTCTGGAATTCCTTTCTATGCCCCGCTTCTGTCTGCCTGTCTCTTTTGTTTACTGTCTCCTTTCATTGTCTTGTTTGTTCGTTAATGTAACCCCTCCACCCATCCCCTCCAGGCTCCACTGCTACACATCTTCTAGGCCTCATCTCTCTATCCCTTCCACATCTCATCTTTCTATCCCACGCCTCCCCCAAGACACCATCCTCAAAACAGCAGAGAAAAAAACATCCTATAATGAAATCAATACATGGCAGCACAAAGAAAAGCACCGCTGGTAACTCAAAAACTCACACAAATCAACAAAAACTATCTCACATCTAGTGCTAGTGAAAACTCTGGTCTCTTAACTTCTAATTATCTCTTCTTTTCGTCATTACTTTTTCATATTTTTTTTTTCTTTGTGGATTCCTGCCAGCGGTTCTAATCGTATTCAGACCGGCTCCCAAAATATGTCCTCGTCGTCGAAATCAGATGAGTCCCTTACGGCGTGCTACCCAAAGGTTAGGTTATCCCTGACTATTCAAGAATCTTATTCTATATGTCAGATCGACAGGGCAACTTTCAGATACGCAGCTCAATCTCTAAAAAAAAAAAAAAAAA
The DNA here is from genome assembly GCA_905116865.2 of Candidula unifasciata. Taxonomy (NCBI): domain Eukaryota; kingdom Metazoa; phylum Mollusca; class Gastropoda; order Stylommatophora; family Geomitridae; genus Candidula; species Candidula unifasciata. The sequence continues at coordinate 388,901 of CAJHNH020001024.1, forward strand.
GTCAGAACTGGGGCGTCCGTAAAGTAACGCAAGCATCCTTAAAGTTTCTTTCACAAGGCAATTTTCCCTTTAAAAAGTTCAGGAGGGTAACTGAACGTCTTGAAGCTTACACCATTGTTGAAATCAGGACAGTCTGTCAGCTTCTAAATCGTCCTCACTTGTTCTTCCTTATTTCCTCCTCTTTTTTTTTTCTTTTTGCCCCAGAAGGACAGCTGACACATTGTATTATGGTATACAGCGAGACTGCGATATCTTCGCCTTTCGGATAATACATCCAATTTCAGCAAACTCTTAATTAGTGGCCTTTAAGGGTCAGTGGGTCTATACCCTTCCCCAAATGGGCTCCAAAACCCATACGGTAAACGAGCAACCGATAACTAACCCCAGTATGTAGGAATTATAAACCCTTCAAAACTGTGTTCTCAACCCTTCAGCCACAGACGCCAGAAATAAAATGTTTAGGAAGAAAGAAAAAAACAGTAAGGCAAGCGTAAGTCAATAGTTCAACGATCAGGTATTTCTTGATAGCCATCAACTGTCAAAATAATTGCTAACATTTGTCCAAGAAAATCTATACCGCCAGACGACAGTTGAAACTAAAAGTCGCCCCAAACCCGCCCACGGAACATGCAGTTTCTGTTGATATAAAAGTAATAGACGGTAATCCACGGAACAATTATTGACAGTATCAAGGTTAGCGTTTAATCATGGGTTGTTGTCGATCCCTGGAATGGCGGTATTACAATTAAAACAGAAGAAGTAAACACTTCTTCTTCTTCTTCTTCTTCTTCTTCTTCTTCTTCTTCTTCTTCTTCTCCTCCTCCTTCTACTCTTTCATCTTTGTCACTCCCGTACCAGTGTCTAAATCAACCTAAAGCGGTCTGCTGTCTAACAGTTTGAAGCTGAATCAAATCAATAAGTAAGAACTGGGAAGAAGCAGTGGAGCGGCGGCTGCAGGATCGCCTGCCTGGCCAAAGCTCTTGGGTTCTATTCCGCACCATCCGTTAACAACAAACTGACATTGACTCCCAAGTCGAGCCTACCAAATGACATGGGAAATAAAGGCGGTCGGTATGATGTTGTTGACTGCTCTATGAAAA
>CAJHNH020001024.1:395000-430000 GCA_905116865.2 Candidula unifasciata
CTTCAAACGACGGGTAAGGAAGAATCAGGGAATGAACGTACACGAGACAGATGCTTGTAGATAAACATGACTTCAACGAGAGATCATACTGATGAACTGGACAGTTTGACATGACGCCAACGACAGAAGGTAAGGAAGATCATGTGTGTCAGAACCTGAATTAAAGTGGCAGATGCTTGTAGATAGACATGACAACGACAGATCATCTGTGTCAGAATTGAATTAAAGTACACGAGACAGATGCTTGTAGATAGACATGACTCCAACGACAGAAGGTAAGGAAGATCATTTGTGTCAGAACTGAATGAAAGTACACGAGACAGATGCTTGTAGATAGACATGACTTCAACGACAGAAGGTAAGGAAGATCATTTGTGTCAGAACTGAATGAAAGTACACGAGACAGATGCTTGTAGATAGACATGACTTCAACGACAGAAGGTGTTTGTGTTCAGAACTGAATGAAATTACACGAGACAGATTGCTTGTAGATAGACATGACTCCAACGACAGAAGGTAAGGAAGATCATTTGTGTCAGAACTAAATGAAAGTACACGGAGACAGATGCTTGTAGATAGACATGACTCCAACGACAGAAGGTAAGGAAGATCATTTGTGTCAGAACTGAATGAAAGTACACGAGACAGATGCTTGTAGATAGACATGACGCCAACGACAGAAGGTAAGGAAGATCATTTGTGTCAGTCAGAACTGTAATAAGGAATGAAAGTACACGAGACAGATGCTTGTAGATAGACATGACTCCAACGACAGAAGGTAAGGAAGATCATTTGTGTCAGAACTAAATGAAAGTACACGAGACAGATGCTTGTAGATAGACATGACTCCACGACGGAAGATAAGGAAGATCATTTGTGTCAGAAACTACACGAGACAGATGCTTGTAGATAGACCATGATCCAACAACAGAAAGGTAAGGAAGATCATTTGTGTCAGAACTGAAATGAAAGTAGACACGAAGACAGATGCTTGTAGATAGACATGACTTCAACGACAGAAGGTAAGGAAGATCATTTGTGTCAGAACTGAATGAAAGTACACGAGACAGATGCTTGTAGATAGACATGACTCCAACGACAGAAGGTAAGGAAGATCATTTGTGTCAGAACTAAATGAAAGTACACGAGACAGATGCTTGTAGATAGACATGACTCCAACGACAGAAGGTAAGGAAGATCATTTGTGTCAGAACTAAATGAAAGTACACGAGACAGATGAGATAGACTGACTCAACGACAGAAGGTAAGGAAGATCATGATGTGTCAGAACTGAAATGAAAGTAACGTGCTTGTAGATAGACACGAGGTACAAGATCATTTGCTTGTAGATAGACATGACTTCAGAACTTGTACAGAACGACAGAAGTAAGGAAGATCATTTGTGTCAGAACTGAATGAAAGTACACGAGACAGATGCTTGTAGATAGACATGACTCCAACGACAGAAGGTAAGGAAGATCATTTGTGTCAGAACTGAATGAAAGTACACGAGAAGATTCAGATGCTTGTAGATAGACATAGACTGACTTCAACGACAGAAGGTAAGGAAGATCATTTGTGTCAGAACTAAATGAAAGTACACGAGACAGATGCTTGTAGATAGACATGACTCCAACGACAGAAGGTAAGGAAGATCATTTGTGTCAGAACTAAATGAAAGTACACGGAGACAGATGCTTGTAGATAGACATGACTCCAACGACAGAAGGTAAGGAAGATCATTTGTGTCAGAACTAAATGAAAGTACACGAGACAGATGCTTGTAGATAGATATGACTCCAACGACAGAAGGTAAGGAAGATCATTTGTGTCAGAACTAAATGAAAGTACACGAGACAGATGCTTGTAGATAGACATGACTCCAACGACAGAAGGTAAGGAAGATCATTTGTGTCAGAACTAAATGAAAGTACACGAGACAGATGCTTGTAGATAGACATGACGCCAACAACAGAAGGTAAGGAAGATCATTTGTGTCAGAACTAAATAAAAGTACACGGAGACAGATGCTTGTAGATAGACATGACTCCAACGACACTCGGTATGGACTACAAGAAAAAGATTGAGGACTGACTATAGCAACAGAAGATGCTAAACAATTCAACTGCATGCATGGGGGAATGCCTGTATTAAAACTTAATGGTAGTACCTGAGACCATGGGCGTCGTAAACTGGGATCCCTGCCCCTTCAGTCCCACTCAATCCAAAAACATTGGGGGGGGGGGGGGGGGGGGGGGGGGGGGGGGGGAAAAAAAGCACTTCAACTATTCACATAAATTATCTTTACAAGTATTTGTTTATACACTTGATATTTATTTCAAATTTGTTATATTTTTATGGAGCTCACAGTATTATTATTATCACAATAATAATAATAATAATAATAATAATAATAATAATAATAATATATTGAAGCGCAACTGCGATCTGGAGTGGAACGGTGGTGGAGGGTGCATTTTCCTTAAAACGAGACAGAAGGTGGATACAGGGGTTTTCTCAATGTATTGATTGACTAAGAAAGCACACAGGGCTGGAGAAATTGGTAGAGAAAGATCAACTTTCAGGTGTCGTGAGGAGAGCGACTTTCTGTTAAGGACCTGCTGACTGATTGATTGTTTTATTGTTCTCTTGGACCTGTTCACGTTTCCCGGTCCATCTACACACGGTCTCAGTCTGATCGGAGAGGGTCTAGTATCGTCAGAGTTCGTATGCTGTAATGGTGTTACATCGGAAGGACGACTTTGGTGGCAGTGTCACGCCAGAATGTCCTGGAGATCGGCACAGCAAAAAACGAATGCTGTATCGTCTTGTAATCATCGGGTACTATTAGCCATGACGTGTAATTATACTGAGGGGAGGAGAGTGATGGACATGTCCGGACCCCTAACCGAACTAACTAGAAGAGTTGTGACACCCCTCCGACGTAGAAGAGTCTGAGAAAGTATGAATGAAAGGTCAGGTAGTGTGTAGATGGGCCGGGAAACGTGAACAGGATCTTTCTCCTAAACTAACAGAGTTATGCCCCTTAAGGTCACACAAGTGGATTAAGATTACACGTCTATACTGAAGTGTGTAAATGTCATAATGACCTATATTTTATATTTTTTTACACAAACAATTTACGAAAGGAACAAATGTGCCACATTTCTTTCCGAACCATCCAGAGCATTCCGTCCACCCTTTTAATATTCTAATGTTCAGACCAACTAATGACACAAAGAGATTAACAACAAACTTACCACAAACTAGCAAAGTTGTATTTTGAATTAATTCTTCATATCTTGTCGACCCCATGTGGGATGCAATTTTTAGTTTTTTTGAAGCCCCCACCCTGCCTGTTGCCGGGGGCCCTAAATATAGCCGGGCCTTGGATATGGCCTAACGGCTGAACGGGGCTCCAGGGACCTCTCCACTGGTGATCCTCATCCGCATGGTGACACTTAGTGTCACCGGGTGTTTATCCCTTGTGTGATGTCCTGGTGGGGTATAACTTATCTACTTATCTATTTTGAATTTAACAGTCAAAACAATAACTTCTTTATAATATATTGAATATGGCCAGTATTCAAATTATCAGATTATATAACTGCATAACAACCGTAAACAACTAAGTGTAATTAATTTAATGTTCCAACTAAAACTACTCCTTTTAATAATACACAAGTTAGCTACTATTCAACTGTTCAAACTAAATAGTTACAGAACAAGGTAAACTAGAAACGAACCAAATCTTACCAACGTGTCCATAGCCCGACTTTGCCAACTAAAACAAGTACTTTTCGCAATACATTGCATCTAACTGGCCTTAATTCCAAATTTCGGACAAGAAGATTGATTTAATGCAATCTTAAAATGGCAAGTCAGACGATGGCGAGATAATTGCTGAGCCGAGTCACCGATCCTTCAAAAAAGCACATTTCTGTCCCGGACTGGAGCAAAACACTAGAGGTTGTTTGTGTGTGGGTGGCTGTCAGTACCAATGTGGCCCTGCACGTACAGTGTGCGCGCGATACTCATTGGTATCGCCGCATGCAGTGGAGACAATACAGCGGTCCCGGCCAGTCGTGGAAACGATACTGCGAACGACACCGGGACATTGGGCAAAATCGATGCTGTCAGAGCCTGGACAGTATTCATCATACTGTACTCATCAACTCACGATACGTTGATTTCTAATAACGACTTGGTACTTTCAGCTTTTACGTTCAATAATTACTAGCTAACACATTTTAATATCAACCACGTTTCTACTTTTTTTTTTTCTTCTTCTTCTTCATCTTTTTCTTCTTCTGCTATTGTTGTGACAAAAAGAACTCAGTGCACTTAAGACAATGACTGCTATTGACATAGAGCAGAGAATACTTTTCACACTATATCATCAACTGATCCTGTCAGTGGTTGATTATGGTCTGGGACTGCTTACCTTCTCAAAGAGTCAGATGGACAAACTAGAGCGCTTACAGAACGCAGCTGTGCGGGTCATTCTGGGTTGCACCAGAGACACCCCAGTGAGGTGTATGCGATACATCCTTGGTTTGCCGACGGTTGCAGGTAGGCACAAGGTGCTGCAGGCGAAGTCATATCTCAGGGTAGCTGAAGACACAGACCACTCTCTGCATGAAGCTCTGGGTGCAGTTAAGGGCCAGCAGCTGATAAGAGGGAGGTCATGGATGGCTCAGGCAGAAGACACAATCAGACAGGTCTGCATCCTTGAGAAGATTAGGCGAGGAGTGGGTCAAAGTGCCAGCAGAAAAGTCAGACTAGTGTAGAGTCATAATCACACTGAGCCGGAAATGCAGAGACTGGCCAGTAGGTGCCACAGGGATGGAAATTCAGCAAATAATTTAAGATAATGCTCGCTCAGAGGATTTTATAATCTATGCAGACGGCTCAGTGTCAAGAGGCAACAGAAGTGTTCTGGGGCTTTTTAGCAAAAGTTAATGGTCGACGTTTGGTGCAGCAAAGCCTAGCATATGACACCTCAACATTCAGCTTAAGAATGGATGTGGAGGTGATTACTGCAGCTTTCCGCTAGTTAGAGAACATGACACACACGCACATCGTGATTGTAAATGACTCAGAAAACATGCTGAGGAAGGTCGGGATAGGTATGCTTCGTGCAGAATGGCATAATTCACTGGGGACGACACGAGTGAGGGGTATTGTGTGGATGTTTTCTGCGGGATACACCAGTGTGTCAGGAAATGAACAGGTGGACAGATTGGCTGGCTTTGCACAACCTGGTGGAATATTGATCCATGATAAGGCAGACGTGGTTGGTGCCTTGTGGGAGAGTGTTTACAGTTCGGAGGAGCAGATGGATCACCAGAGTCTGGTGAGAATGGTGCAGCAGGGAGTGACGAGGGGTTCTGGCCGATGCTCGAGGCTCAGAGAAAACCCAGGAAATCTCAGAATCCCCAAGATGAGCTGAAATAGAAGAAACAGAAGCTGGCAAAGAATCACCAAACAGGCACTAAAATGGAAACAAACAGACTGAGAAAACGAGCCCATCCATGAGAAACCGCGAGACTGCTGGGAGTGGATAAAGGTACCGGACTGGACGCCATCCATGATGTAGATAAGGCTGCACACGATAGGATAGGACGAAATAAAAGAATACAAAGCTAGACGTCTGCCAAGAGTCGCACAGAGCACAAATTCCGTAGTTCCAGCAACAGACCACAAAGATGTCCGTAAAAACTACACTCGTTAACTGAACGACGCGTCCCTTAACACTCTGGAGACGACACGGCCGAAATATCGGCCCAACGCAAAGTAGTCAGAAGGATGACTGGGCCGATCGGTCGGCCCTGTGTAATAAAAGCCTTGATATTGGCTGTCAGGTTTTCGACCAGCCAATGAGACTGCTTCTCGCATTTTTTGCACATGTGAGCTGTTCGTTGACGGCTTTTGAGAACGTTTCATGTGTTCTCTAATTTCACATAGATTTTTATTCTGGGGTTGCCTGTGCCCAAAAAATGGCGGAAAAGACTGTTGCATCATAGCAACTGAAACATGACTGGAGGCAGAAAAATGAGTAGAACTATGTGCCAGACGTGTATGAAGGGCCTCCAAGGGCCTTACTTCCCAAAATACAGGTGTTAGGACTTATTCAAGCTACTTCCATAAACAAATTCACCCACATTTTTCAAGTTAGTTATGTTTATTTCCAATTTTTATTTAAAAAATTCCTTGCATAAATTATGCAAATTAGAATAGTTCATTTGAATAAATGTTGAGATTTCGGTTTGATTCAAAAATATTTCGTTAGTTTATTCAATTTCCTACACGAATATATATATAGTTTGGTATATGTTAATTAAACGCTTTATTTTTTGTATAATTGTTTGTGTATAAACTATGAGAACCCCCTCCTCCCTCGATGTCTTCTTGGCACCGAAACTCCAAAAAGGCTCCGTCTCCAAAGGGATAAACGAACCCAAGAACTACACAGCGCGAGGCAAACTGCTTAACCACCCGAAGGGCTACTCTAAGAGACACTTTGTGGGGGAATATCCGCACCTTTTTTTTTTTTTTTTTTTGTCAAGAAAAAACAAAGCTTTGGCTCATCATCATCATGTAGCAGTTCCTTTGCAGAACGTCGCTCTCATTCCATCTGCCAGAAAACAACTCGGTCTCTCGCCATTTCTCCCGCCTCATGCACTTTCATACTCAAGGAGTCACTTATATCCTGTGCCCATCTTCGTGTCAATCGGCCCCTGCCCCTTCTTCCTAAGCTCTGGCTACATTGAAATATACTGAAGCACAAAACATATATTGATTTAATTTAAAAAAAACACATCGATCACATGTGATACTGTTATTTTATCAAAGGACCGCGTGAACCGTGCGACTACCTCGGAAGTTTAAAATTAATGACGCGCAAATAGTCAAGCAACAGAGGAACTACATGAGTGTAAGATTAATATCAACATATAAAGAAGCACAAAACATGAATTTAATTTATTTTACTGAAATACATCAAATACACATTGTCCGTTGTACTATATATCTTACTAAAACGGCGTCTTGGACACCGAATGATGAAGCTGCCGCGAAAGTCCGAGATGAATGTCATGTAAGTAGTCAAACAACAGTGAGTAACAACTACAGGAGTGGAGGAATTATATCAACAGACAAGAGACACAGTACGAAAAAAAAATAATAATAAATAAGCTGCACGTTCTCTTCCGGCAGTGTCAAACCAACCTCAGTAATTCCAGTGAATTAGGAGATAAAGAAAAGGCGCTGGCGTTGGATAGGACACACGCTGAGAAAACCCAAGTCAATATAAATAGAATATCTTTCCGCGGGATCCTACAGGGCATAGAGATCGAGGCAGAACTTTCACAAACAGAGAAATGAGTTAGAGAATAAAGTAAAAATGTTAGGAAGGACATGGAGGGACGGCAAGCAATGGCAAAGAAAAAGACGACTTGGTGTGAGTTGGCTGAGTACCTATGCTCCATTGGGAGATAAAATGCAGAAGAAGAATTTGTTATTACTTCTGGAAGGTAGGAGGAAGCAATAGCAAACTAATGTACGTTTGTAAATGTATGTATTGCCTTGTAAAAGCAGAAACAGACATTCCTCTAATCATCGACTGGATTCGTTGGCACAGGAGCGGATCAACTGTGGGGTGACCCGTTTGCTATGAAGCTGAAACTAGGATTACCAGATTACCAGATCTACTGGATATGTCACTAACCGCAGCACATATAGTTATAAAAGTCACGCCCAGCGGTCTATTACCACATCTCCTGAATCAGACTTCAAACCCTGGTATGGTCGGAATTGTGAAACTGTGTTCACAACAAGGAAGACACAACCGAAGACCGAAATTGTAGTAATAGACAGAGAATAAAAACGGAATATTCTTAACCAGGATCTTTCAGTTGTGGAGACGACGCCAGATTTATTCAATAATTAACCAAACCAGAATGAAGACTGGGGCGTGCGGAATACGGACAGTTTATTTTTAACATTATTTACACCATTTCTAGGTCACCGGCCAGTCAGTTGACGTCACAACTTGTAATCTTCTGGGCTGTTCTGTTGACTCAATGTAGCTGTATTGTCAGTCGGCCCAGCTCTTCATTCAGTGGCTATTTTTGGGTCGTCCAGTGTTCACATTTAGACAGAATTAAAACCAGCATTACATCGATTATTGGACGTGTTTGTTGCGGCATGAGCAAAGTCAGGCAACAATAGTCCAGAGCTGAGAGGAAACGCCAAGAAAATGAGAACAAGGATCAGCCCACTTTCGGATAGTTAAAGTCGAGAGTGTTGACTTCAATGTACCAGGTGTTCACAAATATGTCTCGGGATCTTTGTGCAGAACGGCTAGCCGGCTGTCGACAGCGTTGCGAAACACGAACTCCCTAGCTTCGACGACGATCCCAACTTCACCACAGAGGACTCCCCCACCCCCCCCCCCTTCCGCCTTTTTTCCCGTCGACACTGCAAGCGCGCCTGGCTACACAAGGTGTCCCGAAAAAAAGTGTATATAAAACACGGAATATAATTCACAGCCACGGTGACACTTCCGTCATTATTCATAACTGCTGATATATTCCCGGTCTTGTCCTGACTGTCGATATATTCCCGGTCTGGTCTTGACCTGACTGTCGATATATTCCCGGTCTTGACCTGACTGTCGATATATTCCCGGTCTTGACCTGACTGTCGATATATTCCCGGTCTGGTCTTGACCTGACTGTCGATATATTCCCGGTCTTGTCCTGACTGTCGATATATTCCCGGTCTGGTCTTGACCTGACTGTCGATATATTCCCGGTCTTGTACTGACTGTCGATATATTCCCGGTCTTGACCTGACTGTCGATATATTCCCGGTCTTGACCTGACTGTCGATATATTCCCGGTCTTCACCTGACTGTCGATATATTTCCGGTCTTGACCTGACTGTCGATATATTCCCGGTCTTGACCTGACTGTCGATATATTCCCGGTCTGGTCTTGACCTGACTGTCGATATATTCCCGGTCTTGACCTGACTGTCGATATATTCCCGGTCTTGTCCTGACTGTCAATATATTCCCGGTCTTGTCCTGACTGTCGATATATTCCCGGTCTTCACCTGACTGTCGATATATTCCCGGTCTTGTACTGACTGTCGATATATTCCCGGTCTTGACCTGACTGTCGATATATTCCCGGTCTTGACCTGACTGTTGATATATTCCCGGTCTTGACCTGACTGTCGATATATTCCCGGTCTTGACCTGACTGTCAATATATTCCCGTTCTTGACCTGACTGTCGATATATTCCCGGTCTTGTATTGACTGTCAATATATTCCCGGTCTTGTCCTGACTGTCAATATATTCCCGGTCTTGTCCTGACTGTCGATATATTCCCGGTCTGGTCTTGACCTGACTGTCGATATATTCCCGGTCTTGTACTGACTGTCGATATATTCCCGGTCTTGACCTGACTGTCGATATATTCCCGGTCTTGACCTGACTGTCGATATATTCCCGGTCTTGACCTGACTGTCGATATATTCCCGGTCTTGACCTGACTGTCAATATATTCCCGGTCTTGACCTGACTGTCAATATATTCCCGGTCTGGTTTTGACTTTGGATTACTTGGTAACCAAATGTAACCTGACGGTCCCATGATAGTTCATGGATGTGAGCCAATGACTCTAGAGTAAGTGAGTGAGTGAGTGAGTGAGTGAGTGAGTGAGTGAGTGAGTGAGTGAGTGAGTGAGTGAGTGAGTGAGTGAGTGAGTGAGTGAATGAGTGAGTGAATGAGTGAGTGAGTAAATGAGTGAGTGAATAAGTGAGTAAAGAAGTGAGTGAGTGCATGAGTGAATGAGTGAGTAAAGAATTGAGTGAGTGAGTGAATGAGTGAGTAAAGAAGTTAATGAGTGAATGAGTGAGTAAAGAAGTGAGTGAGTGAGTGAATGAGTGAGTAAAGAAGTGAGTGAATGAATGAGTGAGTGAGTGAGTAAAGAAGTGAGGTAGTGAGTAAAGAAGTGAGTTAGTGAGTGAATAAGTGAGTGAGAAAAGAAGTGAGTGAGTATGTAAGTGCAGGAAGTGAGTAAAGAAGTGAGTGAGTGAGTGTGTGAGTAAGTGCATAGTAAACTTTTCTGACATGCAGGCCTCGGTTGTTTTTGTGCTAGAGTCTGCTAGAAGAGTCTTGGTCTGGTTTCGTACTTCTTTTATTCTTTGCATGGGAATATGAACCTCAGTTTCCTTCTGGGGTGTTTCAGCTAGCACATCTGTTGCTGTCTTACCAGTAACAGCTCCATCGTCTGTTAGGAGTACAACTCTGGCTTTTTCTGTCTTGTCTCCATTCAAGCTTTTTGTGAGATTCCACAGACGTGAAGTGTCCTTTTCGAAGTTAAATGACGCTGTCTTTTTGTGCCAGCTTTCCCTCATCTGATTATTTCTCTCTTTGATGAAGGCTGCTTTTGCTCTGTTATGAAGTATTATATTTTTATCTGTCGGATCCTTCTCCGTATTTTCTCTCCTGGTACTAAGTTTGGAATGCAGAGTGTCCAGTTCAGGCGACCAGTAAAGTTTAAAGTTTTTCTCTGCAGCCTCGTGGTATGTTACCCTTGGCTGCATTTAGAATAGTTGTGTTGAGGATCTTCAGTTTGGCATTTATTTCCAGTCTTCTGAAAAAGACTCTTTTCAACTTGTCGTCCAACTGGGAAGTGAAAAGACTCCAGTTAGCCTTCTTGTACTTCCAGCTGGGAGGGTTCTTTTTCTTAGTAACCTCTCTATTTTTGTTAATAGAAAGGATTACGGGCCTGTGATCACTGCCTCCCAGCTGTTGACATACATCCCGGCTGGTAACTTTCTCCACATCTTCAGTTGCTATAGCCAAGTCTGGAGTGCTGGTTTTCCTCCAAGCTCGAGAGTAGAATGTGTCTGGGTGTGACAATACGCTCGGTGACTTCAGAATGACTTTCCTCAACCTACTTTTATTTGTATGTATTTTGAAGTATACAGACAAATAGGGATTTGGATACATCCTTAATCTTAGTAAGACGACCACATCACACCTTTAATTCTCCTGGACCGTTGGTCATATCACACACTAAAACTTTTTCCCAAATGTTAAGTGTTAAGGTACAGAGATAAGACTGACCAAGCAGACTTACTGACTGGAGATTTGCACACCATTTGTTTGTGTCAGATAGTTATTCCCCCTGCCTGACCTTCAGGAACAGATAACAAGGGCTAATTGCCATTATCTCCCCCTGAGGTTACCTAAACTGGAGTGCCGGTCCGACGGTCACTATTGACACAGTGAGCGGAAAGTGTTGGCAGAAGAATTGACAAAGTCGGATTTTATTGTGATGACAGGTGAAGTAGACTAGAGGTGTGACTTGTCTTATTTGCTCTGGTCAGATGAATTGACCAGGAGACCCTAGCGTGGGAATTCAAACAATTGTTGTACAGTCACTGACTGACAGCGAATAAACTTACCCACAGGGAGGAGCTGTGGCATCCGTGAATGAGAATGATTTTAGGCGTAATGTAGGAGGAGCTTGATAAAAGTTATAAAGGGCTGAACGCTAGGTCTGGTAAATGAGATCCTGTCCAGCACATGCCATCTGTTGGGCTTAACCTAAGCTTGAGACAGAACTTTTGGCATCGTGGTTTCATTTTTCCAGGTAAGATCGAAATTAGTTTCAAATCTATATTTTATGATAGAGATCTGTCTTTTTGCTCAAGTGTGTGTCTTCATCACTTTGTAATACTCCTAGGCGGACATTTCTTCATTCTCGTAGGGCACTGTCACATTGCTTTATAACCTATTTGATAGTGTCATGAATGTTTTTCGTGTACATGTGTTTCAATGTTGTAAAACCTAAATGTTGTTGTTGCCATTGAAATTTAATGAACTATCGTGTTTTTGAAATCACAAGCGTGAAGATAACTTTGGCAATCTTTTCACGTGTGGTTAATGTGAATCTGTATTACATACAGCTTACACACTGAAATGTGTTTAACTCTCGGGAGGCTAATGCGGAGATTGATCCCGGAGAGTAAATCCACGAGATTTGTTATTTGATTCGCCCCAGAACTATTGTTAGCATTCTGGGCGCGTCGATTGTTCCAAGCATAGATTCCAGAACTGGTTCTGTCTGACTGATTGTCATTTTGAGTCTGTACGAGAGCTGGCACCTGACGTAGAAGACTTGACTATCATTACAGGACGTGTAGAGGAAGGCAGAAGATGTAACAGTTGGAATGTGAGACATAAGCCCTTCCAAATTGGACAGGAGTGAATGTGAGCATGAGGGAGAGATGAAATGTTTTATTTAAATAAACATGCTTGATGTTAGTATAATATACATGCTTAGTGTACATCTAGAGCAGATACTACAAATATGCGCTTGTTTCTTCATTCTCCAGTTCCCACATTGGGCAGGGACTAGTAGGCATCCATTATTTGCCGACCGTCGAGTGTAACGACCTGCAGAAAGCAGTGAGGACGACAAACTGGAAAAGATAGGCAGGGTCTCAAGCCGAGAACTGTCCTGATGAGCTAAGTTATGTACAACTTTAATGTCATCTATAACATCATTATAACTCTACTAGCCTAAACAAGTTCATTTTATTTTAGTCAGATTTATTAAATAAATCTTTTTGATGTTTAAACATAGTTGAGTAAATTGTGTACTTAGGTTCAAGTGTCTTTGTGCATATAAGTTTACTTCAGCTAACAAATATTTAAATCACTTGATGGGGGCTTTTAAGTAATGCCAGGAGAGGAGACCAGTCGCAGGGGTTAACTGAGTATCGAGATAATATCACAGTGGGTGTATCCAGAAATCTATCTATCCCTTCTCCTTCTCCTGTGGATACAAGTACAGCAACTTTCATTTCATGGAACGAGCCACTCGCTGTTTTCTTGGCTATCCAGGACTGTCTAGGATCAACATAGCTTAGATAATAGTCCAGTTTCTCACGTGGGTGGGCATTGTTAAGGTTCAAACCCACACCCTCACTATATCAGTGTATTTACCCACGTGGGCGCGCGACACTGGGTTGTCACGACGATTTATCAGAACTAGAGTGTTGCTGATTATCCAGTTTTCTACCTCTCTCCTTTTGCATTGAGGTCTGTGTAGCCCCAGCTAGGTGAGTGGCTCTTTAGATCTCCGACAGCAATCCAGTTTTCTGTATTTAGTTGGATGGGTCCCAGATTAATATCTCTGTTGGTGAGTAGATGTTGCATACTGTCACGTCTCTCCTTGCACCCTTGATAGTGACTGTGATAAACTCTGTATCCCCACACTGAGATCTCTGGGTTTCCCAAGCTGTGATCGTGTTCTTGACAGCAGTCAAGACTCCTCCTTTTGGACGATCTAACCTGTCGTGTCGGAAGATTTGGTATCCCCTGATAGAGAATCTGTGTGCACTTGTAAGGTGAGTCTCTTGGATGCAGCATAGGTCAATATCGTGCTGCTTCAAGAAATTGTGTAGTTCAGTTTTCTTCAGCCTCACTCCCTCAGCATTCCAGTGCATAACTATCAGTTTGTGTCCAGTTGCAATACTCTGTTCTTCCCTGGTCGCTCCAGAAGATTCTGAGGTTGTTGCTCTGGTAGCATGGGCTGGGCCCCTTCGAGGCAGGGGGCATGGCGCCATCCCCACCCGTCCACGTCCCATAGGAATGACACCATCATAACGTAATAATGTTGTTTGCATGACCATATCCGATATCGCTAGTGAGTAGATGTCCGATTTTTAGTCCCGTGCCAAGTAGGCTGACATCTTCCGACTTCGACAGTTGAGGTTTATTTTCAGGATTCCTCCTCCCATAGGCTGATTGCCTTCCAGGGCTTATGAGCTCTGCCTACCCACATTTTCTGTCGGGCTTTGTTGCCCTAGCCTTTGTTCCTACGGGAACTTGCCACAAGGCAGTGGTGGTTTGGCATTCGGTGTGTAATCAACCACGGCCATCTTTAGATATAAAAAATTAGAGAAGGGCGTGAATCAACGAAGCAACAAGTAAAGAAACATGATATCCTCGAGTATGCAGCGGTGGAAAACATTGCCGTCATATGTTTGAACTGGTAAGAGGTTTGATTTAAGAGATGAAAACCGATTCACTACGCAAAGTGTTTGCCTTGAAATAATCTTGGTTGCTAGCGCCGCCATGCCGGAAGTTCAAGACAAGATGGACGTCAAGCACCATGGTGGAGTAGCGCTTGGAAGGACCAACGTATTTCAGTTTCCGAGACAAGATGGACGTCAAGCACCATGGTGGAGTGTCATTTGGTAGGGCTAACATATTTCAGTTTCTGAGACAAGATGGACGTCAAGCACCATGGTGGAGTGTCGTTTGGGAGGGCTAACATATTTCAGTTTCTGAGACAAGATGGACGTCAAGCACCATGGTGGAGTGTCATTTGGTAGGGCTAACATATTTCAGTTTCTGAGACAAGATGGACGTCAAGCACCATGGTGGAGTGGCGCTTGGTAGGGCTAACATATTTCAGTTTCCGAGACAAGATGGACGTCAAGCACCATGGTGGAGTGGCGCTTGGTAGGACCAACATATTTCAGTTTCTGAGACAAGATGGACGTCAAGCACCATGGTGGAGTGGCGCTTGGTAGGGCTAACATATTTCAGTTTCCGAGACAAGATGGACGTCAAGCACTATGGTGGAGTGTCATTTGGTAGGACAAACATATTTCAGTTTCCGAGACAAGATGGACGTCAAGCACCATGGTGGAGTGGCGCTTGGTAGGGCTAACATATTTCAGTTTCCGAGACAAGATGGACGTCAAGCACTATGGTGGAGTGTCATTTGGTAGGACCAACATATTTCAGTTTCTGAGACAAGATGCTGTATACTGGCGACTTTTCCCTAATGTTCAGATCTTTTAAAATATCAGTATTGTTTTATTTCTTTTCTTGGTTCGTGGTATTTGAGAATCTTTTTATAGCATTTCAGTTCAGACATCTGTATCATCTTCCTTTACGACCGCATTACCAATCAATCAATCAATCAGTCAGACGGCGTGTTCTTTACCCTCTCTTCACGCCAAGCCCGACACTCTCTAGCCAATGTCCCAGCCTGTATGCTTTCACAGCCAATGTATCTTTAACCGAGGAATTCGGCCTTTGCCTCGTTTTCCGAAAACTTCACCTTCCATCGCCGTTCTCCCCAGACCACCGTGACACTTCTGGTCTTATCGGTGTTTTATTCATTGTGATCTGCGTGGTACGAGATAGAGCATTAGATTGTAACAGTGAAGGACACAGTATCTACACCTAGCGAGAACGATTCGGCAGAGAGGGAGCATAGGGTCTGGACATTAGATTGTAACAGTGAAGGACATATTATCTACACGTGGCGAGAGCGATTCGGCAGAGAGGGAGCATAGGGTCTGGACATTTGATTGTAACAGTGAAGGACATATTATCTACACGTGGCGAGAGCGATTCGGCAGAGAGGGAGCATAGGGTCTGGACATTTGATTGTAACAGTGAAGGACATATTATCTACACGTGGCGAGAGCGATTCGGCAGAGAGGGCACATAGGGTCTGGACATTTGATAGTAACAGTGAAGGACATCGTATCTAAACGTGGCGAGAACGATTCGGCAGAGAGGGAGCACAGGGTCTGGACATTTGATTGTAACAGTGAAGGACATAGTATCTACACGTGGCGAGAACGATTCGACAGAGAGGGAGCATAGGGTCTGGACATTTGATTGTAACAGTGAAGGACATAGTATCTACACGTGGCGAGAACGATTCGGCAGAGAGGGAGCATAGGGTCTGGACATTTGATTGTAACAGTTAAGGACATATTATCTACACGTGGCGAGAACGATTCGGCAGAGAGGGAGCATAGGGTCTGGACATTTGATTGTAACAGTGAAGGACATAGTATCTACACGTGGCGAGAACGATTCGGCAGAGAGGGAGCATAGGGTCTGGACATTTGATTGTAACAGTGAAGGACATAGTATCTACACGTGGCGAGAACGATTCGGCAGAGAGGGAGGGACCTAGAATCCCGACAATATTCGATGTGCAGGAGAACAGACAAGACGACTTGCCATCAGATAGTCATCAACACAAACAGCGTGGGAATTCTTGGCTACTGTCTCGTGACCTTGACAGCGCATGTTTGGCTTTGTTCCAAGATCAACCATGTTAATTCTTTATTTATTCATTTCTTTTTCTTTCTGTTTGTTTGAAAATGTCCCTACTAAAAATTCTTTACCAAACGGATCGACCCTTCTTAAAATTTCTTATTAACAATGTGTGCACGAGTAACTAGTGAGAAAACTATGTAAATAAATAAAAAAAATACGAAATGCAAGAGCCAAAACCAAATAATTTCCTTAACAAGCGAGGGGAAAAATGTGTCCAAAAAACAAAACTTGAAATGCATTTAGAAAAAGTCAGGGAGTACAACGACATTAGAAATCGTAAAGATGGATCATTAGGTTCTGCAAAAAAAAAAAAAAAAAAACGAACAAGAACATTAGCACAATCATGCATAATGAGGAATGGCCAGGGTTTTTAGAGAGATAGACTTCCCAAACATCGGCCAAACTGGTAAACATTTACGCTGACATAGAGTTGATGGACTAGTTCAGGGATTCTCAAACTGGTGAGTCCATGGGTGACTGAAACATCCACAATTTCAATGTACTGGCGGTCACCCCCCCCCCCCCATCTGTTTTAAACATCATGCAATTTCCTGCAAAATCTCTCGGGGGGGGGGGGGGGGGGGGGGGTTGCTGAAACTACCTTGATCATAATTCTAAATATGTGGTGGTGGGGGTAGAGTTAGAGCCTTACAAGGTGAAGAAGATAAGGCGGCTGGCGTATGGTTGCTGAGGGTCCCTGCTACAACAGACTTTACTGGGAGGAAGAGTGAGGCCTTCACCTTCTACTTGTTCTGGGTTCGCCGTTAACAACATGGCTGCTGTGCTGTGTCGTGATGTACAGCTAGGCTTCCTATCTGCGCCTTTCAGATCAACACATCCGATTTCAGCAAAACCTATTTCATCGACCTGTCGGACATGCTTTTTTAGAGGCGGCGGATTTATTCGCCCCCCCCCCCCCCCCCCCCCCCCCCGAAACAAGACAACGGGGCCAATATGGAAAAAAAAGGGGGAGGGGGAATAGTGATTTTATTTATTTTAAAATGTATTTGTGGTCATGGTAAAACAACCAGGCAGCAAGCTAACAAGCACGTACTCTCCAGGAAACTGATCACTGGCCGTGCCTGCGATGTCTAACGTCTTTAAACAGAGACAGACAATAGAATGGTCAAGTAAGTAAATCAGTGACCCACAGGGCAGATGGTGCTAGATTCAAACAGGTCAACATCTAGTGGGACCTCCATGAGTGATGTGATCAACATCTAGTGGGAGCTCCATGAGTGATGTGATCCACATCTAGTGGGACCTCCATTAGTGATGTGATCAACATCTAGTGGGTCTTCCATGAGTGATGTGATCAACATCTAGTGGGACCTCCATGAGTGATGTGATCAACATCTAGTGGGACCTCCATGAGTGATGTGATCAACATCTAGTGGGACCTCCATGAGTGATGTAATTAACATCTAGGTCTTCCATGAGTGATGTGATCAACATCTAGTGGGACCTCCATGAGTGATGTGATCAACATCTAGTGGGTCTTCCATGAGTGATGTGATCAACATCTAGTGGGACCTCCATGAGTGATGTGATCAACATCTAGTGGGACCTCCATGAGTGATGTGATCAACATCTAGTGGGACCTCCATGAGTGATGTGATTAACATCTAGGTCTTCCATGAGTGATGTGATCAACATCTAGTGGGACCTCCATGAGTGATGTGATCAACATCTAGTGGGTCTTCCATGAGTGATGTGATAAACATCTAGTGGGACCTCCATGAGTGATGTGATCAACATCTAGTGGGACCTCCATGAGTGATGTGATCAACATCTAGTGGGTCTTCCATGAGTGATGTGATCAACATCTAGTGGGACCTCCATGAGTGATGTGGTCAACATCTAGTGGGACCTCCATGAGTGATGTTATCAACATCTAGTGGGACCTCCATGAGTGATGTGGTCAACATCTATTGGGACCCCCATGGGTGATGTAGTCAACATCTAGTGGGTCTTCCATGGGTGATGTGGTCAACACCTAGTGGGTCCCCCATGGGTGATGTAGTCAACATCTAGTGGGTCCCCCATGGGTGATGTGATCAACATCTAGTAGGTCCCCCATGAGTGATGTGGTCAACATCTAGTGGGTCCCCCATGGGTGATGAGGTCAACACCTAGTGAGTCCCCCCATGGGTGATGTAGTCAACATCTAGTGGGTTCCCCATGGGTGATGTAGTCAACATCTAGTGGGTCCCCCATGGGTGATGTGGTCAACATCTAGTGGGTCCCCCATGGGTGATGTGGTCAACATCTAGTGGGTTCCCCATGGGTGATGTAGTCAACATCTAGTGGGCCCCTCATGGGTGATATAGTCAACATCTAGTGGGTCCCTCATGGGTGATATAGTCAACATCTATTGGGTCCCCCATTAGTGATATAGTCAACATCTAGTGGGTCCCCCATGTGTGATGAGGTCAACATCTAGTGGGTCCCCCATGTGTGATGTGGTCAACATCTAGTGGGTTCCCCATGTGTGATGAGGTCAACATCTAGTGGGTCCATGGGTGATGTGGTCAACATCTAGTGGGTCCCCCATGTGTGATGAGGTCAACATCTAGTGGGTTCCCCATGGGTGATGAGGTCAACATCTAGTGGGTCCCCCATGTGTGATGAGGTCAACATCTAGTGGGTTCCCCATGGGTGATGAGGTCAACATCTAGTGGGTCCATGGGTGATGTGGTCAACATCTAGTGGGTCCATGGGTGATGTGGTCAACATCTAGTGGGTCCATGGGTGATGTGGTCAACTTGTATTTGTGGTAATACGGTCTAGACAGTTTTAGAGGGAGATGATCTATGTTTTATTCCGCACAAACTCTACAGCTCCAGCGACGATTCACGGAGATCTGCGATGAAATGTACCGCCGACGCAATCCAAGGAAGAAACCCACCACCTTCAGAGCGTGAGGAAAATGATCTAACAGTGTAGTCACAACGACTCCAATTTTGTAGGAATGGATTTTTTCCCTTCATGTTTTTACGAGTGACGTCACCAGTGGGTATTAGAAACATCAACCTGTATATGTCTTACACCAGTTCCTGACATCGAGCTCACCGAACTGCCGCTCAACCAGCTCGCAACTCTACCGAATTCAAAGGCCACACGCGATCGTAGCCGACTGGAAAATCCCTCCGTTGACATACGACATCAGCTATCACAGATCAACGGTGTAAACCTGTCAAAGAACCGTCACAGCTTCACGATAGCAGCGGTTTTTGGAGCGAAACAACGCCTGTTTCTGCAAGTTAGCAAAGTCAGGCGTCACAATTAAAACGGTTATAAACAGATCTGCTTCCCCTCAAGGCACGAGACGGAATCCTGGTACTTCATCCAATTAGCAAAAGAAAGCTGCTGAAGCTACTTGTCCCCGTTTCAGCGCTAAAAGACTTCATCAGGTGGGGAGTATGGGCTGTTCGGACAGGCGCACTTGTCACCCGGACACACTCGATACAGTGTCAAGTGTGAAATCGATTACTCCATTACTCAGCTGCTCGCATTTATCCTCGCGTGATATTTCACATGTTTTTTTAACCTTCAACAACAAACGAGAAACTGCTGAGGGAAGTCCTGAGCCCGAGAAACTGCGAGGAAAGACCTGGGCCCGAGTAACTGCCGAGGGAAGACATGTAAACGAGAAACTGCCGAGGAAAGACCTGAGCCCGAGTAACTGCAGAGGGAAGACCTGAGCCCGAGTAACTGCTGAGGGAAGACACGTACTCGAGAAACTGTCGAGGGAAGTGATGTTCCCGAGAAACTGCTGAGGAAAGACCTGGGCCCGAGAAACTGCTGAGGGAAAACATGTACCCGAGAAACTGCTGAGGGAAGACATGTACCCGAGAAACTGCTGAGGGAAGACCTGAGTCCGAGAAACTGCCGAGGGAATACCTGAGCCCCAGAAACTGCCGAGGGAAGACCTGAGCCCAAGAAACTGCTGAGGGAAGACCTGAGTCCGAGAAACTGCCGAGGGAAGTGATGTACTCGAGAAACTGCCGAGGAAAGACCTGAGCCCGAGTAACTGCCGAGGGAAGACCTGAGCCAGAGTAACTGCCGAGGGAAGACCTGAACCCGAGAAACTGCCGAGGAAGACCTGAGCCATGAGACTGCCGATGAAAGACTTGAGCCCGGGTAACTATCGAGGAAAGACCTGAACCCGAGTAACTGCCGAGGAAAGACTTGAGCCCGAGTAACTGCCGAGGGAAGATCTGAGCCCGAGAAACTGCTGAGGGAAGACCTGAGCCCGAGTAACTATCGAGGGAAGACCTGAGCCCGAGAAACTGCTGAGGAAAGAACTAAGCCAGAGTAACTGCCGAGGGAAGACCTGAGCCCGAGAAACTGCCGAGAAAAGACTTGAGCCCGAGTAACTACCGAGGGAAGATCAGAGCCCGAGAAACTGCCGATGAAAGACCTGAGCCCGAGAGACTGCCGAGGAAAGACATGAGCCCGAGTAACTATCGAGGAAAGACCTGAGCCCGAGTAACTGCCGAGGAAAGACTTGAGCCCGAGTAACTGCCTAGGGAAGACCTGAGCCAGAGTAACTGCCGAGGGAAGACCTGAGCCAGAGTAACTGCCGAGGGAAGACCTGAGCCCGAGAAACTGCTGAGGGAAGACCTGAGCCCGAGTAACTACCGAAGGAAGACCTGAGCCCGAGTAACTGCCGAGAAAAGACCTCCTTTTTCTTCTTTTTCTTCTTCTTCATTTTCGCCTTCATTGATTGTAAACTCTGGCGGAAAGTTCTGGTCGTTCGTCCACTTCTGGACTTTGGTCTTGCTTCAGGACTTGACTTTTGCGACCAGACGGCAGACCCATTGAAACCTACCATAACTGCGAAGACGGCTCGTAAAAGACTAACTGATCTTTGTTTATGAATGCGGAAAACAAGGCGAAACCATCACATTAGTTTTAAAATATCAAATTATATGGACAACTACATAATCAGTTATATAATGACACGTTACAAAATCTGCACACCCGGCCTTGACCCCAATGACCTGGCCTGAGATACGACACCTTAACTGCCCTTTCGATCACGTGAAACTGGAGCCAGTTCAAACTTGCCGGTTTTAAATTAAACTGCACTTTTTGTACGAACTTTGCTGGCTGAAAATGATCTTTCAATGTGATTTCAGATAAAAAAAACCCCGTGTGTTTGAGATTTTCCTTCGTTTGCCACATTTAAAGCTAAGAAAAGGCCACAAAGAAAAGATTTAACATTTGAAAAGAACGAAATTGTATATAACCACGCACCCTATGACATTATGCGAACATGTTTTTGTGATGAATGATGCTAACACATGAGATCAGACCCTTATTTGGGATCCACTGAAGTCATTTATGTTATGTCCTCTCTTTCCTTAGCTAAACTTCTGTATCGCCATTGCTATTAACTTTTAATGCACGAAATAGAGAAGGCCGTGCACGAATTCTGTTCCTGTTTTTTTAAATTTCACCCAATTTCAGAAGCTCTGGAGTTTCATGGGGAATTTCTGGAAAAGTCTAATATTATGGGGGGGGGGGGGTGTGTTAGGGTTAGTTAGGGTTCATTTCATATCGTAATTCCCCTATACTACTGGACTTTCCCTGGAATTCCTTTCGAAATGAAGGAGCTCCCGAGATGGGGTGACAAAATACAAGAACGCATGTTATGTGTCTAGGCTCCTTTATTAGGCACTTTGTGGTGAGTACTGGCACCACTTTGTGGTGAGTACTGGCACCACTTTGTGGTGAGTACTGGCCCCTGCTTGTCTAGACACACAACCCTGCGGTGGACTATCCTTACTGTATTTACCACATAAGGTAGCACGGGAGTGGGGGTGGAAAGCGCTCTGTGAGCCGAAAGATCTGCGGTCACGTAGCGCCAGGAACTGCACAGATTCCGAAAATCTCCATCTCTTAATGAGGACAGAACTCGAATCTCCCGCGACACCGGACATGTCAGTGGTTAAGGACAGGACAACACAGCTGGCATGGAAATTGTCGGAGGACAGGCAATCGTTTTTCCAGACTCTAATGACATTGACGTTGATATATAAAGAAGTTGATGGCGGTCAAGATAACAATGATGTTAATGAGGATAAGGACGATGATGATGTTGATGATGATGATAATGCTTACGATGATGATGATTATGACAATAATGGTAATGACGATAATGATTATGACGATGATGATTATGATGATGACGATAATGATAATGATTATGACGATAATGATTATGATGATGGCGACAATGATAATGACGATAATGATAATGACGATAATGATTAAGACGATAATGATAATGACGATAATGATTATGACAATAATGATAATGACGATAATGGTTATGTGATGATAATGATGATGACGACGACGATGATGATGACCATAATGATGATGACAAGGACGATGATGCATGCAGTCTATCCTACAACAGCCTCTCGCCACTCTCACCTTAGCTGAAGTCTGGTCAGCAGAAATGTAGTGGCGACTCCCACGCAACTATCGACCGTGAGCTGTCAGCAACAACCACGTGATGTGGCAGCAGCAGCTAGCTGAACCGGGCCAGACACCAGTTAGTTCTCTCTTTACGCATGTCTGTCTGACTGTCTGTCTGTCTGTCTGTCTGTCTTTGGTGACGTCTATGCCTTGTAAGAGTCATTTTCTGCCCCAGTCCACCCTGTCCGCTGTGTCGGGCTGCCAGGTCAGTGTACACGTGTGTAGACGTGTCGGCCTGGTCGATCAGTGTACATGTATGTGTAGACGTGTCGGCCTGGTCGATCAGTGTACATGTATGTGTAGACGTGTCGGCCTAGTCGATCAGTGTACATGTATGTGTAGACGTGTCGGCGTGGTCGATCAGTGTATACATGTGTAGACGTGTCGGCTGGTCGATCAGTGTACACATGTGTAGACGTGTCGGCCTAGTCGATCAGTGTACATGTGTATAGACGTGTCGGCCTAGTCGATCAGTGTACACTTGTGTAGACGTGTCGGCCTGGTCGATCAGTGTACATGTATGTGTAGACGTGTCGGCCTAATCGATCAGTGTACATGTATGTGTAGACGTGTCGGCCTGGTCGATCAGTGTACACATGTGTAGACGTGTCGGCCTGGTCGATCAGTGTACATGTATGTGTAGACGTGTCGGCCTAGTCGATCAGTGTACACATGTGTAGACGTGTCGGCCTAGTCGATCAGTGTACATGTATGTGTAGACGTGTCGGCCTAGTCGATCAGTGTACACATGTGTAGATGTGTCGGCCTGGTCGATCAGTGTACATGTATGTGTAGACGTGTCGGCCTGGTCGATCAGTGTACACATGTGTAGACGTGTCGGCCTGGTCGATCAGTGTACATGTATGTGTAGACTTGTCGGCCTAGTCGATCAGTGTACACATGTGTAGACGTGTCGGCCTGGTCGATCAGTGTACATGTATGTGTAGACGTGTCGGCCTGGTCGATCAGTGTACACATGTGTAGACGTGTCGGCCTGGTCGATCAGTGTACATGTATGTGTAGACGTGTCGGCCTAGTCGATCAGTGTACACATGTGTAGACGTGTCGGCCTGGTCGATCAGTGTACACATGTGTAGACGTGTCGGCCTGGTCGATCAGTGTACACATGTGTAGACGTGTCGGCCTGGTCGATCAGTGTACACATGTGTGGACGTGTCGGGAATAATAATTTTTATATAAAAATAAAAATTATAATATTAATAATAACCTAATCGTAAAATCCTTGGGGGGGGGGGGGGGGGGGGGAGAGGGTAGAGTTAAATTGATTTCCTTGGAATGTCCCATTTTTGGTTCAAAATATAATGGTCACCCTATGTCCGCGTTTGTTAAGTGACCCTCTCTGTCGGTGCTGCTAAACCAGAAACAACCGAACGACAACGCTTCACAGACTAGTCCCTGGAGATAAGTAAATGGAGCACTTGTTCCTAACAAATGCCATCTCTATGTCGACAGTGTCATTTAGTCTTGTTGCACAGTCTTCATTAAAGGTCATCAGCCATCTTGACATTTTACCCACAATTCAGTGACACCATTTCCGTTAAATAGGTAGTAAATTATTCTGTCCGGGGTTTCTGTTGTAATCTTCGTCCATCTCTAGCTACCACTTTCTGGTATCTGTCCGGGGTTTCTGTTGTAATCTTCGTCCATCTCTAGCTACCACTTTCTGGTATCTGTCCGGGGTTTCTGTTGTAATCTTCGTTCATCTCTAGCTACCACTTTCTGGTATCTGTCTGGGGTTTCTGTTGTAATCTTCGTTCATCTCTAGCTACCACTTTCTGGTATCTGGGGTTTCTGTTGTAATCTTCGTCCATCTCTAGCTACCACTTTCTGGTATCTGTCTGGGGTTTCTGTTGTAATCTTCGTCCATCTCTAGCTACCACTTTCTGGTATCTGGGGTTTCTGTTGTAATCTTCGTCCATCTCTAGCTACCACTTTCTGGTATCTGGGGTTTCTGTTGTAATCTTCGTCCATCTCTAGCTACCACTTTCTGGTATCTGTCTGGGGTTTCTGTTGTAATCTTCGTCCATCTCTAGCTACCACTTTCTGGTATCTGTCTGGGGTTTCTGTTGTAATCTTCGTCCATCTCTAGCTACCACTTTCTGGTATCTGTCTGGGGTTTCTGTTGTAATCTTCGTCCATCTCTAGCTACCACTTTCTGGTATCTGGGGTTTCTGTTGTAATCTTCGTCCATCTCTAGCTACCACTTTCTGGTATCTGTCCGGGGTTTCTGTTGTAATCTTCGTCCATCTCTAGCTACCACTTTCTGGTATCTGGGGTTTCTGTTGTAATCTTCGTCCATCTCTAGCTACCACTTTCTGGTATCTGTCCGGGGTTTCTGTTGTAATCTTCGTTCATCTTTAGCTACCACTTTCTGTTATCTGACCGGGGTTTCTGTTGTAATCTTCGTTCATCTCTAGCTACCACTTTCTGGTATCTGTCCGGGGTTTCTGTTGTAATCTTCGTTCATCTTTAGCTACCACTTTCTGGTATCTGGGGTTTCTGTTGTAATCTTCGTCCATCTCTAGCTACCACTTTCTGGTATCTGGGGTTT
This sequence comes from Candidula unifasciata, assembly GCA_905116865.2. Taxonomy (NCBI): domain Eukaryota; kingdom Metazoa; phylum Mollusca; class Gastropoda; order Stylommatophora; family Geomitridae; genus Candidula; species Candidula unifasciata. The sequence goes on from CAJHNH020001024.1 coordinate 420,248, forward strand.
CTGTTGTAATCTTCGTCCATCTCTAGCTACCACTTTCTGGTATCTGGGGTTTCTGTTGTAATCTTCGTTCATCTCTAGCTACCACTTTCTGGTATCTGTCTGGGGTTTCTGTTGTAATCTTCGTCCATCTCTAGCTACCACTTTCTGGTATCTGTCCGGGGTTTCTGTTGTAATCTTCGTCCATCTCTAGCTACCACTTTCTGGTATCTGGGGTTTCTGTTGTAATCTTCGTTCATCTTTAGCTACCACTTTCTGGTATCTGTCTGGGGTTTCTGTTGTAATCTTCGTCCATCTCTAGCTACTACTTTCTGGTATCTGGGGTTTCTGTTGTAATCTTCGTTCATCTTTAGCTACCACTTTCTGGTATCTGTCTGGGGTTTCTGTTGTAATCTTCGTCCATCTCTAGCTACCACTTTCTGGTATCTGGGGTTTCTGTTGTAATCTTCGTCCATCTCTAGCTACCACTTTCTGGTATCTGTCCGGGGTTTCTGTTGTAATCTTCGTTCATCTCTAGCTACCACTTTCTGGTATCTGTCCGGGGTTTCTGTTGTAATCTTCGTCCGTCTCTAGCTACCACTTTCTGGTATCTGTCCGGGGTTTCTGTTGTAACCTTCGTCCGTCTCTAGCTACCACTTTTTGGTATCTGTCTGGAGATAAGGGTAACTGTAGGTCTAAAGCTGATGCTGCAGTTAGGGTATAAAGTCTTGGGCCTGACGGAAGAAGAAGAAGAAGAAGAAGAAGAAGAAGAAGAAGAAGAAGAAGAAGAAGAAGAAGAAGAAGAAGAAGAAGAAGAAGAAGAAGAAAAAGAAGAAGAAGAAGAAAGAAGAAGAAGAAGAAGAAGAAGAAGAAGAAGAAGAAGAAGAAGAAGAAGAAGAAGAAGAAGAAGAAGAAGAAGAAGAAGAAGAAGAAGAAGAAGTGAAGAAGCAGAAGAAGAAGAAGAAGAAGAAGAAGAAAGAAGTGAAGAAGCAGAAGAAGAAGAAGAAGAAGAAGAAGAAGAAGAAGAAGAAGAAGAAGAAGAAGAAGAAGAAGAAGAAGAAGAAGAAGAAGAAGAAGAAGAAGAAGAAGAAGAAGAAGAAGAAGAAGAAGTGAAGAAGCAGTAGCAAAAGAAGAAGAAGAAGAAGAAGAAGAAGAAGAAGAAGAAGAAGAAGAAGAAGAAGAAGAAGAAGAAGAAGAAGAAGAAGAAGAAAGTGATGATGAAGAAGAAGGAGAGGAAGAAGTCCCAAAATAACTGGGTCGCGCTATACTTATGAACAACACGGCCTTCAAAAGAAGCCTAACGACAGCCGCGTTACCGTATTGACTAGACTCTCGCTTGCTGACCCGAAGCTCTATGGTTCGAATCTAGACTTTTTTTTTTTCAAATGTGCCTTAGCTCCCAGATCGACCCAGCCTCAAATGGTCACCTGTGGTAGTGTCCTGGAAGGTAAGGACGATCGGTGTGTTGTTGACCACATTAGCCAGAAAGTGATGATTAATCTATACAAGTTTGAGTCTAACGTTAAATGCCTGATGGCACTGGTATTACTGGGTAAAAAACCTGCCCCTTACTTTGTGAAGAAATCTGGCTAAAAACAAAGAGAGAGAGAGAGAGAGAGAGAGAAAGAGAGAGAGAGAGAGAGGGGGGAGGGGGGGAGACAAGCACACACACACACAAAATACGAAACAAAATCTACATTTAAACACAAAGCAAATTTTAAATCATACAGAAATAACTGAACACTGAGAAAATTAATAAAAACAATGAAAATATAAACACAGAGGGGACAAAACCGAACACAGAGGAAAACTATGAACAGAACAACGGAAAACTAATCAGCCTAATGAGACAGTGAACAAACAGCATTAGCATATCGACAGGAACGTCACAGTTAAAGGCATTCATAAGCGATAAGCAGAAACACATTAACACTGACGCAGAAAGCAACCGATACACAGAAGGCGGGAATTAATCAACTTAATGAGACTGAATCAGTCAATACGATTAATGTGAGCGCACGAGCATCGGCAGCAACTACACACGGACCAGCTCACTGTGACAGAACTGTTTACCAGGCCTGCCTAAGTAAATTATTCAACATGACCTTTTACCCCTGTATATGTTCTCAATTTAGGGTGGGGGAGTGGTGTAAAGATCCACATTCCCATATAAAACATATCTTAAAGAGTTTACAACTGGGTTTTCTCAAATCAGAGGTGTTGCGACCAGAAGCGCAGAAACTGTAACCTTCGTCTCCTTCTTCATCGTCTTCTTCTTCTTTTTCTTCTTCTTCTTCTTTTTCTTCATCGTCTTCTTCTTCTTTCTTCTTCCTTCTTCTTCTTCGTCGTTTTCTTCTTCTTCTTCTTTTTCTTTCTTCTTCTTCTTCTTCTTCTTCTTCTTCTTCTTCTTCTTCTTCTTCTTTCTTCTTCTTCTTTCTTCTTCTTCTTCTTCTTCTTCGTCTTCTTCTTCTTCTTCTTCTTCTTCTTCTTCTTCTTCTTCTTCTTCTTCTTCTTTCTTCTTCTTCTTTCTTCTTCTTCTTCTTCTTCTTCTTCTTCTTCTTCTTCTTCTTCTTCTTCTTCTTCTTCTTCTTCTTCTTCTTCTTTCTTCTTCTTCTTCTTCTTCTTCTTCTTCTTCTTCTTCTTCTTCTTTTTCTTCTTCTTCTTCTTTCTTCTTCTTCTTTCTTCTTTCTTTTTCTTCTTCTTCTTCTTCTTCTTCTTCTTCTTCTTCTTCTTCTTCCAAGGATGTAGCTATGTTGTGTCCATTTACAACATGGCTGCGATTTTTGGGCCCTTGGGTCGACACATTTGACTTCTCAGGAGTTTGTAGATCAACTAAAAACCAGCATCTATCGGGAATCGAACCTTAAACCTTTGACTAACAGGCAATAGTTTGGCGGCATCGGAATGCGACTCCCAATATCTCAACAGGTCACTATTCACAAGTTTCAGATCTAAATTCGGTTTGATCAACTTCATTTTTGTCCATGATGCGGGAGTGGGAACGGCTAATCACCTGCCCAGTATCGCACAAGACTCGAACTGTGTACCACCAGCGACGACCCGGGGGATCAGTATAAAAGCTACACCTACTGCAGATTTCAGATAACTTTCTTCATTCAAACCACATTGCTCATCATCGACATACACACAGAGAAGAGAAAGAGAGAGAGACAGACTGACTAAAAGCTAGTTGGATTGCTTATTCCGACGTAATTACATATGTACAGAGGCGCCCATAAAAAGAAATCCTTGGGGCGTTTGGTCGTGTGGTGGTAGTGGGGGGGGGGGGTTGGGAACCTCATAACAACAGTAATGATAATGATAATGATGATGATGATGATCATAAGATGATTGGTAAACAGCAATATATTTTAAATAATAAGAAACATAACAACCAATACTTAAAAAGAGAACTACAGAGAGGCGGGGGACAGGCACCCTGTGTGTCATAGAACTTCTACGGGGAGGCGTGTGCGGGGCACGGGGCGCCCTGTGTGTCATAGAACCTCTATGGAGAGGCGTGTGCAGGACACGGGGCGCCCTGTGGGTCACAGAACTTCTACAGAGAGGCAGGGGATGGGGCACGGGGCGCCCTGTGGGTCACAGAACCTCTACAGAGAGGCAGGGGACGGGGCACGGGGCGCCCTGTGTGTCATATAACATCTACGGGGAGGCGAGTGCAGGCACGGGGTGCCCTGTGGGTCACAGAACTTCTACGGAGAGGCGGGGGACGGGGCACGGAGCGCCCTGTGTGTCATATAACTTCTACGGGGAGGCGAGTGCGGGCAGGGGGCGCCCTGTGGGTCACAGAACTTCGACGGAGAGGCGGGGGACGAGGCACGGGGCGCCCTGTGTGTCATATAACATCTACGGAGAGGTGGGGGACGGGGTGCCCTGTGGGTCACAGAACTTCAACAGGGAGGTGGGGGACGGGGCGCCCTGTGGGTCGCTACTGAGGAGGGTAAGAAAATGGTGAGAATATGTGTCTGTAACATCAAAAAATGTGTAGGTGTTTGAAAGAGTGTGTGTGTGTGGGGGGGGCGGGGGGGGGGGGACATTTTCCGCACCGTGTACCATCTCCCCTCGTCACGCCACTGCTTCTACACGCGACTAAAAAATAAATACGTCTGTGTATGATGGAATGTTTGCGTGTGCCCCTTCAAGCGCCACCCCCTCCCCCAACCTCTAATATGGGTTAACAGAAGAAAAACACGGGGCAAATATGCCCTCACAGAGGCAAGGACAGTGTACAAACTAGGACAGTAATAATCGACAGTGAAGCCAGCACACGACAGATGACCAGAGCCCCCACACACCCCCTTCCATCAAGTGCCCAGAGTACAGACACTCGACCGCTCCGACAGACCAGCAGAGAGCCGTCGCTGGCACCGAGCCAGGGCGTTTTAATTAAACAAACGCCATGGGTGCAGATCTACCCCCCCTCTCTCTCTCTCTCTCTCTCTCTCTCTCTCTCTCTCTCTCTCTCTCTCTCTCTATCTATCTATCTCTCTCTCCTTCTGCTACCAATCTCTTTCGTCCATCAGGCTGAAACAACATTGAGCACAACCAGATCGATACCTCTATATCGGCACTAGCGTTCATGCCTGTACTTTTGGAGTTGGATCGAACGGCGCGACCCGAGGCCGCCATTTTGTATGTCCAGGCAACCACAAGTGCGTGCACTAGCTATGGAAATATCCAGTCCTGGGATGTGGTAGGGATTCTCGACTGCTAACACTGTCTGACATCTCCTAGTGCTGTCACATCAGCTCGACACACACACTGGGGCTTCTCTCTACATATTCCGGGATTTCTTATTCCTCGTGTGTCTCCAGTCAAACCCTTACCTGTGGAATAAAAAAGGTTAAGCTGTGTTAACAGACTGGTGATAACTGGCAAACGCTGGAAAGAAGGGGGAGGGGGTGGGGAAACAGGAAGAAAAAGAGATAAATACGAAGATGGTTCTGCATAGTGCGATAATCTAGGTTCGTCGAGGCCTTACACTGCAGGCTCAGGCACCTTAAGCCCCCCCCCCCCCCTTTTTTTTTTTCTTCCCCACCCCAAAAATCTATTAAGGTAAGTATGAGTCCCCACACCTGATAATGTCTGAGGGGAGGAGGAGAGAGGGTATCCAGGGCACCTCATCCATTCCATGGAAAATTTGCAAGGGCATTAATTGCTTCAGTCCCAAGAACTCTTTTATCCCATGGGGTTGCCTTTGAGAGCAATAAACATTTCGGTAATTTCGGAGGGGCACTGGGGGAGGGGGGCAGAAACGGTATGGTAAAGGACCCTTTTCCGCTCCCAAATGGGCATCACGCCAATCGTCGTTATGTCCCAGGACTTTACTTGGTACCTACCTAAGCTGGGTCGACCTCACAGCCAAAAAATTAGACCCCCCCCCCCCCCCCCCCCCCCCCCCCCCCCCCCCCCCCAAAAAAAAACCCAGTCAGACTCTGTAGAGTTGTAAACGCTGATTCACAACTCCAACATGTTCTATTCATCACACACAACCCTGTAACACCACACTCCTGTCACTCACACACATCCCTGTCAGTCAACATCCCTGTCACACACATCCATGCAACACATACACATCCCTGTTAGTCACACACATCCTTGTCAGTCACACACATCCCAGACAGTCACACACATCCCTGTCAATCACACACCTCCCTGTCAATCAGACACATCCCTGTCAATCACACACATCCCTGTCAATCACACACCTCCCTGTCAACCAGACACATCCCTGTCAATCACACATATCCCTGTCAATCACACACCTCCCTGTCAATCACACACATCCCTGTCAATTACACACATCCCTGTCAATCACACACCTCCCTGTCAATCACACACATCCCTGTCAATCACACACCTTCCTGTCAACCAGACACATCCCTGTCAATCACACACATATCCCTGTCAGTCACACACATCCCTGTCAGTCACACATCCCTGTCAGTCACACACATCCCTGTCAGTCACACATCCCTGTCAGTCACACACATCCCTGTCAATCACACACATCCCTGTCAATCACACACATCCCTGTCAATCACACACATCCCTGTCAATCACACACCTCAATGTCAACCAGACACATCCCTGTCAATCACACACATTCCTGTCAGTCACACACACATCCCTGTCAGTCACACACATCCATGTCAGTCACACATCCCTGTCAGTCACACACATCCCTGTCAGTCACACATCCCTGTCAGTCACACACACATCCCTGTCAGTCACACACACATCCCTGTCAGTCACACACACATCCCTGTAAGTCACACACATCCCTGTCAGTCACACATCCCTGTTAGTCACACACATCCCTGTCAGTCACACATCCCTGTCAGTCACACACACATCCCTGTCAGTCACACACATCCCTGTCAGTCACACACACATCCCTGTCAGTCACACACACATCCATGTCAGTCACACACACATCCCTGTCAGTCACACACACATCCCTGTCAGTCACACACACATCCCTGCCAGTCACACATCCCTGTCAGTCACACACACATCCCTGTCAGTCGCAAGAAGAAGAATAAGACGAAGGATGAGATAAGGGAGAGGAGAAGAAGAATGGAGGAAGTTTGGTGGGGGAGGGGGCGGAAGGGAAAAACGGAGAATAAAAAGGATGGTGGGGGACTCAGAAAGAGGTGGAGAAGAAGACAATGATGATAATGATGATGATGATGAGGGATGAGGAACATAATAATACCTTCTACACAGGTAACATTTAATATTGGCAGTTTATTGGTAATTACATGTATATCTATGCTCTAACAGTATCTATTTGTCACAGAGCTATTGCCAGTTTGGCGCCATGTTTCACCGCTGTGATTTGGCCCACGAGAAAATGTTTAGCTTGGCTACAACGCCAACGATAAAACATCTCATGGCAATTGACGAATGAATCAGAGGACAACTGACAAACTTCTCACTATATAAGTAAACATACCATATGTACATACCAGTTTGTGTTTTCTGTAAAAACAAAAAAGATTGAAGATCCGAAACAGCAACGACTCAACTGTGTGGACTGCTAGCTACTGTATGGTGTCTCAACCTACAGCTTAGTAACATCTACTCTAAAAAAGCATTCGGGCCCTATTGTCGGGTTTGTTCCTAGCGAGCACAATCCTTGTTGCCCCAGCAGGTACGTGGGAACCATCCACAAATATCAACACGGAACAGTGTTACTTCCGCCCAGGTCATCTGACATTTTTTACCAATCACTAGTTGCCTTAAACACACCCGTAACAATTCTCTCCACCAATCAGTCAGTTTCTTTAAATAGACCACGGAAACACCCTTAAAGATAAGGTATTTCCCCAGTTACGGAAGTTCCTTGGACCTTGAATAAGCTGCCGGTTTTAGTTTATTTTGAAAACGAAGTTTTATAAATGGACGTGATGAAAGTATACAAGGTTTCTTATTATTGTTTCTTGTTGTATTCACCGGCTCTACACTGTGATTGTGATGATTGTGATGATTGTGATGATTGTGATGATGATGATGATGGTGTTGGTGGTGAAGGTGATGGTGGTGGTGATAATAATGACGGTGGTGGTGAATTTGATGGTAATAATATCGTGATCGTAGTGGCGATGATGATGTTGATGATGGTGGTGACTGCAATGATAGAGATGTTCAGCTAGGACTGCGACTGTCGGTTGAAATGATGATGATGATGATGATGATGATGATGATGATGATGATGATGATGATGATGATGGTGTTGATGACGACGACGGACAATGGATTCGAACATAAATGGGAAGATAATAAATGGAAGATCAGACAAGCATAAACAGCTGCATCCTGGGGCCCTGTCTGGGGGATGGTGCGGGGGTTGTCCAACATCACCCCGACCGCCTTCATTTCCCAGACTTTATCCAGTACCCACTCAGGACAAGGTCGACCTGGATGCCCAGGTTAATTTTGAAAAAAGGTCCAGCCAAGTTTAGATTCGAACCCACAACCTTCGGATGGCCAGGCGAGCGTCTAGCGTGCAACATGACGGCGACTAACACACGGAGATTATAACGTGTCAAAACCCCATAGTTGCAGGCATGCAATAGAACAATCCCTGTGCTATGTGGACTGGTTATTCCCACTTGAGGGCAACACCTCTACCCTCTATGACAGTCAACTGCTAATCCTCGAAGTTGAAAGCCCCCTCCACGTCAGACGACTCCTCGAGCACCCGCCAACACAACTATCCAGTCACCCGGTTACTTTTTCAAAGCGATAGAAGTTTTTGGCCCAGTTTTACTTTGTAAGGCATATACAATAAATGATTGTATATGTTCCACTGAGGTGCTTTGCCTAGTGGAATGCTCGGCACTTTGGGTGTATGTTTGCACAGCAAATCCTTGTAGTGCAGAGCTTTCCAAACGCTGGATGTTGACACACTTTATAGGCAAACATAATTTCATGCCAGTAATTCCCTCTTCAGTGAAACCAGACGTTAAACTGGCCCCTTGTAAGAGACAGGGCAGCTGAGGTGGTGCAGCGGCTAGTCGCTCGACTGCGGATCCGAAGGTCATAGGTCCAGGTCCTGACTGAGCCACATTGGCTCCCAGGTCGACCCAGCCTTGAATGAGTACTAGGCAAAGTCTAGCGAAGTAAAGGTGACCGGCGTGATTTTAGCCACATCGCCCACCGACTGCCGACTGGTCTATAAAATATAGGTCTAGCCCTATATGCCCAAAAAGCGTGAAGCCTTGGTAAAGGGTTCTTTACTTTTATTTTATTTTTTGTAAAAGAGACAGATCCACTAAAACCAAGACCGGCTCCAGCTGACAGCTCAAACCCACTCACTCCTGGCTGACACCCACTGCAGGTCACCGGTGCCCCAGTAATAACTTTTAAGGCTGAACAGAATGTCTGGGACTGGCCTGTTAGTTTGTCGTCCGGATTGAGTTTTTGGAATTTCAAGGTGTCAAGTCTTCGGTGAGCAGCGCCGAGGAAGGAAGTGCCGTGAACAAAAACACGCAGATGCTGACACATGCATAAATTAGGTTCACACTACACACCTTTACAGTGCAGCCGACCCACTCTTGTGTCGCGACACACAGTTTTGAAAGCTCTCCTGTGAAGAGCAGGGCATTCTGCGCCCGCCTACCGATGTTGGTGACATTGGGAGCCTCCTCTTGCTGATTCTTCTAGCCGTAAGGGATGTTGCACAACCCTGGGTAAGCAGGTCAGTTCGGTGCACCTGTGGGATGTACGAGTGCTGTGGGCTCAGGGTGTGGGTGCTAGGGTGTCAAGTATATCGGAACGTAATTCATTGTATCTCTCCGCGGAGCGGTGTAGATGAGAAGGGCAGATGACAAGAAAGTCAAAGGCGAGAGGAGTCACCCCATTGTACTGGGTTTTATCCTATTTGGTTCTGTCTCTCCGTAGACCAGCTAGCTCCCTGCCTAGTTTGTGCACAAAGCACGAACTTTGTAGTTCCGGCGACGAACCCCGGGGATCTCCGTACAAACTACACTCGTAAACTGATCGACGTATCCATGAAAGGAACCCCCGACTTTTAGGGGGCAAAGCAACCCCCCCCCCCCCCCACACCAAGACACCCCCTCTTCTTCCCCTAACCAGTAAAACATACAATAAAAAAGAACAGAGCGGACGAAAGGGCAAATAAGCATACAGCCAGGTTTGGATGCATACATTTCTGCACGAATAGATATGGACAGCTGAATGACTAGCTGGGTCGATGGGTAGATAGATGGAAGTGTGTGTGTGTTTGTA